>CM040123.1:294344641-294858065 GCA_022559845.1 Amorphophallus konjac
GTAAGTACTTCGTGAATTTACGTGGATCTTTATTCATGTCCATGAATTTTCACATGTTTATAAAGAAAGTACTCCCAACGCAATGGGATGCCAGTAGCATCATACCCTATGGTTTACAGTATGTTTCCGACAATCAGCCAAGGGGACTAGCATAGTGCCCTTGAACACAATCAGTGCTCGAACTACATCTTCAAGTATAAATCAAGCTACTTCCACAATTATAACAATAATATGGCCAATAATGTACAAGTTCAACAATAATTCCATGATAAGGTAACCAAGGCAAGAATGCTTCAATTAAGAACAAAAGATTTCAAGGATGACTTAAATGGACATCATGCTACGGAAGAAATTCGGCAGCACAACGGTACTTTCATTACGTTCCATACCTTTAATATTGACTTACTTAACGTAGGTTGAGACTCTAGACAATCCTAAGATCATATAGAAACTGAACAAAACCAACCCCAAAGGTCGAACCTCGGGTTAGACTAAATCAGGAACTAAGCGGTCTATTACTGGACCGCTTAGCACGCTTGGCGGTCTAGTCATGGACCGTTTCATAGAATAAAGACATCGATACAGTAAAACCATCTGGAGCTTTAGTGGTCTAGCGGATGGCCGTTTAGTATCCCTTAGCGGTCTAGTGAAGGGCGGCTTATGAAAATCAGACGGTCGTCCAGAGGGCCGCTAATGTCCAGAATACACAAAACGTCGGTAAGTGCTTTTCTAGACAATGGGTTTTAACGGTACAACCAGCTCGGCGTCCTAGTGGGAATCCCAGGCTCGCGGAGTCTTACGGAGGCCTTGAAATAAGATTGCCTAGTCCGTTGGAAGGAATATCCAATGGAGAGGTTATCAAGTCCAAGATGGTGTACTTAATGTTCAAAGGTGTAACTAATGACAACATATCGGGATATATGCCATATACTTAAGAAAGCACCCAGTCGATCCTCCTTGAGGAATTAGAATGACCGAGCGTGGAAACCGAGCTCGTGACCGTTGTACAAATATCGCCTGGTGACTAGCGGACCCTGTATATTTCTTGGCTCCGGGACTCTCAAGAGCTCCCCAACCCTAGGGAAGCTAGGAGATTGAAGTATCAAGCTCGGCGTTTCATCCTCCTAGACGAGACCCTATACCGAAGGTCCTTTGCCGGTCCCCTCCTCAAGTGCCTCGATGCTCCAGAAGCTCACCGAGCGATTGAAGAAGTCCACAAGGGCATTTGCGGCGCGCACCAGGGGGGAAGGTCGATCGCCAGGATATTGGTGGCCCACCCTCCAACGAGACTGCTCGACCTACGTTCTGAAGTGTGATCGATGCCCGCGGTTCGATCATCTAGTACACTACAAGAAAATAGACCTTTAGGGGCATTTCTAAACTGCCCCAAAAATTAGAGATAAATGCCCTAATAACTTTTAGGGGTATTTTGATAAGATTTTGGGACAATTTAAAATGTGCCCCTATTGCCTCGGTCCCTAAAAGTTTTTAGGGCACTTTTTAAAAAATGCCCCTCATGTTATCATTAGAGGCACTTAAAAATGCCCCTAAATATTCTAATAGGGGCAATTTTGCTAACGAAATGCCTCTGATGAACATATTTTAGGGGCAATTCCTCCTTCAAACTGCCCCAAATAACCTATTTTTAGAATAGTCACTTAAAAATCATCCTAAAATAATCACTTGAAAGAATGTGTTTTAAGATTATTTTCTTCCACAAACTACCCCAAATGACCAATGTATAGGGGCTCTAGTTTTAAAATATTGCACCAAAATGACCATCCTAAAATGTAAAAATTAAAGTCAACATTACTAACATGCAATAAGTACGCATATCCTATTCTTTGTAATTCTTCGACATACATAGACACCCACCATTATAGAACACATGCGTATATAAATTGTCCACCTTCTAGCAAAGACATTGCCCACCTTTTAACAAAGGCATAAACAGGATATGATACTCATTGACAAAGATAATGTCTTAATAGAGATGTATTATAAAATGAAATTGTGAAAATATTCAAATTACACATAGCATCCATGACTTATAAATAAAGCTCAAACCATAGAATATCAATTTTCACTCTGCAACTAAAATATAAAAACTCGGCTACTCTTTAACATACATAAAATAGTTTCCCTTGGTGCTTTTTAGATTCAAAATGCTATTGGACATGTAGTGAGGGAGATTTAGCATGATAGTCTGGCATGCAATCAAGACACCTGCGTCCTCTCTACCAATGCATTGCAAAGACCTTGTGGGTGATAAGATTATCTATCCTGCAACAAAAATAATAGCTGTAAGCACAACTAGAGAGCTAAAGAAAAACAAGGTAGAATATGCAATAGAATAAGGTTCTAGAATGGGGAAACTAGTACCCATGAGAAGACACCAAAAGAAAAAAATAAAGAAAAAGACAAATAAAAACTCACTGAACCACTATGCACACATTTGTGCCTAGAGTACATGCATTTTGCAGTTAACATATCTCAATCTCACTAATCAAAAGAGGATTGTTATTATTTTTTCACAAAGTCACATATATAGAAAAAATAATAACAATCTTCTTTCTCTTAGTGATGATTTAACCTTGATTAGTTTGGCTCCCAGCACCATTTTGGTGTGTTTCCTAGATGCGCATGCACATAGATGCTCGGAAGCTCAAAGAGTTCATAATTCAATTTTTCAGAAGGCAAAAGTTCATTCAACTCAGAGAAGTGAAGAAGTTTAGAAGTTTCAGATTCAAAAAAATTAGAATCAATACAGAAGAACAAGCAATTTCAAAAATGTTATGAAGTTCAGACCTCAGTATAAGCTCCACCGACTTAATGAAGATTTTTGAACAAAGTCAACTGACTAAGCATAAGCAGTTCAGCAAAGTTGATGAAGGATCTGGAAGAGAAGTCAGCAGATCTTTCAGTTCAGCAAGTGCTAAAGTCAGTAGACCTTTTTCAGATTAGCTGGCTTAATGAAGCCTGCTGAAGTTATTCAAGCACAATAGGCAAAATACTCATTTTATATGAAAGTATACTCAAATGAAGTCAATAAAGTTCATTGGATAAGCATTTGAGGGGTTGGAGTTTAGTTCTGCAGAGTTTACTAAAAATCAGTAGACTTTATTAATAGTAGCAAAGGCTAAATTTAGCAAGTCCAGCAGTAGCAATACAACATCATGCAAAGTAGTTCAGCAATTGTATTGAAGTCACCAGACAAAGTCAGCAGACTTGAGCACATCAAGTCAGCTAAATTCTGTAGAAGTCAGTAGACTTCATATATAGCAAAATTTCTAGCTCAACATACTTTAATCGAGCAAGCTACAAAGTCAACAAACCTTCAGCACTTTAGCAGAGGTCTTCAGAAGATGTCTCAACAGATTTTAGCTGAGAAAGCCAAATTTCAGATGTCTCAACAGATTTTAACAATAATAACAATCCTCTTTTGATTATTTAACAAAGTCAAAATAATAACAATAGAGAGCAGAGCATTTCCCTATACATCAGAAATCTCATGCATTTCTTTCAATTTTAACAGATGGACAAATCTAAATCACCTGTAAGTGTTGTGATTTGGTCATGCTCCATCCACTTTCTTTAGAATGTAGTGACTTCTTCACACGTTCCTATAGTGTAGAATAAAAAATAAGTTACATGATAATTATAACTACACATTTAAAATCCATAGGCAGTGTCAATCTGTGATTCCCATGCCTGCATGCACTGTTCCACTTTGAACATCAAATCATCTTCTTCAACTCGTGAAGTATCAGCTTCACCGGTTACCTTATTCTGCCAGTAGAAAGGCTATTGTTAGAATGATAGAGAAATATCATTTCTTTTACAAATTTTACCAGAATGATTGCTTACACATGTTTCCTCAAGATTGTACTGCAAACATGAATAGAAAGCCATTTTGTCATCCTTATTAACAAATTCATGTAATGCAATATCTTTTTTTTAATAAAGAAGGCCACAGGTTAAGCCATGTAATGCAATATCTAGATCATTCACTGGAAGGATCTCCATTTGCTGCAATAGGGCATGAAAAATATTAGTAAACCACATTTACATCGAGACCAATTATGTCTTTGTGTTCCAAGGTAAAAGTATATAGATTTTGGACTGAACATTTGCATACGAATATGGTCAGACATATAGACTAATGCATGCACATGGTCTGAACACTGATCGAGCCCAGTCCAGACCCCTATCTTATCTGGTATATATCAATGCCAGCAATTTCTGCCACTAGACGACTGTTTTTATTTATAGTCCTATCTATACTTTGTGCAAGATATTACATATGTGCTCACTAGCAATTTCTCCCACTCAAGGACTACTTTTATTTCTAGTCCTATCTACACTTTCTGCAAGATACAAATAGGCCATGTGCAATTTTTTAGGGATCTGTTAACAATAATGCCTAGGCATAACAAAAACCTGACTCTGTCAGTATCCACAATTTGTCATTTTGTGCATCATATTATTACTTGACGTGCAGGTGGTAAGAGACAACAGATCCAGTTTGCTGAGACAACACTTTCATCGTGTATTAAGGTTGAGCCACAATCTAATTTGTGTAAAGTAAGTTATAATTTATTGCATCTCCAATTTATGTAAAGTAAGTTATAATTTATTAATTTTAACACTACCGCATCCAACCAGTGAAGTCAAAAGATACTATTATCCTCTTGTTGACTGTGTTGACATTGTAACATCTTTGCATATGACCATCACAACAATCCATCCCATATGCTATTTCTGCTACTACATCACAAAGTCCAAACATGTAGCTTTGTCCGGTTGTGGAGAATTTTGATTAATGATAGTTTCCACCAGACTGAGGACATAAAGTTTTACATATATCTTGGTACACTGGACTGATGAGATGAAGCCTTGTGCAAGTGTCAGTATGCATGTATGTAAATTTTTAAGCTGCATAACAGCAGAGTTTAACATCGTCACGACTTATCCAAGATAACTTACAAACCTGAATTGCAAATACATTACTTCTATCTGATCAGAAGCCTGCGTCAAACTTGATTGTACTTTTATCTCCACCCAACATTCTTGAGGTGGTGCATAACACACCACATTCAGCAAGAAGTCGGCTAATACTTGTTGCATTCTAACTTGGTCACCAAGAACTCTAATCACCTTAGTTTCCTCTGGAATATCTCTTATCAGCTGCAAGCCTCTTTCTCTTAGTAGAATCATCACTTGACTTACAACAACATTTATAACATTTTCAAGCGAAAACTTAGACTTGTCGAGAACCAAAGAGCTAGTACCAAACAAAACAAAAAGAATTAGGAGGAATTTAAAGGAAATAGTACAATCCTGCACTAGAGCAAATGAGTTAGGTAATATATAAATGTCATCCATATAAACACTCAATAAAATTATATGGTACCCCAAAATTTTTGGTTATGACAGCAAGTCAATATGATAAAACTAGGGATACAAAAGAGACACATGGATAGGAAAACCACAAACCATGCAGATTGTGTCTGTGACAGTTTCCTGGCAAGCAAAAGCAATGAAAGAAAGATAAATAAAATATTTATCATACTCCAGGTATGTAAATAATGAAATTATACAAAAAATCGGATCACACACTTTGTTCGCCAAATAATAAATCCCAATTGACTGTGTATTATGTCCTCCGGATGTTAATTTATGTTGTGAATATACTTTTCCCCCATAGTTCACAATACATATGAAATAGAACATTTTCGCAATATGGCCTCAAGGCATCTGCTCAAACATGGCAACCCTATTTTCTCTGTTCAGAGTATACGAAATTACTTCCACAACAATGTCTAAAACAACACGTATTCTTGAGAAAAGCCACCAGAAAATGAAGACATCAACAACTACTTGAAAGCCGGGAACCAGGGGAAGCATACAAGAGCAAGGTCTAGAAACTTGGCGTGGATCAGTGAATCTGTGATAGGTTTCCTTGGGACAATCCGATCACAACTGGCCTTTCTCAACCCTTTGTCCCAGATTGGTCAGGTCAACAGATCGGCCTGGACCAGCTGTCTGGAATCTCTGGATCGGCCCAATCTAGTCTCCAACAGCTAGTTTGACTACTCCTTGGAGGCCCCAAATATGTGCTGCTCACTGTTTCCAAACATTCACTGGTGGCTAATAAGGGCCTTGGAGCATGCATACACCTGATTGTCAAAGATCCCTTGTTCGACCCCTCCTCCCAGCAATCATCACAAGGGTCCTAGTAGTTGCTAGAGGTCCCTGATTGGATAGTAGGTGGAGTTATTTATGCTAATAAAAATAATTATAATCAGTATATTATGGAATATCGACAAATCACGCAATCAAGCCATTCTCTTTATAGGGACTGTCTAGTGCGAGCTGCACTTTCTATTTATTTTGGAAAAGTAATTTGGTATTCATGCAATCTCTTCCTAAGCTGAAGTCTGCACTTAGGACCATGGGCTTCACAAAGGATTCACATTTAGATCCAATTATATGCTACTCTCTCTTCAATCACCACTCACCAACTTGCATCTACCGATGAACTCTAGATGGTTGCATGTTCTTTGTGCCATTTTGCTGGAATGAAAAGAGTTTTTGTTGCTACTGCTAGCCCATGTGGCAACCAATTCCCCTACCCTTGGTTTTCAAGAGAAAAGGTACTCTAAATCAAAACCAGGACAAATCCAAATGTTCTAGTTTCATTTTCAAATGTTTCCCAAGATTTTTTTTATACTTTCTTAAGTTTCTTAAGAAATATTTTCTTCTTTCCTCCAGAAAAGCTTAATGTGACAGTTGCATGATGTACGGTGACATACATTGAGCAACTCCTGGCAATGCCTATCTAGCATCTACTTTGTGGCATTAGACTTTCCAGTTAAATAACACAAGAGGAGGGCATTATCTTGGCCCAATTTTTATAGCCACAAATACAAATGAATAGTTAGGTGACTCCTTTGTATACTTTCTTAAGTTTCTTAAGAAATATTTTCTTCTTTCCTCCAGAAAAGCTTAATGTGACAGTTGCATGATGTACTGTGACATACAATCACACTAATTGTAGAGCATGGAGCTCTCAACATAAGGACCCAGCTCATTGGGCATCAACAGTGTATTGTAAATACAAAAAAATAAAACACCCATGACTTTCATTTCAGACAAATACATCAAGCATTGACCTAAGAAGGGGGGAGCATTTAACAAATAACTATTACATGAATCAACAAATGAAATGAAAAGACAACTGCAGATTACATCCAAGTAGACAACCTTTTCATTAACAAGGCTCCATCAGAAAATCAAACCATACCTCAGCACTTTTTTAAAAATATTTTGAGAACTTCTAAAGACTTTATATGAATATTGTAGTGAAAAATAAATATAACCTGCAATATCTGTGCAGAAATCTGTGAATCATGGCCAACAGATACTCTTAAGCATCTTGATGCACCAGGCTTCTTTCTGTCCAACAACCATGAAGCAAAATGGATAGTTTAGGTATCATTACCATGGATGATGATAAGATGCCTGAATACTGCTTATTTTCTTTTCTTTGAGAAGGTGGGTTGTATCACCAATTTTATTTAAAAAAAATAAGTTGTACATCCAAGACTAAGACAAATCAATTAGTTATAACCAAAGCCCATTGAATGACAAAATGGTTTGCCTTTAGACAAATATTTGACATAGAACAAAAAACAAAGCTGATCATAGATAATGCAATTGAGTACATTTTTTTTGTCTTCCATCCATCATTAACATCATATATTCTGATATTACTTCCCTGTTCAGTTTCACAGAAGAGAATAGAAAATTAGATAGGAACTAGCTGGATCATTGAAGGTATGTGAACCTAAACTAAAGCCTCAAGAGTTACCTGAAAACCAGTAACAAAAAGTGAACCATCAACAGAGAACTGTGAGACATATGCTCTGTCATTCATCCTGTCAATACAGCACGTGCCATTCACAGGCAAGTATCGGCAAAGAACATGGCAGCGATCAGCCAGATAAGTACATTTCTCACATAACAAGAGTAGTGTTCACATAACTATTGCCCGAATTTACATGTTACTATCCTTTATCTGTTAATGCCTTCTGAACCAGCCCACATCTCTACATTTTTTCAAAAAACTTGTGCACTCACTAGATCATATGTACCTGATTCCAGCATCACCTTTCAACAAGCACGGCATGTAAGACTAAAAATATTCAAGTTCATATATACAGGTCTTGCAAAGTGACTGCCACAACAGAGGTCAGGCAATAATCAAAATATTCAAGTTCCCAGGTTTATCATAAACCTATGTTCAGATTTACCTGTATACAACTATACTGATTTAAAGTATATAATATACATTCTAAATTATTAACAAAAACATATTTTAAGGGTCTCAAAAGTGATAAAAGAAAAGACTTCTACATCATATACATAAAAGAAAGCAAAGCAATCATAAAAGAGTATGAAAAATGAGCAAATATATGCAGTGAATGAACAGGTCAAACAGTAAACAATGCAAGCGGAAAGAATGATTTGGTGGGTTGATGCACAGAAATAGCTTTGGAGGGGCATGAAAGGAAATAACAACCATTTCTTTTCTTTTTTTTTTTGGGGGGGGGGGGTAGGGAGAGAGACCATGTGGCCATAATGTATAAGCTTCTCTTAATATGATTGAGCAGGTCATGGAAACATACAGAGAAGTCACCAAGTTTTTGTTGGGTTCGGTGCAGTATTCAGAGGGGGGGTGAATGAATATGACTTTTAAAAAACCTTTCGCCCAGTTAAAATTTCGCTCACTAAAAAATGCTAGTTCGCAAACTAAACAAACTTGAAGGCTAAATGGCAGTTGTGGAACTAACAAAACACACATTGAGATCACTGGAGTGCTAACAAGACAGATTTAGTCAATCTGAAAACTAATAAACTCTTCTGCTCAACCAAAAGCCAAACACATGGAGCGCCCCTATGCAATCACCTAGCGGAAGCACAAATAGACAAGTCAAACCACAGTGCACAAGGGGTTTTTAGGTGGTTCGGTCCAACAGACCTACATCCACCCCACACTCAACCCGAGTGTGGCTTCCACTAGCTCACGCTAGAAACCGCAGACTCAGTCTGCAACAGGTGCTGCCACACAGCTTGACCAGGGGAACAACCTCCCCTCTTCCTCCCAACCGGAGGGACACCCCAAGTGACTCCCAGCCACTTGGAAGCTAGAGACGCACAGTCTCTCTTCCTCCAAAGCGGAGGGAACACACCAGTGACTCCCAGTCACCAGCAAACCAGAGGTCGAAGACTTCTCTTCCTCCAAACCAGGAGGGACACCTGGACTTGCAACCCACAAGCCCAGAACCGGAGATCAGATCTCCCTTCCTCCAAACCGGAGGGAACACACAAGTGACTTCCAGCCACTTGCAAACTAGAGGTCGCAGACCTCTCTTCCTCCAGACCAGGAGGGACCCGACCTCTCTACAGAGGATCGGAAGTACAAAGCTAACCAAATGAAAAAGGAAAAATAAGAAAGAAAAATACACAGCGATCAGAAAGCTGTAAAGACAGATAACACAGATGTGGCTCGCATGGAGCTGACTGGCCTGGATTTGATCCACGGTCCAGTAGACAGATCTTCAGGTAAGCTTCTCTTCCTCTTCTCTTCTCTCTCACTTTCTTTTTCTCTTTACCCTCACGAGCTCTCTAACTCTCTCTTTCTCTTCTTCTCCTTCTGCTCTTCTTCTCTTTCTTTTCTTCTTCTTTCGCAGGCTCTCTCTGTCTCTTCTCTTCTCTGGTATCAGAGCTTTCTACTGCAGATCTTTTCTTCTTCTGCTCTTTCACTCTCTCGATCTCTGCTCCTCTATTTTCTTCGGCTTACACATCTTCTATTTCTTCTTCTTCTCTATTTCTTCCTCTTTTCTTTTTCTGGATCGAAGGGCTTTCTGCTCTCTAGGCTTCTTCTTCGATCAGTCTTCATCTGTTGGATGAAGGCCTCCTTTTATAAGCATCAGTTAGCAGGAGGGCAGCACTGGGCGCGTGTGGCTTCCACATTTCCCGCCCAGAACTTGTGGCCACGTGTCAGTCTCTTCAGCCAACTTCAGCACACGTGTCACAATCCTGTCTGCCCTTCCAACCTCGGATCACGTGCCGCCCAGTCACTGGGGAATATTCTTCCTCGGACCACCTTCTTCTTTTTGTTTTTCTTCTTCTCCTGCAAAGAGATTAACACCGTTAATACTCAGGGTTCTCTATATATATATATACTTGAAATAAGTCGGTTGACACTCAAGCTAAAGCTGCACGAGGTGTGTAGGAACAACAATAGGTGCACTATACTGAGAACGACACGAGGTACATAAGATGACTACAGCACGAGATAAAGAGAGAACGACACGAGGTACCACAGTAACAAGGCTAACACTACAAGGAGAATGACACGAAGTCAGATGAGAACAGCACGAGGTAAATAGAGAATGACACGAGGTCAGATGAGAACAGCACGAGGTAAATAGAGAACGACACGAGGTCAGATGAGAACAGCACGAGGTAAATAGAGAACGACACGAGGTAAAGAGAGAACGACACGAGGTACCACAGTAACAAAGCTAACACTACAAAGGAAACGTCACGAAGTCAGATGAGAACAGCACGAGGTGAGAAGGAAATAACACGGAGTAAAACGGTAGTAAAACACGCGATCAGAGAAAACCTGGATGAAGATAGAAAGAAGCAACACGAAGACATAAAAACAACACGAAGACACAAACACAGAAATAACATGAAGACTCAAACACAGAAATAACACGAAGATGTAAAAACAACACGAAGACACAAACACAGAAATAACATGAAGACTCAAACACAGAAATAACACGAAGACGTAAAAACAACACGAAGACACAAACACAGAAATAACATGAGGACACAACAAGAGACGGTCAACGAGACGCTGACTCTGTACAGACTTAAGCTAAAGCAAGACAGTCGATGTATAGACTTAGAATCATGGAGGCAAATGTATAGACATCAACTCTGCACATCGAATGTATAGACTTCAAGTGTGAAGACCATTGTATAGACTTTGGATTCGAAGACCAATGTGCAGACTTCAGGTGTGAAGACCATTGTGTAGACTTTGGAGAACAGTTCAATGTATTGACTTAGCGTTGTATAGACATGAAGATGAATGATCAGACAATGTATAGGCTTCACAGTTCAACAACCATTGTATGGACTATGAAACAGTAAATGAATAAGTATGTACACTGAGTAGAAGAGGCATGCTGTATAGACTTGGAGTTTAACATGCATGAAAACTAGTGTACATACTTGAATGAGTATAGAGTGTATAGACTTGAAGGCCTGAAGGTGATGTGCATACTTGCTGAGTTGACGCTGTAGCCCAATGAGTTGACGCTGCAACGTATACACTTTACGTTCAACTGATGATGTGTAGACTTGAAGTTAGACAAACCAGACAATCAGTGTTCTGATGAGTCGACGCATCAGCAAGAGTGGGTCGACCCACTACTGTTCATACTAACTAAGCAGAGTGTAGGTCAATGATGCATATGACAAGGAGGCTCCCCCTCAATAAATGGAACCTTATCAAATGAATGAGAAGGAGAAGTTCAGGTCAATTAGCAGAAGAGGTTCAATTAGCAGATTTTTAAAGAAGCTTCAACTACAAGAATTTTAGTCAGATTTTCAAGGAATTATCATTCTCATAAATCCAAATCAGAATATTTCAAAGTCTTCCATTATAAGGGCTTATAAATGAATTTTATTGATCAGCATGGCTTAAACATGATGTATGCAGAGTTTTTCAATAAAATTTTGTATTGATATCTAACACCATGGTTTAATAAAAGTGAACCAAGCCCTCATATTTATCTTGATAAATCTTCCTTTCTCTAACACAATCAACTTTATTGACTTCTTTCGGAATTACATGCATCAGTATTGAAATCAAGCAATTTTGAAGTCATATGATTTTGTCTAGGGTTGTAGCAATTTGATTTTAGCATCAATATTCAGATATTGAGATTTGTTCAACAATTTTTCATGCTACAAATTTTACGAGCACTCTAATTCAGTGCACACCTTGTAACTAGAGGATATACCTTGATCAGAGGCCAATATCCCTAAGCACTTAGTGTGACTAACTGTCATGCTTTATATGAACAGAGATAGCATTTACACATCATGACACACTGCAAATCATTTCTTGATGAGTGAGCTGTATTTCTCAGTGTGCATGCCATTGCTCTGCCTGATTTTCAATGAATTTTATGCAGAGTTAACTAAGGCACCTCATGACACAGTCCTTTGGACATGGTTTCTTAGTGACCAAAGTCATTGCTCTGACAACAATTACCCTTTAGACAATTCAGACAAATTCATTTGCTTCAAAATAATTATAATTTCATGTACTTAACCAAATAAAGCCATGAATTCAATAATGCAGATTTTATAAGACACAGCATGAAACAGATGGTTAAGATTTATTAAACATGCTTCAGATATTTTTAAGAGATTTTAAAGCCAAACTCATTGAATACATTAAACTTAAACCACATAAGTTATTTCAGTCATTCATAAAAATGTATAATAGAAGATTTCTAGTTCAAGAATTTTCAGATTTATGATCGAGATAGTCCCATTGAAATCTTCATGAAAGACTGATAGAAATTATGATACCAAATGATACCAATTGTTATCAATTGATAGGATAGATTTTGAAGCTCAGTGTTTTCAAATTATGATCAAGGTTTGGTCAAATAGAATCAATGAAGGGGATATGCACACAAGGCAAGATATCAGGAGGTCAGGCAAGTTCCAGGATGTTCAAAGTTAACATGCACATGACTACCTTCATGTAATGTATTGACTCCCCCTGACAACATGCATTTAGACAATCTTTTTGGTATTTTCAATCTAAGGAAATGCAATGCACTTTATGTATGCAAAAACACATGCAAGTAACTCCCCCTTAAAACATGCAATGTTTGCCATGAGAAACTTAGCATATGATTTTGATTCATGCACATTCAGACTGTCCTAACCAGCAAGGTGACCCATGGTACTAGGCGGGGCACTTGGTCTAAAAGACCACCTCACACATAGTAAGAACCTACAGACAGACTTCCCTGCCTTTTGGTACCTTACCATTTATATACCATTGAGGTCAAGCATGATAATTCAACATGCAGTCCATATTTCCAATCAATTATGAATCTAAAATTTGCACTGATATCTCAACATGTGCTCATGAGAGGCACTGCAGATTTTTAAATGTGAGCATGCATACATGGATCAAATACACACCAATGCGTCAACGCATTAGTGTCAGCGTCGACGCAGTGAACAAGACACCAAACGAAAGACGCACAATTGCGTCTACGCAGTCAGCCAAATGCGTCAACGCACTAAAAGCCATACAGAACCCATATAGATGAAAACAGATAGGTACGAGCTAATGGGAGGGCAAATTCCAAGCCATGTATATATGCAGTTTAGATTTTTAGAAGTTTCAGAGTGCATGATCAGAGAGTAGTGCAAATGGCAGATGATAAATGAATATGCAAGAACAAATTTAATATGCATGCACTAGATGAAACTAAGAACATGATATGCAAGAATACATCAAACCAGATATGCAATGAGTTTTAAAATGGGAAATGCAGAGAGATTACCTAAAAAGTGTGAGAATGGGGTTTTTCATTCTTGAGTGCCTTGGATCATTACCCCTTTTATTTCAGTCCCAAGGCATACCTGCATAGCAATGTTATTTTGCACAAACAGGTACCCAAGAAGTCTTGGGTCCTGACATGACAGTATTACTCCTAGTAGGTTTTCTCAGCACATTTTTAACTTGATGATCACTAAATTTCATCAGAGGATGACCATCCATCAAATGTCCAGATTTGCCATAATGATGGCAAGAAGCAGCAGTTTTCAAATCTGATTTATGCACATTCTTGTTAGCATGAATTCTATGTGCATATACATGAAATTTTTTGTTAACAGAATAAAAATTCTGTTTACCAAAACCAGTTTGGTTTTGATATCCTGCCAGCCAACAGATTGCAGCCCTGTGACCTGGCTTCCCACAACAAGAGCAATTCAGATTCTTTCTTCTATGAACATGATTTCTAGCATGATATTTTTGTACAATAGTAGCAGCAAAGTCATCTAACTCCATTGTCTTGCATTCATGCATGAGATGACCCATTTCATGACAGTAAAAGCATTTGGATATCTTGTTTTGAGCAGAATAGGATTTCTTAGCATAAGAGGTCCCAGCATGAAATCTATCATTATCATTCTTCATGACAAGGCAATCATCAAGTACATGGCCATAATTTCCACAATAGAAGCATTCAACATTCCTTCCGTGAATAATTGAAATTTTCTAGCCTTAGGCTTGTTTGCATGAAATTTACTATTCTTCTTCAGTGTTCTCATTTTCACATTTTCCTTTTGTTTTTGAATCTTCTGATCATCAGACTGTTTTGAAGACGGTGCAGAAGTACTAGCTAAGTTTGAGCTACTCACAAATGTTGCGTATAGTTTGTTCCTTACAGCTTGCTTAACTTGAGAATTGCACCTTTTCTCTTCATTCAATTTGGTGACTTCCACATTCAAAGAATCTTCCATTTTTTCTTTACCTTTGGCAAATTTTGACAGAGAGTTGTTTAGATTTTCAATTTCAATTTGCAAGGTCATAATGTGGTCTTCACACGAAATAACCTGATTTTGTAGCCCATCATTCAGACTTTTCAGATCTCATTCTCCTGATTTAACTTCAATTCAATGTTCACTTCTTTTTCTTTCAAAGCTGATTTTTCTCTTTCTACCGTTAGCCATCTTTCAGAGAAAACAGTGTTAAGGACCATTAGCTTTTTATTTTGTTCCTTCAGATGGATGTTTTCTTCAATCAGCTTATCTTTTAATTTATCAATTTCCTTCTTCTGAGTCAGCAGAGAATCATTTTCTTCTTTCAAGGAAGTGATTAAGTTTTTCTGTGCATTATCATCAGAGTGTAATTCTTCAATCAATTCCTTCAATTTAGATTTTAGATTTTCATTTTCAGCCTTTAGACTTGTGATTTCAGCATTTTTCTCTTTTCTTAATTTTCTCTTTTCTGATTTGACTCTTTCATATTTATCTAGAAGATGCTCATGCATGGCAGCTAACTCATCATGGCTAATATCCTCGGTCTCAGAAATTACCTGGGATGAGGACTCATCTGATTGATCACTCCTTCTTACCATGAGACATTCTTCTTCCTGTTCCACATGTGTTGCAGTCACTCCATCAAAAATTTCTTTTGCAGTGCTGCAATCTGAGATAAAAGAAAAATCGTCAGAATCAATTGCAGCCTTCATTAGATTTAGAGCTCTCACATTATCATCATTTTTCATCTTGTGATCATAAGTCCATTTAGACTTATCCTTAGGAATTTTATATGGACCGTGAGATATAACCTTCCACAGTTGGGGATTAATAGAGTTAACATGCTTGCACATACGATATAGCTAGAAATTAATATGTGAACTACTGAATAGCAGAGGATGAGCCATTAACACAGATCAAAACTAATTCAAAGTAGTGAATTCAACCCAATAAACCAAATCTAACAGAAATGCACCGAAAATAGCAGAATCGGATCTGCAGGTCGCTGGACCTTCTATGCAGACACCGCTCTGATACCAAGTGTTGGGTTCGGTGCAGTATTCAGAGGGGGGGTGAATGAATATGACTTTTAAAAAACCTTTCGCCCAGTTAAAATTTCGCTCACTAAAAAATGCTAGTTCGCAAACTAAACAAACTTGAAGGCTAAATGGCAGTTGTGGAACTAACCAAACACACAGTGAGATCACTGGAGTGCTAACAAGACAGATTTAGTCAATCTGAAAACTAATAAACTCTTCTGCTCAACCAAAAGCCAAACACATGGAGCGCCCCTATGTAATCACCTAGCGGAAGCACAAATAGACAAGTCAAACCACAGTGCACAAGGGGTTTTTAGGTGGTTCGGTCCAGCAGACCTACATCCACCCCACACTCAACCCGAGTGTGGCTTCCACTAGCTCACGCTAGAAACCGCAGACTCAGTCTGCAACAGGTGCTGCCACACAGCTTGACCAGGGGAACAACCTCCCCTCTTCCTCCCAACCGGAGGGACACCCCAAGTGACTCCCAGCCACTTGGAAGCTAGAGACGCACAGTCTCTCTTCCTCCAAACCGAAGGGAACACACCAGTGACTCCCAGTCACCAGCAAACCAGAGGTCGAAGACCTCTCTTCCTCCAAACCAGGAGGGACACCTGGACTTGCAACCCACAAGCCCAGAACTGAAGATCAGATCTACCTTCCTCCAAACCGGAGGGAACACACAAGTGACTTCCAGCCACTTGCAAACTAGAGGTCGCAGACCTCTCTTCCTCCAGACCAGGCGGGACCCGACCTCTCTACAGAGGATCGGAAGTACAAAGCTAACCAAATGAAAAAGGAAAAATACACAGCGATCAGAAAGCTGTAAAGACAGATAATACAGATGTGGCTCGCATGGAGCTGACTGGCCTGGATTTGATCCACGGTCCAGTAGACAGATCTTCAGGTAAGCTTCTCTTCCTCTTCTCTTCTCTCTCACTTTCTTTTTCTCTTTACCCTCACGAGCTCTCTAACTCTCTCTTTCTCTTCTTCTCCTTCTGCTCTTCTTCTCTTTCTTTTCTTCTTCTTTCGCAGGCTCTCTCTGTCTCTTCTCTTCTCTGGTATCAAAGCTTTCTACTGCAGATCTTTTCTTCTTCTGCTCTTTCACTCTCTCGATCTCTGCTCCTCTATTTTCTTCAGCTTACACATCTTCTATTTCTTCTTCTTCTCTTTTTCTTCCTCTTTTCTTTTTCTGGATCTAAGGGCTTTCTGCTCTCCAGGCTTCTTCTTCGATCAGTCTTCATCTGTTGGATGAAGGCTTCCTTTTATAAACATCAGCTAGCAGGAGGGCAGCACTGGGCGCGTGTGGCTTCCACATTTCCCGCCCAGAACTTGTGGCCACGTGTCAGTCTCTTCAGCCAACTTCAGCACACGTGTCACAATCCTGTCTGCCCTTCCAGCCTCGGATCACGTGCCGCCCAGTCACTGGGGAATATTCTTCCTCGGACCACCTTCTTCTTTTTATTTTTCTTCTTCCTCTGCAAAGAGATTAACACCGTTAATACTCAGGGTTCTCTATATATATATATACCTGAAATAAGTCGGTTGACACTCAAGCTAAAGCTGCACGAGGTGTGTAGGAACAACAATAGGTGCACTATACTGAGAACGACACGAGGTACATAAGATGACTATAGCACGAGATAAAGAGAGAACGACACGAGGTACCACAGTAACAAGGGTAACACTACAAAGAGAACGACACGAAGTCAGATGAGAACAGCACGAGGTAAATAGAGAACGACACGAGGTCAGATGAGAACAGTACGAGGTAAATAGAGAACGACACGAGGTCAGATGAGAACAACACGAGGTAAATAGAGAACGACACGAGGTAAAGAGAGAACGACACGAGGTACCACAGTAACAAAGCTAACACTACAAAGGAAACGTCACGAAGTCAGATGAGAATAGCACGAGGTGAGAAGGAAATAACACGAAGTAAAACGGTAGTAAAACACGCGATCAGAGGAAACCTGGACGAAGATAGAAGGAAGCAACACGAAAACATAGAAACAACACGAAGACACAAACACAGAAATAACATGAAGACTTAAACACAGAAATAACACGAAGACGTAAAAATAACACGAAGACACAAACACAGAAATAACATGAAGACTCAAACACAGAAATAACACGAAGACGTAAAAACAACACGAAGACACAAACACAGAAATAACATGAGGACACAACAAGAGACGGTCAACGAGACGCTGACTCTGTACAGACTTAAGCTAAAGCAAGACAGTCGATGTATAGACTTAGAATCATGGAGGCAAATGTATAGACATCAACTCTGCACATCGAATGTATAGACTTCAAGTGTGAAGACCATTGTATATACTTTGGATTCGAAGACCAATGTGCAGACTTCAGGTGTGAAGACCATTGTGCAGACTTTGGAGAACAGTTCAATGTATTGACTTAGCGTTGTATAGACATGAAGATGAATGATCAGACAATGTATAGGCTTCACAGTTCAACAGCCATTGTATGGACTATGAAACATCAAATGAATAAGTATGTACACTGAGTAGAAGAGGCAGGCTGTATAGACTTGGAGTTTAACATGCATGAAAACCAGTGTACAGACTTGAATGAGTATAGAGTGTATAGACTTGAAGGCCTGAAGGCGATGTGCATACTTGCTGAGTTGACGCTACAGCCCAATGAGTTGACGCTGCAACGTATACACTTTACGTTCAACTGATGATGTGTAGACTTGAAGTTAGACAAACCAGACAATCAGTGTTCTGATGAGTCGACGCATCAGCAAGAGTGGGTCGACCCACTACTGTTCATACTAACTAAGCAGAGTGTAGCAATGAATGCTTTATGCATCAGTTAACACGACTGAACATCAAAAATGTTAAACTAAACTGAGCAGCAAGATGACTGAACATTTGATAGACTGAATAACAGCATGATGACTCACACAGCAAGATGACTCACAGTGATTAACTCACATCAAAAACCAATCATCAAAACCATCATTAAAACCATCATCAAAACTAAAACCACATGGGCACAACAATCTCCCCCTTTTTGATGATGGCAACACTACACAGTGAGTCAGTCTGATGACTCAAACTATTCTCCCCGTTTGACTTCATCAAAAAGAAAATAGTTTGAGAAATTAAAGCATGTATAAAAATTCAGTCAATTTCTCCCCCTTGCAAGAACATTGTAGCAACCCTAATAAATGAATAATTGAAATAAATTAAAACATATATATATTACAGAAGTAATATATATAAAAAGGAATAGGGTTAATTGGACGAAATAAAACAAATTAAAAATAACGCCTCTTATTAAGGCGTTCATTTATAAAGAAACGCCTCTACCAATGGCGTGAATAAAGAAAGGACGCCCACACCTACGGTCGTCAGTTCTTACGCGACCAAATGGGTAAGTAAAAGAAACGCCTCTATCTTAGGCGTGTTTTAAAACAAGAAACGCCCTTTTTCAAGGCGCTTTTTAAGAAACGCCCTTATGCAAGGCGTCAATTCAAGAATACACGCCCTGACCTAAGGCGTTAATTCAGTTCGTGACTCGTTCGAACCCAGAGCTTATCCAGGGAAAGATTAACCTAATCTAGTAAGTATCTATTAGAGTAAGGACTCTATTAAGGATATATTACCCTCAATCAAACACTACTCTTGTTAGGACTTCAAAATCCTATAAAATAACATGTTCGATCGAACCCTAAAACCCATTTGATCGAGCGTCTGCTGCTAGGTACGTGAAGAACAAACAGTTCTTCTTCCTTTCCTTGCTTTTGATAAACACATGAGGAGGTTTTAACCATCCTTCATCGTCTTTGCTATAGGTGGCTGCTTCTAGTGTTTGAAGACAAAGGGTCTTCATCATCATTGTCTTCATCACCATCAGGTAGCGGTGGCAACATCTTCCTGAAGAACGAAGGTTCTTCATCCACGAAGGTTCCAAACAGAGTATCAGTATTGTCAAACCATAAGGTAGGTTTTCTCAAGATACTGTAGCCCAAATAAAATTAGTGAAAGATATTATATAAGCATGGCATGCATACGGTCTATATACATATGGTTTCGGTGTGTTTTCTGAATTGTTTGAAAGAAACGCCCTGGAATAGGGCGCTATTTTAAAATAAACGACCATAACAGCGGTCGTCAATTTATTAAGAAACGTCCTGTACACAGGCGTTAATTTTACGAGATCATGACTTAAGCATGTTAAGAACGGATTATATATGAAACCTTGATTATTAATGCATGATCCTATCTCCAAATCTAATGTCCTGCAATTTCTTGTATTCACGGCCTGTACAAGGTCGTTTTCCCACGTATTAACGCCTTATCATAGGGCGTGACTTTAAAAGTAACGCCCCTTACTAGGGCGTGTATATGTTAAAATCTTGAAATTCACGACTTGGACAAAGTCGTTTTCCCTATGTAAACGCCCCATCATAGGGCGTGAATTAAAAATAAACGCCCCTTACTAGGGCGTGTATCTGTTAAAATCCTGAAACTCATATATTCTGTAAAATGGAATTAGAAAGTAACGCCCCTTCCAAGGGCGCGTTTTTGATAAATTTCTGAGAATAATTATATCCTGTCGAATATGTAAATGATGAGACGCCTGCCCCTGCAGTCGTCCACTTTGAAGAAACGCCCCCAGGAAAGGCGTGTTTTTGATAAATTAATGAAATAATGGAAATTCTGCAAATTGGCAATACATGTAAACGCCCTTCTGTTAGGCGTTAATTATTCAATACACGACTTGACCTAAGTCGTTATTTTACTGTAAACTGATTTTTTTTCTCTGATTTGCTAACCGATGGTTTATATATTATACATATATATATATATATCGGCACTATTCTCCACTCCGTGAGTATAGTCCCATGTTTTCATGTTGATTTACCGACCACACTCAACTCTCATTGACATACAAGCTCTCCATTGGACATTCCGTTCCTTTGGACTAGCGAGTTAGTCATAGAGACCTCCGTAAGACTCCTCGTAGCCTTGGATTCCCTCAAGGCCGACTGAGCTGGTTGTACCCTAAAAACCCATTACACGATCCTTGCCATGTCAATCTAAAAGAAACATGGTATACCGGCCCTTATGATTATACAAAGAGTATATCATAAGAAATTCTTGATGGGATGATGATATCATGCCATATCGTGTCATTCTTGTAAACCCCAATTCTATGATAAGAATGAGGGTATCTTGCTTGATCTAATGTTCATGTGGACCTCAATTCTATATAAAGAATGTCCATATTGATTTATCATGGTACCTAAGTTAAGGGAACCATAATCTACCTAGTTTTATCGACATCGTGATTATACCGTTATTATCGCCATTCTATGTCCTTTGTCATATTTTGGACTCTATTCTATCAAAGTTGTCATACGTGTCTACAAGCTTGATTATTGAAATTCTATATTGGCTATATAAACAAGAGTGGATGTCAAAACACATGATAAATGCCTGCGCATATAGGGCCCGATCTGGTCCTGGGAGGAGCACCCGAAAGTACTTGTGCCCATGGGAGTTAAAATGATAAGGTATCTGACATTATACCGAGTACTTGACTTGCTTGATTGGACATTCCACACACATCTAGTACTTGACTCGTACTTGACATGAAATGAAATGCGTGGCCCGAAAAAGGGTAATTTACTTGCTTGATACATGATAGCCAAAGTTCTTGACATGACTCGATAATGGTACTTGCTTGAATATCTTGAATAACTTGTATCTTGTTCATGAAAGTTCATCTTATTTCTTTGATATTACATTCTCTCTATCTTGTCGTTTCATGCGAGCATGCATAGCTTTATTGCATCCATGAAAATGTAATTACTTAAACCACTTGCTAGTACTTGAGATATAATTTCCTACTGAGCGTTCGCTCATTCCGTTTGTCCCTTGTACTTTTCAGGTAAGTCCGACGACGATGGAAGTCAATCGGATGGGAATGGTCAAGAGTGAAAGTGATAGAGCTTCTACAAGTGTCATCTAGTCTTTTCCATAGTTTCTTGAGTCAACTATGTATTCTTTTCCTTTTTATTTAACAGAGTATTGGATTTGTAATAGTCTATCCATTATGAAATAAAGGATTGGGTTATCTTGCTATTTTGCGCATCTCTGTCTTTGTGTCGAATACATGACCACTCTGATTGACATGATTGATATAGACACGTCGCGCATCTCCGGGTATCTTCCGCGCTCGGGGCGTGACAAACATGATTCTCCCCCTTTAAGAGTGTCAGCAAAAGCATGAGTTAGAGATGATCCAAAGGAACCTGCATGCACTGGTTGAATGATATTCTCCCTCTTAGGCAAACAATCTCCCCCTTTGGTATAATCAAAATAAACCATGGGAAGGGGTATGAATGTAGATGCAGATACCAGAAATATGAATGCAAGGGCACAATTCTTCTCCTTCTATGCAGCATGATGCATATGACAAGGAGGCTCCCCCTCAATAAATGGAACCTTATGAAATGAATGAGAAGGAGAAGTTCAGATCAATTAGCAGAAGAGGTTCAATTAGCAGATTTTTAAAGAAGCTTCAACTACAAGAATTTCAGTCAGATTTTCAAGGAATTGTCATTCTCATAAATCCAAATCAGAATATTTCAAAGTCTTCCATTATAAGGGCTTATGAATGAATTTTATTGATCAGCATGGCTTAAACATGATGTATGCAGAGTTTTTCAATAAAATTCTGTATTGATATCTAACACCATGGTTTAATAAAAGTGAACCAAGCCCTCATATTTATCTTGATAAATCTTCCTTTCTCTAACACAATCAACTTTATTGACTTCTTTCGGAATTACATGCATCAGTATTGAAATCAAGCAATTTTGAAGTCATATGATTTTATCTAGGGTTGTAGCAATTTGATTTTAGCATCAATATTCAGATATTGAGATTTGTTCAACAATTGTTCATGCTACAAATTTTACGAGCACTCTAATTCAGTGCACACCTTGTAACTAGAGGATATACCTTGATCAGAGGCCAATATCCCTAAGCACTTAGTGTGACTAACTGTCATGGTTTATATGAACAGAGATATCATTTACACATCATGACACACTGCAAATCATTTCTTGATGAGTGAGCTGTATTTCTCAGTGTGCATGCCATTGCTCTGCCTGATTTTCAATGAATTTTATGCAGAGTTAACTAAGGCACCTCATGACAGTCCTTTGGACATGGTTTCTTAGTGACCAAAGTCATTGCTCTGACAACAATTACCCTTTAGACAATTCAGACAAATTCATTTGCTTCAAAATAATTACAATTTCATGTACTTATCCAAATAAAGCCATGAATTCAATAATACAGATTTTAGAAGATTTTACAAGACACAACATGAAACAGATGGTTAAGATTTATTAAACATGCTTCAGATATTTTTAAGAGATTTTAAAGCCAAACTCATTGAATACATTAAACTTAAACCACATGAGTTATTTCAGTCATTCATAAAAATGTATAATAGAAGATTTCTAGTTCAAGAATTTTCAGATTTATGATCGAGATAGTCCCATTGAAATCTTCATGAAAGACTGATAGAAATTATGATACCAAATGATACCAATTGTTATCAATTGATAGAGAGATTTTGAAACTCAGTGTTTTCAAATTATGATCAAGGTTTGGTCAAATAGAATCAATGAAGGGGATATGCACACAAGGCAAGATATCAGGAGGTCAGGCAAGTTCCAGGATGTTCAAAGTTAACATGCACATGACTACCTTCATGTAATGTATTGACTCCCCCTGACAACATGCATTTAGACAATCTTTTTGGTATTTTCAATCTAAGGAAATGCAATGCACTTTATGTATGCAAAAACACATGCAAGTAACTCCCCCTTAAAACATGCAATGTTTGCCATGAGAAACTTAGCATATGATTTTGATTCATGCACATTCAGACTGTCCTAACCAGTAAGGTGACCCATGGTACTAGGCGGGGCACTTGGTCTAAAAGACCACCTCACACATAGTAAGAACCTCCAGACAGACTTCCCTACCTTTTGGTACCTTACCATTTATATACCATTGAGGTCAAGCATGATAATTCAACATGCAGTCCATATTTCCAATCAATTATCAATCTGAAATATGCACTGATATCTCAACATGTGCTCATGAGAGGCACGTCAGATTTTTAAATGTGAACATGCATACATGGATCAAATACACACCAATGCGTCAATGCATTAGTGTCAGCGTCGACGCAGTGAACAAGACACCAAACGAAAGACGCACAATTGCGTCTACGCAGTCAGCCAAATGCGTCAACGCACTAAAAGCCATACAGAACCCATATAGATGAAAACAGACAGGTACGAGCTAATGGGAGGGCAAATTCCAAGCCATGTATATATGCAGTTTAGATTTTCAGAAGTTTCAGAGTGCATGATCAGAGAGTAGTGCAAATGGCAGATGATAAATGAATATGCAAGAACAAATTTAATATGCATGCACTAGATGAAACTAAGAACAGGATATGCAAGAATACATCAAACCAGATATGCAATGAGTTTTAAAATGGGAAATGCAGAGAGATTACCTAAAAAGTGTGAGAATGGGGTTTTTCATTCTTGAGTGCCTTGGATCATTACCCCTTTTATTTCAGTCCCAAGGCATACCTGCATAGCAATGTTATTTTGCACAAACAGGTACCCAAGAAGTCTTGGGTCCTGACATGACAGTATTACTCCTAGCAGGTTTTCTCAGCACATTTTTAACTTGATGATCACTAAATTTCATCAGAGGATGACCATCCATCAAATGTCCAGATTTGCCATAATGATGGCAAGAAGCAGCAGTTTTCAAATCTGATTTATGCACATTCTTGTTAGCATGAATTCTATGTGCATATACATGAAATTTTTTGTTAACAGAATAAAAATTCTGTTTACCAAAACCAGTTTGGTTTTGATATCCTGCCAGCCAACAGATTGCAGCCCTGTGACCTGGCTTCCCACAACAAGAGCAATTCAGATTCTTTCTTCTATGAACATGATTTCTAGCATGATATTTTTGTACAATAGTAGCAGCAAAGTCATCTAACTCCATTGTCTTGCATTCATGCATGAGATGACCCATTTCATGACAGTAAAAGCATTTGGATATCTTGTTTTGAGCAGAATAGGATTTCTTAGCATAAGAGGTCCCAGCATGAAATCTATCATTATCATTCTTCATGACAAGGCAATCATCAAGTACATGGCCAGAATTTCCACAATAGAAGCATTCAACATTCCTTCCGTGAATAATTGGAAATTTTCTAGCCTTAGGCTTGTTTGCATGAAATTTACTATTCTTCTTCAGTGTTCTCATTTTCACATTTTCCTTTTGTTTTTGAATCTTCTGATCATCAGACTGTTTTGAAGACGGTGCAGAAGTACTAGCTAAGTTTGAGCTACTCATAAATGTTGCGTATAGTTTGTTCCTTACAGCTTGCTTAACTTGAGAATTGCACCTTTTCTCTTCATTCAATTTGGTGACTTCCACATTCAAAGAATCTTCCATTTTTTCTTTACCTTTGGCAAATTTTGACAGAGAGTTGTTTAGATTTTCAATTTCAATTTGCAAGGTCATAATGTGGTCTTCACACGAAATAACCTGATTTTGTAGCCCATCATTCAGACTTTTCAGGATCTCATTCTCCTGATTTAACTTCAATTCAATGTTCACTTCTTTTTCTTTCAAAGCTGATTTTTCTCTTTCTACCGTTAGCCATCTTTCAGAGAAAACAGTGTTAAGGACCATTAGCTTTTTATTTTGTTCCTTCAGATGGATGTTTTCTTCAATCAGCTTATCTTTTAATTTATCAATTTCCTTCTTCTGAGTCAGCAGAGAATCATTTTCTTCTTTCAAGGAAGTGATTAAGTTTTTCTGTGCATTATCATCAGAGTGTAATTCTTCAATCAATTCCTTCAATTTAGATTTTAGATTTTCATTTTCAGCCTTTAGACTTGTGATTTCAGCATTTTTCTCTTTTCTTAATTTTCTCTTTTCTGATTTGACTCTTTCATATTTATCTAGAAGATGCTCATGCATGGCAGCTAACTCATCATGGCTAATATCCTCGGTCTCAGAAATTACCTGGGATGAGGACTCATCTGATTGATCACTCCTTCTTACCATGAGACATTCTTCTTCCTGTTCCACATGTGTTGCAGTCACTCCATCAAAAATTTCTTTTGCAGTGCTGCAATCTGAGATAAAAGAAAAATCGTCAGAATCAATTGCAGCCTTCATTAGATTTAGAGCTCTCACATTATCATCATTTTTCATCTTGTGATCATAAGTCCATTTAGACTTATCCTTAGGAATTTTATATGGACCGTGAGATATAACCTTCCACAGTTGGGGATTAATAGAGTTAACATGCTTGCACATACGATATAGCTAGAAATTAATATGTGAACTACTGAATAGCGGAGGATGAGCCATTAACACAGATCAAAACTAATTCAAAGTAGTGAATTCAACCCAATAAACCAAATCTAACAGAAATGCACCGAAAATAGCAGAATCGGATCTGCAGGTCGCTGGACCTTCTATGCAGACACCGCTCTGATACCAAGTGTTGGGTTCGGTGCAGTATTCAGAGGGGGGGTGAATGAATATGACTTTTAAAAAACCTTTCGCCCAGTTAAAATTTCGCTCACTAAAAAATGCTAGTTCGCAAACTAAACAAACTTGAAGGCTAAATGGCAGTTGTGGAACTAACCAAACACACAGTGAGATCACTGGAGTGCTAACAAGACAGATTTAGTCAATCTGAAAACTAATAAACTCTTCTGCTCAACCAAAAGCCAAACACATGGAGCGCCCCTATGCAATCACCTAGCGGAAGCACAAATAGACAAGTCAAACCACAGTGCACAAGGGGTTTTTAGGTGGTTCGGTCCAGCAGACCTACATCCACCCCACACTCAACCCGAGTGTGGCTTCCACTAGCTCACGCTAGAAACCGCAGACTCAGTCTGCAACAGGTGCTGCCACACAGCTTGACCAGGGGAACAACCTCCCCTCTTCCTCCCAACCGGAGGGACACCCCAAGTGACTCCCAGCCACTTGGAAGCTAGAGACGCACAGTCTCTCTTCCTCCAAACCGGAGGGAACACACCAGTGACTCCCAGTCACCAGCAAACCAGAGGTCGAAGACCTCTCTTCCTCCAAACCAGGAGGGACACCTGGACTTGCAACCCACAAGCCCAGAACTGAAGATCAGATCTACCTTCCTCCAAACCGGAGGGAACACACAAGTGACTTCCAGCCACTTGCAAACTAGAGGTCGCAGACCTCTCTTCCTCCAGACCAGGCGGGACCCGACCTCTCTACAGAGGATCGGAAGTACAAAGCTAACCAAATGAAAAAGGAAAAATACACAGCGATCAGAAAGCTGTAAAGACAGATAATACAGATGTGGCTCGCATGGAGCTGACTGGCCTGGATTTGATCCACGGTCCAGTAGACAGATCTTCAGGTAAGCTTCTCTTCCTCTTCTCTTCTCTCTCACTTTCTTTTTCTCTTTACCCTCACGAGCTCTCTAACTCTCTCTTTCTCTTCTTCTCCTTCTGCTCTTCTTCTCTTTCTTTTCTTCTTCTTTCGCAGGCTCTCTCTGTCTCTTCTCTTCTCTGGTATCAAAGCTTTCTACTGCAGATCTTTTCTTCTTCTGCTCTTTCACTCTCTCGATCTCTGCTCCTCTATTTTCTTCAGCTTACACATCTTCTATTTCTTCTTCTTCTCTTTTTCTTCCTCTTTTCTTTTTCTGGATCTAAGGGCTTTCTGCTCTCCAGGCTTCTTCTTCGATCAGTCTTCATCCGTTGGATGAAGGCTTCCTTTTATAAGCATCAGCTAGCAGGAGGGCAGCACTGGACGCGTGTGGCTTCCACATTTCCCGCCCAGAACTTGTGGCCACGTGTCAGTCTCTTCAGCCAACTTCAGCACACGTGTCACAATCTTGTCTGCCCTTCCAGCCTCGGATCACGTGCCGCCCAGTCACTGGGGAATATTCTTCCTCGGACCACCTTCTTCTTTTTGTTTTTCTTCTTCTCCTGCAAAGAGATTAACACCGTTAATACTCAGGGTTCTCTATATATATATATACCTGAAATAAGTCGGTTGACACTCAAGCTAAAGCTGCACGAGGTGTGTAGGAACAACAATAGGTGCACTATACTGAGAACGACACGAGGTACATAAGATGACTATAGCACGAGATAAAGAGAGAACGACACGAGGTACCACAGTAACAAGGCTAACACTACAAAGAGAACGACACGAAGTCAGATGAGAACAGCACGAGGTAAATAGAGAATGACACGAGGTCAGATGAGAACAGCACGAGGTAAATAGAGAACGACACGAGGTCAGATGAGAACAGCACGAGGTAAATAGAGAACGACACGAGGTACCACAGTAACAAAGCTAACACTACAAAGGAAACGTCACGAAGTCAGATGAGAACAGCACGAGGTGAGAAGGAAATAACACGGAGTAAAACGGTAGTAAAACACGCGATCAGAGGAAACCTGGACGAAGATAGAAGGAAGCAACACGAAGACATAAAAACAACACGAAGACACAAACACAGAAATAACATGAAGACTCAAACACAGAAATAACACGAAGACGTAAAAATAACACGAAGACACAAACACAGAAATAACATGAGGACACAACAAGAGACCGGTCAACGAGACGCTGACTCTGTACAGACTTAAGCTAAAGCAAGACAGTCGATATATAGACTTAGAATCATGGAGGCAAATGTATAGACATCAACTCTACACATCGAATGTATAGACTTCAAGTGTGAAGACCATTGTATAGACTTTGGATTCGAAGACCAATGTGCAGACTTCAGGTGTGAAGACCATTGTGCAGACTTTGGAGAACAGTTCAATGTATTGACTTAGCGTTGTATAGACATGAAGATGAATGATCAGACAATGTATAGGCTTCACAGTTCAACAGCCATTGTATGGACTATGAAACAGCAAATGAATAAGTATGTACACTGAGTAGAAGAGGCAGGCTGTATAGACTTGGAGTTTAACATGCATGAAAACCAGTGTACAGACTTGAATGAGTATAGAGTGTATAGACTTGAAGGCCTGAAGGTGATGTGCATACTTGCTGAGTTGACGCTGCAGCCCAATGAGTTGACGCTGCAACGTATACACTTTACGTTCAACTGATGATGTGTAGACTTGAATTTAGACAAACCAGACAATCAGTGTTCTGATGAGTCGACGCATCAGCAAGAGTGGGTCGACCCACTACTGTTCATACTAACTAAGCAGAGTGTAGCAATGAATGCTTTATGCATCAGTTAACACGACTGAACATCAAAAATGTTAAACTAAACTGAGCAGCAAGATGACTGAACATTTGATAGACTGAATAACAGCATGATGACTCACACAGCAGGATGACTCACAGTGATTAACTCACATCAAAAACCAATCATCAAAACCATCATTAAAACCATCATCAAAACCAAAACCACATGGGCACAACAGTTTTCACAAGATTTTTTGTTTTGTTGTCTCATATTCAATGTAGACCCCATGTTGACAAGTTTGATTTTGTGGTTTAATCACCTTAATTATGCATCTAATCTGCTAGAGGTATGCATATTGTTTTGTTTCACTGTCACCTTTTTCAACTCCCTCCCCCTCGAATACCAAGAGTAAAGCGTGTACAGACGGAGAAAAATTCAAACTTAAGAGAAAAATGATCTTATACCTCTAAACATCGCAGATGCCACAGCTGTAAGAAGCACTTTCAAAACTTGCAAAATAGTACTGAAAGCATACAATGTTTTTGCCAAGGAATCAACATGCGTGCATGTCAAATGTTCCAAAAAGAATAATACCATAAATAAAAGATATCTACATGTCTGATGAAGAGTTATCAATACAACTACAGACTATGTTAAGAATATCTGTGAATATTGGAGCATTTTTTCCACCATCTAGTCCAAGAGCACCTTCTAAATGATCATATGCAATGAGTTTCTGTACAATATAACCTTTTGTCAGGAAATAACAATGTGCAGCTAAGAAATCAACATTACAAGTGAATCGAAATCTACATCATTTTGCATGTCTAACATTGTTCAGATATGAAACAAAACAATACAAATGGCCAAAAGAACAATGGGGGAATAAAGTACAGAACAAAAGGGAAGCTAGTCCAAGGGATGTTTGAAGTATGAAGGATATCCAAAAACTGAGCCCTTATATGAAAAGGTAAATTTTCTTAAAGCTAGATTTCAGCATGTTTATACCCATAAGTGATTGTCTCTTTATAATGCACAACAAGGTTTACCGAATCAGGCGACTGGAATCATATCTGGGTCAGTACAAGATGGGTGCATCAGACCGAGTCAGACCAGCTCGTACTAGATCTGGGTCGGCTGAGTTGAGCCGGTCCCCAAGCCAGCCAACCCTGATGTACACTATATACCAGCCTATTCATAGACTAAGCACCCTAGACTTATGTTTTTATAGACAGAAATCAGGCACCATAGAAAATGAAAAACAGAGGGGGATAAAAAGAAACCGCAGCTTTTGGTGAGAGTGGAATTCAAGCCCTGTATGATGCATATCAAGAATGAATGAACTTCTGAATCAAAACAATTGTTAAAGCAGATTAAGGATTAATGAACTTTAGCAACTTAGGACTTAATATTTATAGATTTAATATGGGTTTCCTCACCTATGAACAAATGCAATGACTTTTGTTTGGCTTCCCTGCATATCACAATACAATACATGGAAAGGCTTGTACTGACATTAGATGTGACTGTTATTTTCTCAACACCTACCCTTGTTCCCTAAAATATGATACCCCTTCACCTTCCCCAAGTATGGAGCATGTATCTCTAGTACACTTCAGAGACATTTTTAGATTGGCACCTCAAGCCATCCAACAGGATATTTCCACTGACCAATTTGCTATGCTGTTTCCCCACACTCATCCTTGAGAGTCTGCATAATTCTTAGGTTTTTCCCAGGGAGTTTACATGTGATCCTATCAACTTTCTTGAATACCCTTCAACTTCCCTAAGAGTGAGCATATCTTCTTTTTAGAAAATAGTGGATTGTATCACCAATCTTATTGCAAATAGAGGAGGTACAATCAAAGGTGACGAGGAAACGTTCGGATAGAAGAAACAAAAACTTATGAAGATAATTACAATGTTCAAAAAAGAGTCTTCCCCGACAATAGAGGAAAGGTTCATGGTTGCGGCGGCGTTGGCCGCCGTAGCGTCGATCCCTCTGGGCTCCATGGGGAAGTGGTTCGATTCTCTATGGAAGAACTACCAGGATGCGGTGAAGGCGCAGAAGGAGTTGATCAACATGATGCAGGTGGGCACCTTTATTGCGATCAAGGACTTGGATAGCATCCGTGTTCTGGTCGACCAGCTAGAGATTCAGATCGATTCCCTGTTGTAGATGACTGATTTTGCACTGAGGGATGAGGATTTAGTGAGATTTGGTATTGAGGAGATCAAGGAGAAGTTGGGGGTATTCATGAAGTGTGTCGAGGACTTAGGGGAAAAGACAGACCGGTGCAACAGGGATATCAGGAGGGCAAGAACAGTTGTGCTGCAGAAGATAATTAAGCAACCAAACAGAAGTGAATGAGACCTCCTGGTATGCTCACTCAGTGAGTTTACTGAGGTTTCCTTGCAATTTAAAATAGACTAAAACAATGTTTATGTTTCAAAGTTGAGAAAAATATGTGTTTGATTCATTTATCTATATAACATTATTATGAAGAACAAAAGGGACACTAATTTTTTTCTTTTTTATTGGAGCATTAAATTGTGGCTAGTTTTTATGATTTTGATTTCTACAGATGTTGTTTCCTTCAAAATTTCAAAAGCAACATTACAGACAAAGTGTCTTACGCAGTAAATCTAGTTATGCATGGACTATAACAGATCAAGAACAATATTGTCTATAATCTTGCAAATGGTGAGTGTTTACTTTAGATTTACAAGATCAATGCAATAAAAGTAACTTTGTGGCAGGTATTGTGCCTCGATGAGAATTTGTTCACATTGTTTAGAGACTGGACAGAAGAGCAGAGATGGGTGATGGATGGGAAGACTCAAGAAATTTGAAACAGTACAGAGAGAGAGAGAGAGAGGCCCCACACACATAACCAATAGAATTGTAGAACCCCCCAGACACACAACCCAAAAAAATGAAAAAAAAGTAAAAATGGAAAACATGCAAACACAACAGAATATAAACAGTGTTGAACGATGTGCCATTTCCATTATTGATTCCAATGGCACTCATTCTGACCTCAAAGTCATCCTGCCATGGGTTCATTCTATTATTTAATGTAATGCCTCGTCTCCCCAACCATGATTGGCTTTCGTTTCTGAATCGCTTCTCATTGGGTTTTCTCCAGATTGTGCAAGTGAGTGAAGGCTGATACTAAGGAGCCTAGGACTCTTCAAGCCCTTCGAGTTGGCCCCCACCCATCAATTCCCTATTGAATAGAGGAAAGGTTCATGGTTGTTCACTACATAATGATAATTGGTTTAAATTAAGGTTAATGTCTGATCATCTTAGCCACCATTTGTTAAGTGTTTGACACTAGCGCTGCATGAACCTTTAGCTGCTAAGTTGATATATGTTGCATTATTCCAGTCAGATATCTGTTAGCTTGAGTTTAACTCTTGTTTAGTACTAGCGCACTGCGAGGTGTTTGATTTTAATTCTGTCTGAACTACCAACTAATCATCTGCATTCCAGCTCGGTTCAAATGTTTAGCAGTCAATGTTACAGTTAGTTCTGTTAGCTACTTTGTAGGTACAGTAATCTGCAATCCTTGTTTCTATCTAGTTTGAACTTGGCGTTTTTAAATTGGGCATAATTTTTATAAGAGGATCTATTCACCCCCCTCTAGATCCTACTGTGCACCAAACAGGGATTTGATGTGGGACTCCCATGACATGCTACCAACTACTAGGAGAGACCAAGAAGATGCTGACTCTAATGGAAAAGCAAAGAATAGGCTCCAAAATAAATATTTTATGTAAGTGGTACTTCCCCGAACTTTGTTGTTGTCCAATATATATGGGAGTGGAGTGACTATTTGGTGGCTGCATAGGGGACATGATGAGGGACTTTAGCCCACATCGGATCCAAGGACATGAAAAAGGATATTAGTCCATAATGGATCCAAGGACATGAGTAGGGACTTTGGTCCCATATCAGCTCTAGGTGCACAGTAAATTTGTATGGGGTGAGAGGGGGTGGAGGTATGGGGGCATTGAAGAGTCACCTCAATTAGTTGTCAGTCCCCAACCCAAACCCCTTTTAACACTCATTATTCTCCTTTCCCAAAATATAAATCCAACCATTGGATGCAGTTTGCATCGAACATCTAATATATTATTACAGATAAGAGATGCACCATTTTCTGAGAAATTCAATTTTGATAGAACAAATTAATTAGATCAGACAGATATGATTAACTGCAATTCCATTTCTTTTAATTTCATCAGAACAAGAGCTGGAAACACATTTCTCATTACACTAACACAATTGCAGCCCTATTTGCATGTTTGGTAGACTTGGAAGATGGGTCCATTCAGAACAAACAGGGTCTAAAGACTGCAATGAGCATTTCAAGTGAGGGGAGTTTTTATATACAAGAAAGAGGTCCAGTTGCATCTTTTGACACACACCCAAACTTCTCATATGATAAAGAAATAGAGCAAACAATTGAAATGACAGTTAAGCTTATCGATATCTTTAAATAAAAATTTACGAATGTTATAACCTTCATTCATATAAGATCACAACAGTCAAAAAAAAACCAATAACACCAGGTGAACCTTACTTGAGTGTGGCTTCTGCACTCTCGACAGTCACCTTATCATGAATAGTATCACCGCAAGGAAGCCTCAGGCCAAAGTAGTTTATGTTCAAATCCAAAAATGGGAAAATCAACTGCAAGATGCACCAAAGTGTAATTCTTTTCTGAGAAATAATGGAGTGCGTCCATACAAAATAGAAACACAATAGAGGTGCAGAAGAACCAAAAGATCGGATCATGGTTACCTGTCCTTGATAAAATTCTAGATGACACGAGTTATTTCATCATCTGACTTTAAAGATAGAACACCAAAGGTAATCCATAACCCGTGTCACCCATCCCCAGTTGTGACTAGGCCCTACGGAGGTGGGCAAATGTAGCGAAGCTGAGGAAGAGCCCGACGACTATTGTGGCTAGGCCCGGCGGCTCCTATGACTGTTGAGTAGGAGTGAGGCAGGAGAAGGGGGCCACGGAGGCGAGGAAGCAGAGGGGTGAAGGAGAAGATGGAGGAAGATTCTGCACCGGAGGTGACGAAGCGAAGAGGTGGAGGAGAAGATAGATCGAGGGTAGGGCCGTCTTGTACCTTCACAGCCTTATAGGTGACTAGGATTCGGTGCTTGCAGGTTATGAGTTGATGCAAATGCGGGGGCGACGACGAGCAACGTGGTGGTGTAGCAGCAGAGCAAGAGTGGTGCAGGAGTGGTTAGGGAGCGGCCCGACGCCGGTTGCGGCTAGGACCCAAGGTTGGCGATTGTATGTAGAGGTGCTGCGTAAGGCCGGGTGGCTTCTGTGGCTGCTGTGGAACAGTCCACACCGGAGGTTGAGGACAAGAGGGCCAGGGAGGTGAAGGATTAGATGGATGCACACCGGAGGTTAACGAGGCAGAGAGGCAGAGGGAGAAGATGATGAGGAAGAGTCCGTGGCTCGCGGGAGGGTGCCAAGGAGGAGGCGGAGTGGTGGAGAAGATGGATCAAGGGGGATTCCGCACGTGGGAAGGATCGATCGAGATCAACGGAGGGGTGGTTGAGTTTGCGCGGGAGCCCGTGGTGCGCAGGCAAAAACTTTTTGGGGGCATTTTACTAGATTTCTCGATCTCCTGTACAAATTTTTTGGGGCAATCTTAAAACACCCCCATATAGAGTTTTAAGTAAATAAGAAAGTTAAGTCATTTTAGAGGCAAAATTAAATACAAAATACCTCTATTTATGATACTTTTGAGACAGTTTTATTAAATGTCTCTAAATAAACTGCCCCTATATCTCTAATTTTTTGTAGTGAGTCCACCAGCCAGCCTCGGAACTCGTGACCCTAACCGAGCCTTATCCCCGCGCTCGGTTGGGAATGGACATCCTAGGCTCATTTCCCGTGGCCCAGGCTCAGAAGAAGTTTGTCATCATCGCCATCGACTATTTTTTCAAGTGGATCGAGGTTGAAGCCACCGCCAGAATTACTGAAGTAGTCATCTGGAGTTTCGTTTGGAAGTCGATCATTTATCATTTTGGCATCCCCCGAGAGATCGTGAGCGATAATGGTCAGCAATTTGATTGCACTTATTTAAAAAACAAGTGCGCCGACCTACACATTCGTAATCACTTCACTTCGGTAGCCCACCCCTAGGCTAACATGCTGGTCAAAATGCCAACAAAACTATCCTGAAAGGCATCAAGACCAGGCTCGGGAAAGTCAAGGGTAATTTCTTTCATGAAATTGCCTAGCATACTATGGGCATACCGAACTACTCCCAGAACTGCTACCAGTGAAACTCCTTTCCATCTGGTGTATGGCGCAGAGGCCGTGATCCCCCTAGAGATCGGTAGCCCGTCCCTCTGAGTCATCAATTTCTCACCCGAGCCGAATGAGCAGAAGTTGCTAGAGAACTTGGACCTGGAAGATGAGGTACGAGAGGTCACGAGCATCCAAGCTACGGAATACGAGCGACGCATGACTCGATACTACAACACCGGAGTCTGAAATAGGCATTTCCAACTGGGAGACTTCGTTTTGAGAAAAGTCGAAGCCTCTCGACCACTGGAGGCAATGGGAAAGTTGGCCCCTAACTGGTAATGCCCCTACCGAGTGGTCAAGACTCTAAGAAAAGGAGCATACCAGTTATCTACCATGGAAGGAACGCCTATCCCTTGGACTTGGAACACGGCAACATTGCAAAAATTCTATTTTTGAACTTTTGTCATTCATGTAAGAGACAAATTATGATAATAACCTCCCTTTCCATTGCATCAACATTTTCATACATCAAATAGGCCGTAGCCAGTACAATATGCAAAAAAAAAAAAAGACTGATACAACACGAACTGATCACTCAATGCGGATGAGGTTAGCAGCTCCAAACCGAGCCATTGACTCCACCCAGTGTGGAAACTGGCTCGGATAATGGGACAACTGACTTTGTCTGCTTAGGAAGTTCGGAAGAGAGGGTATCAGTAGGAAGGAAAAGAAAAGGAAAGTACGCCCAGATGCCAGCTCCGTAGAAAACAAGGGAAGGCCTCCTCTGCCAACTCTTTGGAAGATGGAGCATAATGAAGCCATCAAGAATTGATGGCGCGGGCAAGAAGAAACAGAAAGCAAGCACCCTTTAAGTGGTGCGAGCAAGGAAAGGAAAAATAGAAGAAGCAAAAAATAGGCATCCTCCAAAGAGTGAGGATGGTAGAAGAACAAATGAAAGAAAAAGCACTCCCTCGAAGGAAGTGGGAGAGGGGGAGCGTGGATGAAAGAAAGGAAGAGCAATGATGTTAAAACGTCCCCTCCTCTCGTAATCTCTTCCCCCCCTCTGGGGATAGGGCGGCGGTCCAGAGGTCGGGAGGGAACACGTCACCATGAGTCGTCCCTTCTTGTACATTGTCTGCCCCCTCGCCGTCCATTCTTCTACACCAAAGCAGCATGAACGCCCCAGCAACTGCCAAAGTCTTCATCTTCAGATTCGCTCTCCATGATCCGCCCAAGGGCGAACACCAAGAAAAGGATGGCCGCTTCGCAAAAAGAGAAAAAGAGGCTGGAACTGCAAGGGAGGCCTCAAGCGGCATAGAGAGGTGGAGACGCCCTTCGGGACCTTTTTATAGGCCGAAGGGGGAGATTTTTACCTTAATTGATTTTCCCCTCAAAAAGATGTGAGAGGCAGATGTCCTTCCCTAGAAGCAGTTACACCACCTCCCACATAGAACCTTCCTGCGGGAATATACGAAACGGCCAGTCATTCAAAGCATTGAAAGATGAAAAGGCGCCAGTATAGCGCCAACCACTTGGCCGATCAACACGCAAGTCTGATTTTTTGGTTGCGAATCGTACAAGATCTCTGATTTACTCGCAACCGCAGATACGATAATCATACTCGGTCAAAGGTGATAAGAAATGTTCAATTGCGTTTTAAACACTATTGTCATTATATAGAAAGAAAAGCAGTACACAATCGAGTCCAAGAATAAATTGCAAAAAGAGAAAGAAAGCTAGCAAGGCAAGTACGGTCCTTCCAAATCTATGGGAATAGGGGAACTTGGAGAAGTTTGTGATCCCCCTTGAAGCTCAGCAAGCTGAGGGCCCTCGGCGCTCGGAGATTTGCCCCCGGATCCCTCGGCTACGGCTTGCTCAGGCACTGACCCCATTTGTATGGGAACTGCCTCGACCGCGCGCCATCCTAAGGCAGCCGGAGTTGATGATCTCTCCTCCACCGAGGCAGAGGTATCTTCGCTCCCCCCTTCGTCACTCGACGTCGAGGAAGGAGAATGCAAGCCTTCCCCGTTTGAGTCGTAGCGTTGCCCGGGAACGAAGACGAGCTCATCGAGTACGTACTGTCGGGCCTCAACGATCGCCCGCTAGAAGCCTTAGGCGAAACCCTTATGTAATCCTCGTCGAGAGCTCGGCTCATAGCATGTGAAGGCAGCCAGCTTGAAAGCCTCATGGTACTCCTCCGAGCCCCGATAGCGCTCGACTACCTCTGCCACAGCTCCTGCGGCCTTCTCCTCAAGCTCGGCCACCTTCACCTCGGCCTCGGTCAGCTTCATTTCAGCTACAGACTGTGCCACTTCAGCCCCCCCCTTGGCCCGCTCGGCCTCCCGGAGCTGGCCCTCGAGCTCTTCTTGCTCAGCCGCCCATTGTCCCAAGAGCGCCACGTGAGCCTAACGCTCCTCTTCCCAGAGCTTACTTTTAAGGTCAGCCGTATATCGAGCTTGGGACAACTGCTCGGCCAGTGACTGAATTTACTCTTGGCTCGCCCGATCCCGTGCCCGAAGTGAGGTCACCTCCCACCGAAGAACTTCAAGGTCGGAGGTCAACCACCCGATCTTCCGGTCGGACTCAGCATGGACCCAGTTGTAAGTACTCTCCTCACTCTCAATCCTCGTGAAGAAATCAGCTATCTCGGCCCCTAGCTGGGCCATGATCAAACCTCCCTCCATGACACTTTCGAAGAGCATTGAGGGGGAGCTGCGTCAGAATTCCTCCAGAACCAATGAAGGCGCCAAAGCTCGACACTTATTGTACAAGGAGGCCCGAACGGTGCACCGCCCCTGCTGATGGGGAAAAACCCTCTTTGGGGGAATCGGTGGCGGGACATCCTCCTCGGACGCCCCCAAACTCGGGACTGTGGCGCTCAGCTCGGCCCGGACCCTGTTGGCACCCAAAATATGATTGATGGCAATCATGCCTGAATGATGAAAGAATGTGGCCGGCCAAAGAGCCAAAGGCGAAGGAATTTAATGCACAAGGGTCCCCTAAGACTGCTAAAGCCCCAGGTCATCTGGCAAGAGCGCCAGAGACTCCACCCCAGGATGGTTAGAAGAAATCCGCCACAAACCGACAGTGCCGTTCGGCCTGCCCAATGAACCGGTATCAACTCAGTAGTGTCGAACAAGCCCCGTCTGTCATCCGATCAGGACGAGAATGTACCTGGTGGTTCGCCACCTATCAAGAAACCCTCCTGAGGTAGAGAAATTTCTCTGGCCCCTCGGAACGAGGTGCCAAAGGCCATATAAGTAGAAGATCCGAGAGACCCGGCGTGGGCATCCCGTCTTACCAAAAGGGTCCTTCAGTGACCGAATGGTTGCCCGACTGTGGCAAAGGTACCCCGGGTGGTGACCCACCCCCTAGGAATGTCACAAGTATACGCAGAGCCGGCCTAGCAGCACAAATTTCAGTGCCGAAGGCCATGCCAATAGAAAACCTGAGAGTCCGAACCAAGGGAACAGACATCGTCAGAATTGGCCAGTCAGCGGTCCAAATGCATCCCCGATACCTCTCACATCGATCTCACAAGGCCATGATGAGATGAAAGCCCAAGTTAACTCTCGGAGCCAGTCCGAGGCCCGGCTTAACAAATAGGTCAAGGGGATAGACCGGCGCGCCCTTTGAACTGGCGCGTCCTTTGAACCGGCATGCACATGGCTGTATGCTAATCCAGCGCGCTCCTTCATCCCCCACGCCGGATTAGGTTGGCAGTCCTGCTTGGCTTATAAGAAAGAGCCATTCGGCCGAATGAAAAAGGGAGAACATATAGAGAGAGAGCCATTCGGGCGAATAGAGAGGGAGACAGACGGAGAGCAGAGGCTTGGGAAAGAAGAAAGGGGTTGAGCAGAGTGATCAACTGTTCGCCACCCGAGAGAAGAGTCTCAGAGTGAGAGAAGGGAGCGAAATTTTGATACTCTATTTCTGTGAAATATATTAGAGGTGGGTGTGTGGAATGCAATCTCCATTCGCCTTCTAATTTCCCCCTCTATCTATATTTCTCTTACGCCTTGTAATGAAACAGGCGATGATATGAGCCCGCATCTCTTTTTATTTCCTCTCAGTGTAAGCCTCCGGCTATTTTCTTTCCCCTTCATCTTCCGACGTAAAAGAATGTAATGGGATGGTCTCGTGCAGCAACGCTGGGCCGAATGCAATATCTATATTTTCCTTCGTTTGAGCAGGTCTTAATATGTATCTGAATACCTCTCTGGCTTTGCTGTGTTTATTTCCGTGCCTAATATTTGGCTTCTTCGATTGATACCGAGCATGCCCTAGGGTAACCCAGGGCTACATTAACGATCATCCCCCCTCCCCGGGGTTTCTCTTCTAGCGTGGTAGCTATGTTGAATGCACCATGTGCTCGCCGTCGAATTCAATGCTGGAGACATACATGTGTGTGCATCTCCGTTCTTTTTCTGGGAATGGCTTCTCTACCTTCTCTCCGTTCGCAGTCATGAATTGGAGAGGATAGGGTCATCCCTACAGTCTGGGTGTGAGGCCTATAGGTGTGACCATTCTCCCATACAGCACTTGTCAGTCGTTCGAGCGTTTGTGTCTCACATCCTCCCTGACGCCCTGGCTCATGCTAACTTTCTTCCATGACCAGCCTACCGTGCGCAGTGTCGTGGATGAATGGTATCGTATTGTAACTTTCTTCCCCAAGCAGGACGGGGGAAGGTTCAGCTAATATGATCTATCCCCCATCTTAGTTCACGGGCGAAATTGGAGGTTTAATGTGAAGGTTTGCTTCGTTTCAACCGTCCAGAATCACTGACCGGGGAAGGGGAACATCCCCATCGAGCGTTCATGTCATTTCTTTTTAAATCACCACCGGGCTACAGGGTCCCGTCTGTCTATGACGCAGACTCATGTAAGCTATCTAAGGTGAATAGCAATGGGTCTTTGACCCAACATCAAATCCACATTCCATACGAAATGGTGGTGGCTGTGGGTAAGAGACCTCTTGTAGGCTAGTCCTCGAGGTTTTCCCCCATTTTAGCCATCCCTGTTGATCAATATCTCTGGCCCGTGGAGTATCGGTGCCCCTCGTAGGCTAGTCCTCAGGGGCTTTGTCCATCTGGGTCTGCCGGTCACCGTTTGGAATTCCCGGCTTCAAGGATCATACCCCAGTTTTATGTGGGACTGTCTCCGCTTTCCCCCCGCAACCCTCTGGGTATGGGGAGGTGCTTCCAAATTTTTGACTAAACACTTAGTCTGAATTATGATGAAACCTCAGTGCTGAACTGTGAACTTGTTATAGACTGTGCTTGAGTAGGAACCTCGCACAAGTCTTGATCTGCCTTGTCTGCAGAGCAATAAAAAATTATGAATTCACTTATTGATCAACTTTAATTGATCTGTAGGATAACAAAATCAGAGCTCATATAACGAATAAACCTTTAATCAGCATGAATAAGGTTGAACAAAATTGCATTTTGCCATGAACCAGCGTAGTTCTAATCTGGCGCGCCATCGGCCGGCGCCAACCCCCCCCCCCCCCCCCCCCCCCGCGCGCCGTTTTACAACACTCAAAAGCCCTTCAAACTCCATGGGCCCTCATCCGGCGTGCCACAGGCACGCCGTTCAAACCTTCATAACATGCCGCGCCATTTTAGAAGAACTAATGTGTGTCGACCTTCATCACAACCTTCACCCCAACGTGCATCGACCTTCATCACATGCATCAACATTTACCCCCAATGTGCATCGACCTTCACCCTTTCATCCAATGTGCATCGACCTTCACCCTAAAACCGCTCAATGTGCATTGACCTTCACCCTGAGACCACCTATGTGCATCGACCTCACCCCTCAATGTGCATCGACCTTCACCCTGAAACCGCTCAAGGTGCATCGACCTTCACCCTGAGACCACCTATGTGCATCGACCTTACCCCTTAATGTGCATCGACCTTACCCCTGAGACCACCTATGTGCATCGACCTCACCCCCCAATGTGCACCGACATCATAATAACAAAAGGGGGAAGTAAAAAAAATAATAATAATAAATCATTATGAGAGAAATAACATATAAAAAATCAATAAATGATCATAAAAAATCAATAAATCATCATAAAAATTGATAAATCATTTTAAAAGTCAACAAATCATCTTTAAAATTGATAAATCATTTTAAAAATCAATAAATCGTTTTAAAAATCAATATATCATAATAAAATGAATAAAACATATTAAAAATTAATAAATCATCTTTAAAAAATTAATAAATCATCATTAATTAATAAATCATCATAAAAATTAATAAATCATCGTGAAAAAATTAATAAACCATCAAAATAATAATAAATAACAAGTCATCATAAAAGGGTTGTTGTTAATTGATCGGGGAATACATATAGAAAACAATAAATCAATTGGTTGAGCCTGTTCTTTCCTTTTGCTTATTTATTTGAATGTGCAAATTGCATTTGAACACACTTATCATTTGTTGCTTTGCTTGCTTGCTTCGCATGCATGTTTGTTGAATATTTGTCATCACCTTGGACCTCGGTATATCAAATGGTGATCTGTTGAAGGTCAGACTGGCTCTGACCAGAAGCTCTCACTATGCGCGATGGTGGTCTTCGAACCTACGTCCTCCGCCACGTACCGAGGGTTTCGGGTAATGAATGAATTTGAGCTGCGCGCTCGAGCTTATCTTTTTGTTCCCGTGTTATGAATTATCATTCTCGCCGGTTCATATATGTTTGCACGTTTATCTAGCCCCCTGTGGCCCATCATCTTGGCAATTAATCAAGGGTTTTCCTCCTTCTCGGAGGATGTAATTAACGTCATAGCCTTTATGGTATGATGGACTGCCAGTCCCAACATGGAGCTCACAATTGACTGACTGAGTCAGATCGAGTGCCCAATAAATTTGTCACCTCGGTGACTGGCACGCCCACGCAATAAATCCAATAAACCTAATAAACCCCAAATCAACAAATCAAACCAATAAAAACAAATAGACAAGCAAAAAAAAGATGTTCTAACATAGCGGGAATGCCTGGTGGGACGCAGTCTCCCTTCATCTCTTTGCCAAGATAAGTGTGCCTCGGGGGCCCTCCCAAGGAATGTTGATCGTTTGTTTGTTTCTGTGATTTTAGGAGACGACAATGGTTGCTGGGATCGCTGCTCTAACTTTTGGCCCTGCGATCGTGGCCAACTAGGCTGCTAATGGGTACCTAGCGGTACCGACCATTTTTGGCACCTTCCCACCAGTGGTCGGCTTCCCCAACTTCTTGGGGGTGGCCTTCACCGATGTGCTGAATGTCGAAGCCCCTGATGTGGCCAGAGAAGACGTCAGTAAGAAGCCTCAGGTTGCCAATACCTAATCTGCAAGGGCCTGCCAACATGCCGTATTCAGCTAGCAAGCTGAATGGTGCATCATGTAGCCCATGGGGCCCGTCCCGCTCGCTACAACAAACCCGGGGATCGCCACCAGAAGAATTCTCGAAGAAGGGCTACTACTCCCATCACCGGACGCTTGTCAATGTTCGGAAAATCCATTCTGATTGGCAGCATCCATGTCTTCCTAGACGGACGTGACGCCCAAGTGATTCCAGATCGGGTGGTCTCTATAGTACCGACCCGCAACTCCTTCCAGGCCCTGTCAGGAGGAAGGGCCGAGAAAGAAGAAACCGGTCGTCACGGCTGAAGAGAATTGGCCCCAAGGCCGAAAGTGTTCAAGTAGGTGTGGGTCCCCAAGAAAATCCAACTTGTCCGCCAAGAGGCAACCGTTCGCCACCGCCCTGAGCTTGTTGAGATGGGGAAGAGGAATGAGAGGGGCTTACCCCCGAGAAGAGAAGAGACGGTTGGGGATCCTCTATGTCACACCAGTTTCAGGGCCTACGCCCGACAAGCCAGTATCCCTTCAATGGGAAGAAGATTTGAGCAACCCGCCAGAAGAACCCGGCTAGCCTACATCCCTCCAGTGGGAGGTCGACAACTATCCCCGGTCCTACATCAGGGACAAGGGCAAGAAGAGATGACCAACATGGTCAGAAGCTATTTCAGGGGTTTAGGCAACCCCTCACAGGGCCAAGAACGACTGCTTCAAGCAGCCACAGTCGAAGAGGAAAATTGCTTGCCAACGGCAGAAGGAGAAGAAGAAGAAAGAAGAATGACATCGTTTGTTGACGACAATGGGTATGAAGATGGCTTGGATTGCGAGGCCGATGGAGCCCCTCCCCAGCAGGAGGGCAGAAGGAGAGTTTCCATGTTCGAAAGACTGACCTTCCCCAGTCACGCAAGGAGGAAAGTCTACAGACAAAGAAGAGAAATGAGAGTCTTCACCTGTAATATGGCCGGGATGGCCAGCAGATACGAGTGTCTGTCGGAAGAGCCCGAAGAATTGGCCCGATTGGCTGACAGGCCAGGGACGAATACCAGAAGAACTGAAGCCGCTAGGGAAATGCTGAGGGTGGCAAGAGGAAAGCAAATGCTGTCTGAAGGAGTCACCACCCTCACCGCAAATGTGATAACACCTGAAGAGGAGGAGGTCTTGCTTAACACCTCGCCCGAAGGCACTTCAGGGGAGGCAGTAGAAGCCACCACCAGCACAACAACTATGGACCCATCAGTAATGATGGTACTACAACCATATCGACAGGAGATAGAACTCCTGAAGAAACAACTGCATGAAAAAATAGAGCAGGCTTCAGCCTCCAAACAACCCGAGATGCAGGGTGAATCATCGCAGGGGGTTGTCAACCCGTGCGACTTTCCTCCACTATATACTCTACCCCAGCCGGCAGAGCACAGTCAAGCGGCTACCCAGCAGCATCCACTTCAGTCGTTGATCCCACCAATACTGCCTTAGGTGCACCAGCCACCCCCAGTGCTGCGTCCTCCGCTACAGGTGACCACCCTAGTCACCCCGTACCTGCAGCTGGCGCACTTCTACCTCGAGCCAATCGATCCGACCGTCGTAAACAAGCTGATGATGGAAAGGATGATTGAGCTGAAGCTTGCTGAACGAAATGAAGGTGATTATGTTGCATTTGAAGCTTATCGGGTGCCATATGCGCCTCATCATGCAGCAAAGCGGCTCCCTCCAAGAATCAGTAAGTCACCTAAGTTTGACAAGTTCAGTGGGAAGGGATCCCCGAAGGAACACATCGCATATTACATGACCGTCATGGGTGATTTGGCCACAGACGAGTCATATCTGCTGAAATTTTTCGGGTCCTCATTAACCGGGCTCGCATTTAAATGGTACTCCAGCCTTTTGGCCAGGTCGATCAATGACTGGATGGACATGCAAAAGAAGTTCAGAGAAAGGTTTCACGTCATCGAGAGGGAGGTCACGATGGCTGAACTTTACTCAACAAGACAAAGGGCTGATGAAACGGCCTTTGAATATATTAAGAGGTGGTGGAACCTCGGAATGAGATGCAAGCGACCCCCGCATCAAAAGGACGTTGTACAGATTTGCAAGAAGAAACTCAGGAGGGACGTCTTGGAAAAGATGATTGGTATGGGAATCCTGTCGTTTGACCGATTGAATAATGTGGTGGCCGAAGTCGAAGCTTTTCTAGCAAGACTCGTCCCTACATCAGCTACTGCCACCGCGCAGAAGGCCAAGACAACAGATCGGCGTCCAGCACCTAAAGAAGCAAATGCTCTTGATATCAAAGCATTTAAACAGCAAAGAGATAAGGGCAAGAAGGCAGCTGGGCCTCAACTTGACAAAGCAGAAAAGAAAAAGGAAGCTCCCTCACTCAGGGATAAGATGAAGAAGGCCTACTCTTTTCCAAAGGAGAAGACTAAAGTTCTCTTTGACTGGGTTACCCAGTACAACAAGATCACCCTGCCCGAGCCCAGAAGGCCGGAGGACCTGAAAAGAAAAGATAGTCCGAGGTTCTACCCTTACCATTAGATGCTGGGGCACCCAATTCAAGACTGTTATATGTTCAAGGATGTCATTGAAGGCATGATAAGAAAGGAACAAATAGAACTGGGGGAGTACAAAGTTGACCCTCCACAACCCTATGAAGCGCCTCTAAGAAGGGCTACAGCCAACATGGTTTCTCTATACCAGGTACTACCTGAAGAAGTCGCGGAAGATAGCACTCAGCATACTTATGAGACCTGTTTCATTACACCAATGAAAGAACAACAGGAATGGCAGCAGGTCCCTGCAAAGACCAAGAAGAAGGTTGTATCCCGCTCAAAAGCGGGAGCACACATCCGTGGCATCACGCCGCGACCCACCCCTCTGTCACCAGCACTAATATGGACCAGCCCACCTGCGGTAATCAGAATACACACCCACAACCGGAGGAGACAAACTCCATTGCTGACAGTCAAAGAAATCAGTCCGGAGGCTCGGCGGCTTCAAGACTACATAAATGGGCTAGACGAATATGAACAGCTCGAACTGAAGCCCTTGCTGATAAGGGATCATGTCCCATGGCAAGAGCTGGAACAGCTTTCACTAGAGCACAAAGAAGAGACCAACAAAACAATAGAAAGGGATGATAATTTATTCTGGGGGCAGGTGCCGGCCGGAGAGAAGAAAAAGCAAAAAAAGAAAAGAAAGGTTTGTAAAGCTAAGAAGGAGACAACGCTCTCCTGTAACACCTTATCTGCCCTATTCAACCTGCCTAGTGATGAAGATGGAGAAGAAATATGCTTCACACCAGCGGCCGACACAAGCCAGGCCGAAGCTACGACTACTGCACATATAACTCGGTCAAGCCGAAAATGGGGGCGCCAGCCGCCCGCCAATCAAAACATTATTTTCAGAGGGGAGCAACCCTATAAAATACCCCCTCCAGAGGTCAAGAGAGTTCAAATCCCTCCTCTATCAGGGCTATACAATCAGAGTGTGGGCAGCAGCGGTGTCCCTTCTTTCCTCAAATTTTTGAAGATGTCCAAGGGCAAGCAACCGTGTCAAGATGCCGGCCCTGCAACCATGGGCATTCCCCCGCAACCCCAACATCTCTCTGGCCCCCTGGTAGGAGATAGAACTGGCCCGACTTCAGATAACAAGGGACAACAATAGAATGACACCCAGCAGAAAGGTGCAGACTCGAAACCCGACGAAGTAGGCCCATCAGGGGCTGCAGCACAAGACTCTTCCAAGCCAAGGTGGGTAGAAGAAATGAAGCTATCCAATGTGCAGGCAGGAGGCCAGGTGGTTAAATTACGAAATAAGCTCCAGGCAAGATTCACCGTTTGGGAAATTCTCTCCCTGAGTGAAGAAACCCGGCAGGTGATTATCACTGTCTTGCAGACGCCAGCCCAATACGAAGCTTGTCTGGCTGAGACACTACCAAGAACAAATATAGCTTTCACTGAAGAAGATATGATGTTGCCAACCACCAGCCATAACAGACCCTTGTACATGAGGGGGCAACTGAATAACCAACAACTGAAGAGGATTTTAATAGACCCATGCGCGGCTGTTAACATACTTCCATACAGGGTGTACCAGAAGTACTACTTCAATGTCCACCTGCACAAGGTTGGGGATTTGTGTATTGCTAGCTTCAACCAGAAATGTGAAGCCCCGCTCGGGGTGGCAGAATTTACACTCACTATGGTAGATCTCATAACGAAAGTCCAATTTCATGTTATCAACTCCAACACCTCATACAAGGCGTTGCTTGGCCGTCCTTGGCTGCATGAAAACCTTGTGGTGCCATCTACTTTACACCAGTGCATTTAGTATAATCATGATGGAAAGGAGGAGAGGATATTTGCTGACCTCCACCCATTTGAAGTATTTGAGTGTCATCTGCTAGATGCCCCCCTATATGTGGATCAACCACAAAAAGATTCCACAATAAAGGCTCCTGCCAAGTCGATAAAAGGAACATCTAGTGATGACTGGTTCCCATCACCACCCCTAGGATACGTGAGTCCCAAAGCAGTATCACACATCGTTGTTGCAGGGGACATGGGCAGGATTGCACCTCTTGCTGTTTACTCTAAAGCCAAGATTGACCAGCACCATGGCCATATCAAAATCCCTGAGGGTCTCATCAGACCAATAGCCTACCTCGATCCTCTCATTGTTGAACCTTTCAAGGCATTGGAGGTGGCACAAGTCAAAGGCCCCAGTGGCTATTTTTATACAACTGAAGAACACCCTACACGGGAGGACACCGATTGTCATCTCTCTGAAGATATAGAGAATCTGTTGGTCCCCATTCAAGGGCTAATGTTCACAACGGATCGAGTGGCTAAGATGTTCCGGAAGCAGCACATTCCCTCTGGCTAGCCTCGCAAAGAGAAAGAAGCATTCAAAAGGCTTTGGTATCCTGCCAGCCTAGACAAAGAATTAAGGCGTTTCTCCCAGCACCCCAGATTGGGCTTCACCCTTGAAGAATATTATTACAGTGGGCGCTATGAGGTGGATACCATTTCCGTCTTCTTCCCAACAAAAGATAGCCCACTGGGGGAAACTTATGATGAATACTCGGTGGGGACTGAACATTCTGGGTCCGCTCAATTGAGAGACCCAGAATCAGAAGCCATGGCTCCTTGCAGATGCTAGGAGCAAGCTTATCCTGAGGCCTTTCAAGCAAGATTTGATACGATCAGCAACAGCGAAGCTGAAGATGCTGAAGAAGCAGGACTCTCCTTCTCCTGCCGCCCTTCTTTAGCCACAACATCAGCACCCCTCAGGCCAATCGAGGAAATGGCTATTGATATCGATCGGGAAATACCTGCCGGAAGAGAACCAACAACCTCCGCTGAGGTTGCGGCAATTCGAAGCAACATGAGAATGGGATCGTCCATACCCATTACAGGGCCGGAACGCCATCCCTATGAGCCAATGATGAACATATGTCAACCTCTCCAAACTGCCAACTCATCAGCTGAAGCTGGAACTGCAAAAAGCCTAGTAACAGAGAAATTCACAAAGCCGTCACCGGTAGAATTAGAAGCTCCCAACAAGGTCCGGAGGCAACACAATGAAGAGGTTGAGGTTTTTGAACTAGAGGATGATGTTACAGACTTCATCGACCTCCAGCCGGCTCCCCCGAAAATAGAAGACAGGGCTCAAGCCACTGTCGACGAGCTAATAGAAGTCAATTTGGGAAGTGAAGATGACCCCAGGCCAACTTTCCTCAGTGCTTGACTATCTTATGAAGAGCAGAAGCTATACATCCAGTTGTTGCAAGAATATCAGGATTGTTGCGTACGGACTGAATAGATCTAGAGGGGGGGTGAATAGATCTAGCCCCTTTTTCAATTTATAAACCAAAGATCGACTAGACCTTAAGCAAACTATGGGTTGCAAAGATAAACTGATAACTACAGCGACAGCAAGCAATAAGAAGAGCACACACCACAAGCAAAACCACAAGACAGGATTTTTAGGTGGTTCAGTCTCTTCCCGAGACTTACATCCACCCCTCGCTCAACTTGAGCAAGGCTTCACTAAATGAGAAATCCTGATCTCAACCAACACACCGCTGATACACAGCTTCTTCCCGCTGACACACAGCTTGTACCCGCTGCCTCACAGCTTGACACTTGATGTAATGAAAAGAACAAAAGATGCAACAGGACTGAACAAGAGCTTTTGAATCAAAGAAAAAGAGTTCAGCCTGGGACTGCAGGTAACAGGAATAGACTCCCTGTGGAACTTCCAGATGATTGCCTTCAGCTACGACGCTGCTGGAGTCTTGCTCACCTTGAGTCAGTCTTCCTTCTGCAGCAATGAAGATGCCTTCGGTCTTGTGCAGTCTTTGTGGTTTCTGAAGAGCCACTCCTTCTTTCCTCTTTCAGAGTATCTTCGTGGGTGTATTCTTTTTTTTTTTTTACTCTATGTTCCACACCCTGTTCTCTGTCCTCTTTACCTTTTGTACCAGTTCTTTTCAAAGCATAGGCTTTTCCCGCGCTGATTCATAATTGAGCGCACATCCATTGGATTATCGGCTAGAAAATAGGGAGAAGATTAGATAGAATCCTAAAAAGGTTTGACCGGTTCTTAGCAAGATTCTCTCCTTGAATCCCGTGCGGAATCTTATCCTCTGAACAGCCCAACAACCTGCAACAACAACCTGCAGGTTTCAAGGAACCGAAACTGAATTCGGTTGGATTTCGGTTCTGGACGCTGTACCGCTTGTGGTCGACAACGACCCTGTCTCTGGTCGACAATGAGCAGTGTCCAGACGGCTGGTTCTTCAGGCTGATGCTCGTATCGCTCATTGTTGACAATAGCCCTGTCGCTAGTCGACAAGGGGCAATGTCCAGATGACTGGCAGTTCTATCTGATGCTCTGTCTGTTGACTTCATTAGTACTTCAGTAAACCAGAAATAACTTGAGCATTCAGATTAGTATTGATTTGGACACATCCATCATATGAAGACGCAATCAATCAATCTTGCATGTGTTGTGTTATTAAAATAGTAGATCTTTGATTAGTCACACATGTCCTTTGTCATCATCAAAACTAAAGGGATGCACAACATTCTCCCCCTTTTTGATGATGACAACCATGAGTCATTGTGACAAAACATGCAATTATTTCAGCCAGACAATTCATTTGATATGTTATTCAAAAGCATCCTAGCATTAGTTACAAGGTGACTCAACACAGAGAAGGTAAGATAAAATAACATAAACATAAGCAGACTTGGCATTATGAAAATAACATAAACATAAGCAGACTTGGCATTATTTAGCACAATGACCATAAGACTCTCTCTCCCCCTTTGTCAACAACAAAAAGAGGGGAAACCAAAAAAAATCACTCCGAACAGGATGTGAAAGGAGGTGGTGGAGCAGAAGTTGATGGAACCGAAGGTGAAAAAGAGATGAACGACTAGGGTAGTGAAACAGCGCGATGATGAAAACGAAGGGACAGGATTAAATCAGCCGAATTAAATTTGGGGAATTTATTGAAGTGTACGCCCTTTCCTTAATGAAGCATTTATTTAACCTATCCACCCTTAGCAGAGACCACCTTGTAAGCAAGTAGAGTGGGCCTAGTGGTTCACTTGAATTTGAAAGTATTGCACCAATAAGCTTACGCCCCATATCTAATTTCCTCCACATGACTTCTTAAACTTATAATAGAGTTCATGAGATGATTTTAATAGATGTGCTTGCTGAACAGTGTTTTCAACTTTTCTTTGCATGCCATGCCTTTGGTCAACCATTTTCCTCTGCCTTTTAGTTTTTCCTTTTGGAATCATTGTGAAAGCTGTGGTCAGGTTTATCACATGCTTTTCTACACGAGGAGACACGCTTTTTACACGCCAGAAACCTCGGCTACTTAGCATGCCTAACCATTCCACTTTTAACTGGGACACACCTTTTATCCGTGAGGATATACGTTTATCAGACGCCAATATCCCCAGTTACTCAGTATGCCCAATCTCAATAATTTTTGATAGTAGCAGAGATAGATTGATTCTTCATGACACACATGCCTCTCACTTATTTTTCATCCATTTTTTCTTAAAATGGGAGGCAGTAGTTTCTCAGAGTCCAATCCATTGCTCTACCATGAAGACAGAGTTATGGCGTATTCCACGTGCATTCATGCTATATTTTTGGATTTATATTAACTGTTCAGCACGGGCACATGTAGAGAAACCGACTTACTACTAAAAACCATAAGTCTTCAAAATCATGTGACAGAATCATAGTTATGGTTTGAATTTATTGAAGTAATACAGTCCAAATCCTCATTACTACACTCAACCTCTACTCTTATTGATTACATTGGTGATTTTATTGGAAGATATGGTTAGGTTATTCAATGTTTTATCAAGGAATGAGTTTACACTTTTTCTCCCCCTCAATTTGAGAATCCATGCTGAAATAAACAATAATGTTGGCCAGGATGAGATAGAAAGACACAGGGAATGGAAAGTATGGATGATGATGAATGAGTGAAGATGAATCTGAGCCCAAACAGTTTAAACAGACCAGAAGATTACCTACCAGAACTAGTGTCAACCAGGAACCTGTCTAAAGTGGACATTTGCTTCCGTACAGATCCATTGTCGACCATGGAGCTGTCTATTGTCGACATCTGCGTAGCCACAGAACCCATCCAGTATGCTGTCCTGATGACGTTGTCGACCACTGCCCGGTCGTTGGTCGACCACCAGAGCTAACCAGTAGCAGTACCAGGAGCTTGCAGGCTTGCTTCAGTAATCAGTTGAACCCCCAACCCTACCAGTAGCAGACACTTAACTGACACAGCTACTTGCAGAAATGACAGAAGGCCATAAACAGAACATATCAATATTTCAAGAATTTTCAGATGATATTCTGCATAACCCCAACTCCCTTCTTAAAGTGGAAAATCTGTCATTGTTAAGGGGTTTAGTGAAGATATCTGTCAATTGTTTTTCAGTTTCTACAAATTGAAGCATGAAATTTCCTTTGGATACCTCATCTCTCAGAAAATGATGACGGATCTCAATGTGTTTTGTCCTAGAGTGTTGAATGGGGTTTTTAGACAAGTTAATAGCACTAGTGTTGTCACATAAAAAGGGTGCACAACCAAGATCTACATTGTAGTCTTGGAGTTGATGTTTTATCCAAAGGACTTGTGTACCACAACTCCCTACTGCGACATACTCAGCCTCAGCAGTAGAGAGTGCTACAGAATGTTGCTTTTTAGAAGCCCATGAAATTAAACACCCACCTAGGAATTGACAATATCCACTAGTACTCTTCCTATCAATTTTGCAACCAGCATAATCAGCATCCGAATATGAGATCAGATCTAGTTTGCAATATGTAGGATACCACAGACCCAATTCATGGGTGCCGGCAAAGTATCGAAAGATACGCTTGACAGCTCCTAAATGTGATTCTCTAGGACTAGACTGATATCTAGCACACATGCATACACTAAACTGAATATCTGGCCTTGATGCAGTTAAGTATAGTAGGGATCCGATCATACCTCTGTATTTCTTGGCATCTACCATGTTACCTTTTATATCTGCTTCCAAGGTTGCACTCGTACCCATGGGTGACTCGATTGGCTTGCAGCTTTCCATGCCAAATTTCTTCAACATTTCTTTTATGTACTTGGATTGATTTATAAAATATCCTTCTCTGCATTGTGAGATCTGCAATCCAAGAAAGAATTGTAAATCACCCATTAGGCTCATTTCAAACTCATTAGTCATTAAATTTGCAAATTCAGTACATAAAGAGGTTTCAGTAGATCCAAACACAATATCATCCACATAGATTTGTACAATCAGTATATTCTTACCTTGGGTCTTGGAAAATAATGTTTGATCAATTTTACCTCTTGAGTATCCCTTTTTGGTGAGGAAGGAGCTCAACCTTTCATACCAAGCCCGAGGAACCTGCTTTAATCCATACAAGGCTTTGTGCAATTTGAAAACATGATTAGTAAGTTCATCATTTTCAAAACCAGGGGGTTGTTCCACATAGACCTCTTCTTTTATAATACCATTTAGAAATGCACTTTTTACATCCATTTGTTGTAGTTTAATTCCATGAGATGCTGCAAAGGCTAACAATATCCTGATGGCTTCTAATCTAGCAACTGGAGCATATGATTCTTCAAAATCAACTCCAAGTTCCTGGTTGTACCCTTTAGCCACCAGTCGAGCCTTGTTTCTCATTACAACCCCTTCTTCATTCAACTTGTTTTTATATACCCATTTGGTTCCAATTACAGGGTGAGATGTAGGTCTAGGGACAAGTCTCCACACCTGATTTCTTTCAAACTGATTTAGTTCTTCATGCATAGCATTTATCCATGATTCATCTTTTAAGGCTTCCTCTACAGATTTGGGCTCTATTTGGGACACAAGGGCAAGTTGATCTAGTTCATTAATGGCCTTGAGCTGAGATCTAGTCTTCCTAGGATCATGAATTCCACCAATAATGTTATCCAGGGGATGATCTCTAAGCAGTCTTAAGTTTTCAAGATTGTTACCTGAGTTGACCTCTCCTTCGGTTTGATCATTAGAATTACCTTGATTGCTTTCTTGATTATGTGCTTCTTCATTCTCCATCGGTTCTTCTTTGTCTTTCAGAAATTCTCCATCTTCTTCTTCCTTGCTGACCTGTTCATTTTTAATAAGATCATTAACTTCATCAAATGAGATATGAGGGGATTCTTCAACAATTTGATCTTTGGTGTTAAAAACCCTATAGGCTCTTGATCGGTCAGAATAGCCCAAGAATATTCCTGAGTCACTCTTTGGTTCAAATTTGTCCAAGGCTCTCTTATCATTGTTATGAATAAAGCATTTTGTACCAAAGATTCTGAAATGAGGTAGGGATGGTTTCTTACCTTTGAACATTTCATAAAGAGTTTTTGTACTGGACGGTCTTACCATTGCCCGGTTTACAATGTAGCATGCTGTGTTGACCGCCTCTACCCAAAATCATCTTGGAAGATTGGCTTCTACCAATAAGGTTCTGGCCATCTCGACAAGAGTGCGATTCCTTCTCTCTACAACTCCATTTTGCTCCGGTGTCCTTGGTGAGGAGAATCTGTGGGTTATCCCTTTGTTTCTGCAGAAGTCATCAAAATCTGAATTTTCAAACTCTCCCCCATGATCAGATATGATTGTGCACACTTTGGACTTTCCATCCTGCTTCATTCTTTTGTAGAATTCCTGACATTCATGAAAAGCATCACTCTAAGTGATAAGAACATCACCCAGGTAAATCTGGAAAAATCATCAACTAGAACATAGCCATATCTCTTCCCATTCAGACTAGCCGTTCTTGTCGGGCCAAATAGATCCATGTGCACAAGTTCTAGTGGTCTAGAAGACTGGTTTTCAGTTCTACCCTTGAAATATTTTTTTGTTTGCTTTCCTTGGGTACATGCTTCACATACCTTGGCATTTTGAGCAAATGTCAGTTCAGGCATACCAAACACCATTTTGTTTTTCACAAGTTTGTGCAGCACCCTATAGCTCACATGCCCTAGCCTTCGGTGCCACAACCAGGCCAGGTCCTCCTTCTTAGCGTTAGGCACAAGTTGGAGTGGGCTGGATCATCCAAGTCTATCATGTAGACGTTGTTCACTCTCTTGCCCATAAACTTGGCTGCATCTGAATTTGGTTCAACAATCTTGCAGATCTTGGAGTCGAATATCACTTTATGGCCTTTGTCGCATAGTTGACTAATGCTCAATAAATTGTATTCCAGTCCATCCACCAGCAATACATTTTCAATACAGTTTGAAGGTTCCTTACCTATCTTACCTATCCCAATGATCTTTCCTTTGTTATTTCCCCCAAACGTCACATATCCTCCATCCTTTGAGCTTAACTGGGAGAACTTGGTCTTGTCTCCTGTCATGTGTCTTGAGCAACCACTATCTAAGTACCACTTGTTGTGCATGGCTGCCAGACATTCCTGTATCACGAATTACACAGAAACTTTTGGACCCCAATGGTACCCGGGTCCAAGATAGCTTGTGAAATCATGAAACTACTGTAACAACATCTTGGGAACCCAAATTTTGTTAGAACAGTTTGTCTTTTCATTTCTTAACTTGTTCAGGTTGTGTTCCTTTTGATTTAATGTTCCTCTATTTTGAGTCCATTTTCTTAAATTCCAATTTTCATTCTGCTTCAGCTGAGAGAAGTTGTGGGTTCTGTTTGTGTGTCTGGTCGACATCTGGTATGTCTGTGGTCGACCAGGGTTTCTCCAGAAGCCAGCACATGTTCTGGCAGATCCTCTGGTCGACATAGGAGGAGTTTGTTGTCGACCAGCCTATTTCCAGACACCTTGTTTTATAGGTTTGGGTTTATTAACATGATTTAATGCTCTGTTTGTCTGGTTACTTCTGTGAATTTGAACTTCTCGTCTGATATGGCTGTTGTTTTTAAGCTGATGTAGATTGGCCATTTTCCCTTTAGAATTTCTCTCTTCCAAGGTGACATTAGTCTGTTTAGAGGAACTTTCAGCTATGTCCTTTTGTTTGTTTTGATATAGGTTTATCAAGGGGCCTTTTCCTTTTGTGTCAGCTTTTTCATTTAACGTTTTTATTTGGAATTCCTTTTTAGCTGTTGGGTTGTACCCTAATCCCTCTTTCTGAAAGTTTACTTTTATTCCCAACACCACGTTCAAGTTTTCTTGACCCTTAGTCATTTTTTCTAATGTTTCCTGTTTGTTTTTTAGTTCACTTTGGATTCTTTCTATTTCTTTCAGAAGTTGACTGTTTTCTTCCTTGAGTGAGTTGTTTCTTTCTTGAGTTAACTTAGTTTGCTGTTCATATTCTTGAGTCTTTAGTTTTAACTCATCAATTATGTTTTTTAGTATCTCATTTTCTTCTAATAGCTCTTTGACATTTTCTTCATCTGTCTTGTGTTGATTCAGCTTATTTTGCAAGGTGGTGATTTCCAATTCTAGTTTAGTTCTGTTAGCAATTAAGTTGCTGTCATTATTGAGCTGATTAACTTTCTTCTTCAACCTTTTATTTTCCTTTCTTGTTGTTTCATATGTATCAAGTAAGTCTGAATAGGCTTCTTCCCAATCTGAGCTAGAAAAGTCTTGAAACTGGGAGGTTACCTCAAGATCGTTGCTGTCTCCTTTGGCCATTAAACATGTATTTCCTTCTTCTTCTTCGGAGGTTGTTTCCTCTTCGCTGCTTTCCTCCTCCTCGCTCCATGTGCTTATCATTGCCTTTGGTCTCTTACCTTTCCACTTGAAGCTTGATTTCTTAGGAGCCTCTGGACATTCAGCCTTCATGTGTCCTGGTTTTCTGCAGTTGTAGCAGACAAGTTTGTTAGATGAGGCTTTAGTTTTGTCAGACTTAAACTGGGGTGACCTTCTTACCATGCCCTTCGGATTTCTAAATCCTTACCTTCCTTCCGCAGAAGCTTTCTGAACTTTCTTGTTAGCATGGCAAGCTCACCAATTTCCTCACCTGTGCTAGATGAGTCATCAGTGTCAGATAATTCAGAGGTGCCTATTTTAGTTTTCAGAGCTAGCTGTTTCTTTTTCGTGCCCTCGTCTTCCTTCCTTTTTAGATTGACCTCATAGGCCATTAGGGAACCTACTAGTTCATCCACAGTCATAGTAGTGAGGTTCTTTGAGTCCTCAATGACTGTGGCCTTGGTATGCCACATAGGAGTGAGGGACCTTAAAATTTTTCTCACTAGCTCTTGCTCCTTGTAGGTTTTCCCTAGACTCTTTAAGCTATTTGTTAGTTATACTAGTCTAGCATACATATCAGAAATGTTTTCATCAGTTTTCATTCTAAACATTTCATATTCTGAGACTAACATATTTGCTTTTGACTCCCTTACCTCTGACGTACCTTCATAGATGACTTCGAGTCGATCCCACATCTCCTTGGCTGTTGCACATTGTGAGACTCTTGAGAACTCTGTGGGATGAAGTGCGCATTGCATTACGTTCATAGCTCCCCAGTTGATGGTTGATTTTCTGACCTGTTCTCTGGTCCAGGTATCCTCGTCGTCGGGCAGATCATAGGGTCCGCGGCTCACTACTCTCCACATCTCATGATCTTGTGCTCTCAAGAACACCTGCATACGATTTTTCCAGTATGAGTAATCATTTCCATCAAAGTATGGTGGTCTAGTCACTGAGTGTCCCTCAGCCATTAGACTTCTAGAGTTCAGTCCACTAGGTCTCTCCTGGTTGTTAGACCACATTTTCGGAGAGTCTAGCTCTGATACCACGTGTTGCGTACGGACTGAATAGATCTAGAGGGGGGGTGAATAGATCTAGCCCCTTTTTCAATTTATAAACCAAAGATCGACTAGACCTTAAGCAAACTATGGGTTGCAAAGATAAAACTGATAACTACAGCGACAGCAAGCAATAAGAAGAGCACACACCACAAGCAAAACCACAAGACAGGATTTTTAGGTGGTTCAGTCTCTTCCCGAGACTTACATCCACCCCTCGCTCAACTTGAGCAAGGCTTCACTAAATGAGAAATCCTGATCTCAACCAACACACCGCTGATACACAGCTTCTTCCCGCTGACACACAGCTTGTACCCGCTGCCTCACAGCTTGACACTTGATGTAATGAAAAGAACAAAAGATGCAACAGGACTGAACAAGAGCTTTTGAATCAAAGAAAAAGAGTTCAGCCTGGGACTGCAGGTAACAGGAATAGACTCCCTGTGGAACTTCTAGATGATTGCCTTCAGCTGCGACGCTGCTGGAGTCTTGCTCGCCTTGAGTCAGTCTTCCTTCTGCAGCAATGAAGATGCCTCCGGTCTTGTGCAGTCTTTGTGGTTTCTGAAGAGCCACTCCTTCTTTCCTCTTTCAGAGTATCTTCGTGGGTGTATTCTTTTTTTTTTTTACTCTGTGTTCCACACCCTGCTCTCTATCCTCTTTACCTTTTGTACCAGTTCTTTTCAAAGCATAGGCTTTTCCCGCGCTGATTCGTAATTGAGCGCACATCCATTGGATTATCGGCTAGAAAACAGGGAGAAGATTAGATAGAATCCTAAAAAGGTTTGACCGGTTCTTAGCAAGATTCTCTCCTTGAATCCCGTGCGGAATCTTATCCTCTGAACAGCCCAACAACCTGCAACAACAACCTGCAGGTTTCAAGGAACCGAAACTGAATTCGGTTGGATTTCGGTTATGGACGCTGTACTGCTTGTGGTCGACAACGACCCTGTCTCTGGTCGACAATGAACAGTGTCCAGACGGCTGGTTCTTCAGGCTGATGCTCGTATCGCTCATTGTTGACAATAGCCCTGTCGCTAGTCGACAAGGGGCAATGTCCAGATGACTGGCAGTTCTGTCTGATGCTCTATCTGTTGACTTCATTAGTACTTCAGTAAACCTGAAATAACTTGAGCATTCAGATTAGTATTGATTTGGAAACATCCATCATATGAAGACGCAATCAATCAATCTTGCATGTGTTGTGTTATTAAAATAGTAGATCTTTGATTAGTCACACATGTCCTTTGTCATCATCAAAACTAAAGGGATGCACAACAAGGATTGCTTCGCCTGGAGTTACAAAGAAATGCCAGGACTTAGCCCCGTAGTTTCACAACATGAGCTGGACATAAATCCTGAAGCAGAGCCAGTGAAGCAGTCACCACGGCGTATGAGACCCGTGCTCATCACTCAAATATGCAATGAAGTGGACAAGCTTATTGATGTGGGTTTCGTTGAAGAGAATCAATATACCATGTGGCTGGCTAATATTGTGCCCGTGAAAAAGATGGGTAGATCCGGATACGTGTAGACTTTCGAGGTCTGAATAAGGCATGTCCTAAGGATGACTTTCTAGTGCCAATAACGGAAGTCATGATTGATGCTACAACCGGCCACGAGTCCCTGTCATTCATGGATGGGTCGTTTGGTTATAATCAAATATGGATCGCAAAGTATGACCGGGTCCACACCGCCTTCTGAACCCCCAAGGGTATCTACCACTACAAAAGAATGCCATTCGGTCTGAAGAATGCTGGTGCAACTTAATTTTTGATGAGCTACTCTACCACAAGGTCAAGTGCTACATAGACGACCTGGTGGTCAAGACCAGAAGAAAAGAAGACCATCTACAAGACCTCCGAGTCATATTTAAGAGGCTCATGTAGTATGAATAAAAATTAACCCCATGAAGTGCGCCTTTGGAGTGTCAAGCGGCAAGTTCTTGGGCTTTATTTTTAGATATCGGGGAATTGAAATAGACCCCGTAAAAATCAAGGCAATCCAGGGGTTACCTCCGCCAAGGAATTTCTCCGAGCTGAGATCTCTTCAAGGTCGACTGGCTTATATCCTGCAGTTTATATCCAACTTGTCAGGTCGGTGTCACCCCTTTCACAAGTTAATGATGAAAGATGTTCCCTTTCACTGGGATGAAGAATGCCAAACAACCCTGGAGAAGCTGAAAGATTACCTGAAGACACCTCCAGTGCTTGGTGCACCGGTGAAAGGACGGCCGCTGATTCTATATAAAGCGGCCACCTGCTACTATCTGGGGGTAATGCTGGCCCAGAATAATGAAGAAGGAAAAGAGCAAGCCCTCTACTATCTCAGTCGAAGACTGGTCAGAATCGAAGAAAAATATACTTTCATCGAGAAGGTCTGCTTGGCGCTGGTCTTTACCGTCAAAAAACTCCGACACTATATGTTGTCACATGAAATAAGGTTGATATCCAAGACGGATCCGCTAAAGTATATCATGTCTCAAATGGTGCTTAAAGTCCGCTTAGGCAAATGGGTGGTAATTCTCATGGAGTTTGACATCTACTATGTACCGCAGGAAGCTGTTAAAGGTCAGGCCATCGCAGATTTCTTTGCTACGCACTTTACACCTAGAGACTGTCCGCTGGAAATAGAGCTCCCTGAAGATGAGACCCTGGAGGTAGACCAGGTGCAACACACTATGTGGCAGTTGTACTTTGATGGTGCATCCCGAATTGATACTCCAGCAGCTGGGTCGGCTAGAGTCAAAGCCGGCACTGGCATAGTCCTGAAGTCTCCCGAGGGGGAAGTCATATATACTTCCTGCTCGATAAACAACCCCTGCACAAACAACGAAGCAGAATATGAGGCCCTGATTATCAGGCTACAAATCGCTCTATCTATGAAGATTCGAACGCTTGAGGCATTCGGGGATTCCATGCTCGTTGTGAAACAAGTGGGAGGAGAGTTCGATGTGCAGAAGCAGGTGTTTCTCCCTTACCACCAGTTGGCGCTGCGCCTAATGGCAAATTTCTACTTCATCAAAGTGGAGCATATCAACAAAGACAGAATGCCCAGGCAGATGCCCTCGCCAAGTTGGCCAGTTCCCTTGCAGTCCTGCCAGACACAAGCCTAAATATAAACATCATCAATAGACGTCAGGTCCCCAGTATGGTTGAGGCCCTGCCCAATGAGGAGGAAAATGAAGTGGCAGCAGTGGAGCAAGTTTAGCAGTCCGATTGGCAAGAGCACCTCCTCCGCTGGTTCCAGCACCAACAGCTCCCGAAGGAGAAAGAGCAGAGGATGAAACTGCTCAGAATCAAGGACTCCTACGAGTTAAGGAACGGAACTTTGTTCCGAATAATGGCGGATGCCGACATGAAAATTCTGCTCCGATGTCTGTCTACTGAAGAAGCATGGCAGGTAATGAAAGAAGTGCATGCCGGGACAGCCGGGGCCAATCAGGCCGGTCTGAAAATGAAGATTGAAAAATAGAAATTAGGCTACTATTGGCCCACTATATTCGATGACTGATGCAAGTTTACCAAGTCATGTCAGAAATGCCAAGAGTACGCCGCTGTGCCCAGGAGGCCTCTAGTGCCGTTGCATCCCACTATCCTAAGTTGGCCGTTCGCCCAGTGGGGCACGGATGTAGTGGGACCTTTACCAACATCTTCATCAGGGTGCAAGTATATTCTGGTGGCCATAGACTATTTTTCCAGATGGGAAGAAGCAGTGGCGCTAAGATAAGTTACAGGGGAGCTAGTCGCCAGGTTCTTTCGTCAGAATGTAATATTCTGGTTTAGAGTCCCCAGTCGAATTATTTCTGACAACGGTAGCCATTTCAAAAACCAGAGGGTGTACCGGTTAGCCAACAAGTATAAAATTGATTGGAGGACATCATCCCCCTACAACCCATAGGCCAATGGGCTGGCAGAGGCGTTTAACAAGACTCTTTGCACCCTGTTTGCCAAGACCGTCAACTCTAACAAGATAGACTAGGAAGAGAAGATGTACGAAGCACTATGGGCTTATCGTACGTTCTACAAAACCTCAACTGGCTGTTCACCCTTCTCCCTGGTTTATGGATCAGAGGCGGTGGTGTCGATAGAGCAGGAAGTACCATCACTAAGAGTCGCTATACAACACAGCTTGACGAACGGCGAACAGATAAATATAGAAAGAAGACTAGAAGAGCTCGTTGAGCTCGAAGGAAGGCACCTCCTGGTGCAACAAAACATCCAGTTGTATCAAGCTCGCATGGCCCGCACCTTCGACAAACTAGTCAAAGGACGAGAATTAAAGAAAGGTGACCTAGTGATGGTCAAGAAAATAGAAGTGATGGCCTTCAACCCCAAAGGGAAGTTGGTGAAAAACTGGGTTGGGCCATATGTTGTCCACCGAGTCTATGAAAGGGGTGCCTATATTCTCGTAGACCACAAGGGGGTAGTGGAGTTCTCCCCACTCAATGGGAAACATTTGAAGTCGTATCACTCAGCCCTGTCGGCATTCGAAGAATGCCCAAAATCTACCTTGGTCTAGTGGCACTCCGCCCTGGCCGAGCGCTAGAAAAATATACCCACTTATCTCATGCCAGTTCCATGGCCGTTGGCCCGCAATTGCAAAAGGCCCCTCGGTGCACACTAGTCCCTGGGGCCCTTGAGAGCTCCATTTGGTCCCACTAGGCTTGCACCATACACCTTATCACCACGGTGGACCTTACGTCTGTGTCAGTGCATAAATGATTTCCTTTGCGCTGGCGTTATCCCATGCTTGTGAATCCCCTTTTCTGGCGCAAGGCTTCGTGCCCTAGCCAACTTTTACACAACATCGCCGTTGCGGACCTTACGTCCAAATCGGCGGAAATTCTTCCTTTGCGCTAGTATTTATCCTTACCGATGAATAAACCCCTTTTTTGGCGCAAGGCTTCATGCCCCAGCCATCCACTTACATAATATCACCATTGCAGACCTTACATCTGAAGCAGCGGGAATTCTTCCTTTGTGTTGGTATTTGTCCTTACAGATGAATAAACCCATTTTCTGGCGCAAGGCTTCGTGCCCCAGCCATCCACTTATACAATATCGCCATTTCGGACCTTACATCTGAATCGGCGGAAATTCTTCCCTTGCGTTGGTATTTGTCCTTACTGACGAACAAACACCTTTTCTGGCACAAGGCTTCGTGCCCCAGCCATACACTTATACAAATATCGCCATTGCGGACCTTACATCCGATTCGGCAAAAATTCTTCCTTTGAGTTGGAATTTGTCCTTACCGACAAATAAACCCCTTTTCTGGCGCAAGACTTCGTGCCCCAGCCGTCCACTTATACAAATATCACCATCATGGGCCTTACGTCCGAATTGACAGAAATCCTATCCCTTGCGTTGGTATTTGTCCTTACCGATGAATAAACCCCTTTTCTGGCACAAGGCTTCGTGCCCCAGCCATCCACTTACACAATATAACCATTGTAGACCTTACGGAATCAAACGTCTGAATCGGTGGAAACTCTTCCTTTGCGTTGGTATTTGTCCTTACCAACGAATAAACCCCTTTATCGCCATTGCGGACCTTACATCCAAATCGGCAGAAATTCTTCCTTTGCATTGGTATTTGTCCTTACCGACGAATGAACCCCTTTTCTAGCGCAAGGCTTCGTGCCCCAGCCATCCACTTACACAATATCGCCATTGCTGACCTTACGTCTGAATTGGCAAAAATTCTTCCTTTGCGTTGGTATTTATCCTTACGTACAAATAAACCCCTTTTCTGGCGCTAGGCTTCGTGCCCCAGCCATCCACTTACACAATATCGCCATTGCGGACCTTACGTCCGAATCGACGAAAATTCTTCCTTTGCATTGGTATTTGTCCTTACCGACGAATAAACCCCTTTTCTTGCACAAGGCTTCGTGCCCCAGCCATCCACTTACACAATATCGCCATTGCGGACCTTACGTCCGAATCGACGAAAATTTTTCCCTTGCGTTAGTATTTGTCCTTACCGACGAATAAACACCTTTTCTGGCGCAAGGCTTCGTGCCCCAGCCATCCACTTATACAAATATCGCCATTGCGGACCTTACGTCCGAATCGGCGGAAATTCTTCCTTTGCGTTGGTATTTGTCCTTACCGACGAATAAACCCCTTTTCTGGCGCAAGGCATCGTGCCCCAGCCATCCACTTACACAATATCGCCATTGCGGACCTTACGTCCGAATCGGTGGAAATTCTTCCTTTGCGTTGGTATTTGTCCTTACCGACGAATAAACCCCTTTTCTGGCACGAGGCTTCGTGCCCTAGCCATCCACTTATACAAATATCGCCATCACGGGCCTTACGTCCGAATCTGCAGAAATCCTATCCCTTGCGTTGGTATTTATCCTTATCGACGAATAAACCCATTTTCTGGTGCAACGCCTCGTGCCATAGCAAACTTATACAAATATCGCCATCATGGATCTTACGTCCGAATTGGTAGAAATTCTTCCTTTGCGTTGGCATTATCTTCTTGCCAACAAATAAACCCTTTCGGCGCAAGGCTGCATGCCCTAGCCAATAGTTGTATATCACTATTCAAATAAACCAAACAATCAAGGTTGAGCTCCATACATCGGCCGATATTTCTATATAAAAAAATGGAGCTTAAAATAGAGGTGCCCCGCCAGTCTTGTTCAGACACTCTGGACAAGAGTAAAAATGGCTGTAACCCGGCTATGGCGAAAACCCGAAAGGGCGTTGCAGACAAAATTGGATACCCCGCCACGTGAAAACCCGAGAGGGTGCATGGGTAAAAGTAAGAGGGGGCTGACCTCGGTGAAAACCCGAAAGGGCACTTGGGTCAGTAATGTGGTAACCCAAAATTCCTCTTCGCCTTCATCCCTTTTAAACTCTGGATGGGACTTTCATCATAGTCCCACCGAAGTCTTCCATCAAACCGTTAACTCGGACCTTTCGTCCTCGTTAATGAATAAACCTATATCTTGCTTTGACATTTACCCAATGTCGATGAACAAACCAATGTTGTTTCTTGTCATCATCGGCAATATCAGTCAATGAACCGTTAACCCGGACCTTTCGTCCTCGTTAATGAACAAACCTATCTCTTGCATCGGCATTTACCCAATGTCGATGAATAAACCAATGATGTTTCTTGTCATCATCGGCAAGATCAGTCAATGAACCGTTAACCCGGACCTTTCGTCCTCGTTAATGAATATACCTATCTCTTGCTTCGACATTTACCCAATGTCGATGAACAAACCAATGTTGTTTCTTGTCATCACCGACAAGATCAGTCAATGAACCGTTAACCCAGACCTTTCGTCCTCGTTAATGAATAAACCTATCTCTTGCTTCGGCATTTACCCAATGTCTATGAACAAACCAATGCTGTTTCTTGTCATCATCGGCAAGATCAGTCAATGAACCGTTAACCCGGACCTTTCATCCTCGTTAATGAATAAACATATCTCTTGCTTCGGCATTTGCCCAATGTCGATGAACAAACCAATGATGTTTCTTGTCATCAGCGGCAAGATCAGTGAATGAACCATTAACCCGGACCTTTCATCTTCGTTAATGAATACACATATCTCTTGCTTCGACATTTACCCAATGTCGATGAATAAACCAATGTTGTTTCTTGTCATCATCGTCAAGATCAGTCAATGAACCGTTAACCCGGACCTTCCATCCTCATTAATGAACAAACCTATCTCTTGCTTCAGCATTTACCCAATGTCAATGAACAAACCAATGATATTTCTTGTCATCATCGGCAAGATCAGTCAATGAACCATTAACCCGGACCTTTTGTCCTCATTAATGAATAAACCTATCTCTTGCTCGGCATTTACCCAATGTCGATGAACAAACCAATGTTGTTTCTTGTCATCATCGGCAAGATCAGTCAATGAACCATTAACCCGTACCTTTCGTCCTCGTTAATGAATAAACCTATCTCTTGCTTTGACATTTACCCAATGCCAATGAATAAATCAATGTTGTTTCTTGTCATCATCGGCAAGATCAATCAATGAACCGTTAACTCGGACCTTTCCTCCTCATTAATGAATAAACCTATCTCTTGCTTCGGCATTTACCCAATGTCGATGAACAAACCGACGCTGATTCTTGTCACCATCGACAGGGTCAATCAACAAACCGTTAACCTGGACCTTTCGTCCTGGCTAACGAACAAACCTAGCTTTTTTCTCTGACATTTTACCCCATGTCGGTGAACAAACCCCTACTCGTCTTAGCATCAATTTTCCTAATCAACCCGTTGCCTTTGGTAACGACAGGCAACCACGTTGCAAAAAAAAAGAAAAAAATGAGGCTTAAAATAGAGGTGCCTCACCAGACTTATCCGGATATTCTGGATAAGGGCAAAAATGGCTACAACCCGGCTGCAGTGAAAACCTGAAAGGGCACTGTGGGCAAAATTGGGTACCCCGCCATGTGAAAACCCGAAAGGGCGCGTGGGCAAACCCAAGAGAGGGCTGGCTTTGGTGAAAACCTGAAAGGGCACTTAAGTCAGTAATGTATTAAAAAAATGATGAATGATAATGCTATTGCTACCTCATCTTATCATCTCCGTCCCACGGCAAATCCCTGTGTGTGATAAACATGCCACGTCTCACCAGCATAAGCCCTACGCCTATGCTATAACCAAACCTCATTGCTTCGGCATTCGACCGAAGCCGATGAATAAACCTCCATTTGATTTTCATCACCATCAGTAAAGTCGATGAACAAACCGTCGACCCGGACCTTCCGTCCCCGTCGATCAACAAACCTCTTTGCTTCGGCATTTAACCCATGCCGATAAATGACCCTATCCTCGATTTTCATCAACATCGGTGAAATCGATGAACAAACTGTCGACCCGGACCTTTCATCCATGTTGGTCAACAAACCTCTTTTGGTTCAACATCCAACCTACTATTAGATTTCTGTCATCATCGACGAAATCAACAACAAACCAACAGCTCGGACCCTTCATCCTCGTCGAGTAATAAACTCACCCCTTGTCTTTGCTACTTAAGCCTGCCAACAGGAGTGTCATTGGCAAACATCGTCACCATCGGTGAGATTTATGAACAAACCCTTGGCTTCACCCTCTAGCCCTTCTTGGACCGCGAACCCTTTTTTGTACCCGAGCACTCAGCCGAGGGAGGTCAAAAGTTTGGCCTCGAGAAAAGTTATCCCGTGGTGGAGCGAACCCCTCATGCCTTCCCCAAAGTTGTGAGCGCTCTCCCACCTTAGTAGCTAATATACCCTAGGCTATATAAATTGGTGACACGTCGATGTCTAAACTAGCAAAAAGGGGGGGAATGAAAGAAAGAAAGGAAAGATGTAGCTCAGCAGCGAATATGTGAAGCAGGTGGTAAAGAAATCTAACTTTGCATAATAAAAAAGAAGAAGAGTACACAGTACTTGGGGCAATCCCCAGCATACATTCAAGAAAAAAGAAGGGAAAGACAAAAGAACTACTGCAACGAGCGACGAAAAATATCATCGAACTCTAAAATCCCCAGGGAAGGATGACGGCTCAGTTCCTATAGACGGGATTCTTCAGCCCGCAGCTACACCAACTTCTCCTCAAGTGACGTAGCTTGCCTCTCTGCCAGCTCTGCCTCTTCTATGCTCTGGACTTGCAGCTGCTCATCCGATTCCAGCTCCGCTTTAGCCCGAGTGAGTTCAGCACGCAATTCAGCTATCTGGGCTTTCACAGAAATGCGTTGTTGAGTGGAGTCATCAGCCGCATCTCGCATCTATCTGGCAGTCCCCCTCAAAGACTGAACGGCAGCCTGACACTCTGCCCGTTCGAATTTTAGGGCCGCCAACTGGTCCGCCAAACCATGGCTAATGAACTCCCTTCTATTCACATGCTTCAGAAGCAGGGTTACTCGCTGCGTCCAATCCTCCATGGGGCAGCCCAAAGCTAGCAGTGGACGGGATAGGTGTTCTGCCATATCCCTCAACTGCGCATAAGATAAGTCATGGCAGCTCATCACGATCTACCTCAGCGTCTCCAAATATTGCCATATTAGATCGTTGGACGAGTGCAGACCAAGTGATGGCATATCAGGAAGGCGAAATTATACGCGACTGTCAACCGTGGCCTAGATGTCGTCATTCGGCTCTGAAGACGACGACAGCATGTCTTGTACAGCACTTGTACCAAGATCGGCCCCAGCAATTAATGCAACAGGGGGATTGTCAAAAATGGCAACTTCCCTCCCAACCTCCGGCAAAGACATCGCATTTTGAGTATCGATAGTGGGGAGGGGTTGGTCACCATCTCCGGCCTGCCCAATCTCCACCAATGATGATTCGGCGGCAAGAGCTAAAATGGTGGAGGCACCTACAGCTTCTTTCACAATTTCTCCCGCTTCTATGGTAGGAAGGCCCCCCTCCCCCTGAAGTGGTTCGATACCGATGCTGCGTGGCTGTTCCAAGGCTGCAATCGTTAGTTTGTGCCCGGTAATTACTCCTGGCGCCTCCAAGCCTGCTGTCGTTATATAGTCTTTTGGGTACCGCAAGGCTATGGGCCTCAAGACAGGTGGGAATGCTGGCGGACCCACGTCGAGGGGTGGAAAAGGTATCTTTATAGCCACGGCCGGTTGGGTCCCTTCGGTCGGAACAACATGAGCCTTCAAAAGAACTCAGCATAAAACTTCTCAAAAGGCTGACGTAATAAACAATAAGAGCAAGCGCAAGATGGAAGGGGAGACCTTTACCTCATCCGGTACCAAGCTCAAATGCTCGGCAGCAGAGGCCATCGTCTCCATCATCCCTGACCCCTCTCCTACAGAAAGGTCCAGGCGGCCCGAAATTGCTTCACGTCAGCCGTGGGGGACTGAAGGCTGTAAAATCGCTCTCATAGGCGGAGGACGCCCCAGCATCTTCAGTCTATGTTCCCGCCACGAGAAATTCCTTATCGCTCGAGCCGCCGCCATAGTCCACCTGCTCTGATGAAGATGAGCTTTGAACTTATACTCGTTCTTTCTCTTTTAGAAGAGGCGGCCCCTCACCCGAATGGCCTATCGAAGGAGCATCTTGCTCGATAGAAGCTTGTCTAGCCGGCTCTGTCACAGGGGTGACGGGTGAGTGAACCTCGGAAGAAAGCTGACTTTCTCGGATGATCCCATGCTCAGCAGGAGTTCCCTCGGTTGCACCAACACATGGAGGAGAAGACGGTCGGATCTCGGCTGAAGCTAAAATAAGAAACATTAATGTAGCCCATGCGGTGATAATCACGGGAATCTCCGAAGGGAAGACCGCAAATCACCTTCCATCTCATGGCTGGGGGTGGGAGAAGGCAGATTGTACTCAAGAAGGGCTATGAAAGGTAAATGAGGATACCTTCCATCTCCCCTCTCTTCGGCTCCCGCAGAGGTGGCACCTTCTTGGGCACCTGTTGCAAATGAGGATACAGCAGTGGCAAAATGAAAGGTAGCCTGTGCGACCAAAGTGGAAGCAGGGTGCAGAATGTAAAATATACCCTGAGTCACATGTGCCAACACATGTGCGGCCTCGAACTCTTCAAATGAGACAACGGTCAGAGGGACAACGGCTGGTTCTGGGTCTACTGTCTTCCTCTGGCAGTCCCGCTTGGCTCGAGTAACCGCTCCCCTGACTTGGGACCTTGTTCGCTCCCACGAATCACTAGGGGTAAAAGGTGTCGTAGTCGGTGCCGCCTCCTGAGTTTCAAAATAAGTTGGCTTCTGAGCCTTTATAACAACTCCTTGAAGTGCCTGGTCTCATCCGAAGTGAGCCGAACTGCGCATATACAAGGGCGAAAAAGAATGATATACTCCACCATAAGAAAAGGACCGAAAATTTAAAGTAAAAGAACAAAACATACCTGTTGTCCCTGTATAAAAAGGAGAGAGTGGCCAATAGAATAGCGAAGGCTCTTTGTCCCTTGAAGCAGCCTTGCGAATCAACCAACATATGTCCCCTATCATCTCGCACTGCTCAGCCAGCGACGCCAGATCTGAATGGCCGTGAGAAGATAGATGATAATACAAGCCGAGGTGGTCTAGGCCCCATCCGTCGGCATACTTAAAAGAAAGAAGAACAGGCTGGCCCAATATGGCTTCGCTAGGGCCACCTACTGAAAGCCCATGCGAGCGCAGCAGTGCAAACAACCAAGGGGTATTGTTGTACAGTGTTGGCCATCGGTCCTCCCCCCTAATGGAAATCCTGTAAGGATACAATCCATCGCTCTTAGGATGCCAAGAAGCTATAGAGGGAAGAGCCTCCTCCACTGGCAGTGGGATCTGCTGAAGAGTCAGTCGCTCACTGCTCACGCGGCATAAGCGTTGAAGTGTCTTCAAAAAAACATCCTTGTTAATCTCAAGCAGTTTGGGCTCAATCTTAGATGAGCATTGCTTGATAGCCTTACGTGCCTTTAGATAAGCCGTCACGACAGTATTTGTGTGAAACTTCAACTTCTTTAGATACACCGGGTCAGCATCTAGAGCTGGCACTAGCTGGGAGTATAGGAATTTGCATTCAGCGATGGCCCGACATTCTCTTCTCGTATTCTTATAGAAGTCGGTGCGCGCATTCCACTATTTGATATATTCTGGGGTCACACGAGGAAAGCGTTCAGGGGCCGAAACTCTGAATGAAGCCGCCTCTCAGTGATGAAAATAGTCCCACCATATGCGAGCTTCGTCATTCGATACTTAGCCAGCTCGGGCCCTATTCGAAAGCACAAACTGAGTGGAGGTTTCAGGAATATGCTGGTCATAACCAAAATTCCGACCAAATCAGAATGGGTAGTAAGCCTCCAGCCATAAGATATCGCTCTTGCAGAAAACCAGTACACTCGGCCTTATTGACATGGCCCAATCAATCAGCTCTAACTCCAAGATGGGCCTCATGCATTTAGCATCAGAAACGGGGTGAGTATACTCCTCTATGTCATAGAGGCTGCACTCTCGCATCTTGTTCACTAGTAGGCTTGAATAGGCAGCCAAGCTCCAGAAATGTAGAACCCCGGGAGAGTCTGTGGGAATTTTCGTCAATTTTCCCCGAATGGCAAAGAGCTGGTCTGCTATCTGGGTCGGCTCAACGCTGGCAAATTCTATCATCCTCGGGACTAGTTGTGCCAACTGGAGTGACCGAGGAGCAGCTTCTGGGAACAGAGTGCAAACCCAGGCGTTAAAGAAGTGCAACGGACTAACCATTCACAGATTCCTGGGAAGAAGAGATCGGTGCAGGTCTCCCAACATCTTGTATATCAAACACAATGCAACTAGGCAGAGTGAAAGCTTCGTGCCCCAGGCCATCAAGCAAGCAGGATAGATGGCCTCGACCCTGATCACGCTCTCGTCACCTTGCGGGAGAGCGAAAGAACAAATCCAATAAGTCTGATACATAGCTTAATGAGTAACTGCGTCGACCCCAGCAGGGTTGGGACCTTCTCGTTGTCGTCCTTTCAATGTGGATGGGAAAGCGACTTGTCGCCACACCCTCTTCTCCTGCTGCACGAGACCCGGCACTATCGAGGGGAAGTCTTTGTATTTCTGCTCCCCTCTAAAGAAATATTAGATCCAGGTCCCCATCCTCACACGCCTTATTTCTCCAGGCTTGCGTGGTTCCCTGGTATCATATGAGGAGTGGCAGAGGGTTCGATACGCTTTCATCAGATAGTGGTAGGTGAAACCAGTTAAATATTACCCCTCACCGTCTGTCTGATCCTTCAGCCAATCCGACCAGCAAATTTCTTCGTATGGTTCACCGTCGATCGACAGGCCACTTAACTGAGAGAGACTCCAAAGGTCTAGTGATGTCTCTCCTTCTGAAGTATAGAAGGTGTTGTACTTAGGACAAAACACGTCAATCATGCCACAGCACAAGCCCTTGGAAATAGGGTAGCGGTACCTCGATGCATACACGCTGTGGTATACTCCCGCCTTGATCAAAATGGGAGCATAGTGCTGCATAACATAGTATGTGAACTCCACTGCTCCTTGTAAGATGTAAATGTAATCTAATCTCCCTCTCCCAAACTATGAGCATTTACATATAAACATGAACATGTAAACGTGAAACATTGACAATGAGAAGCAAAGGGCGATGAAGAATAGAGAAACTTGACCGTGGTCGCCACCAAAGTTCTACAGCACCAAAAGAATGAAGGAAGGAGGAAGATGATGCCGTGCACCTTGGAAAATGGGGAAGAAGATGCGGCCCGAAGACGAACCGCTACAACATGTGATCGCGCCTCAAAGGGAATGCGGGGAACCGATGTGGGTGCACCTTCTCACCTTCTAGCCGGCTAGAAAGTAAGGGCCTCATGTTCTATTGATAATCTCCTGTAAAACAAAGCCACAAAATAAGAGAAAACCCATTAGAATATGATGGTGTAGCATATGCCCCGAAGTGGTAAAATAGCATGACAGAAAGGGGGAGAACGCACCGGGGGAGGGTTTTTAACCCCTATAAACGGGTGCAAATGAAAGGTGGGAGTATTGTGCAAGCATGGGATTTGAAATCATGAAATTTGATGAGGGGAATAGGGAGAAAAGTGCTATGCAAAATGGAAAAAAACGCAAAAATGTGTAGAAAACTGTGCAAAGACTGTGGAAACAGTGATGATTTGCTAAAAGTAGGAGAGGAGAATAAGAGATTGGAGCGATGAAACTGAGCCCAAAGAAATGGGAATGAAAGAAGATACTCCCCTCTTCCAGATGGAGTCGAAGGAGAATGAAGAGGATGAATCCTGACTCCACCCCAAGCTGACAAAGAGCATCCCGTCGCACAGGTTCAAAAAGGCGTGTAGAAAACCCAAAATCTGTGACAAAATCAGAAAAGTTAGGGCAAAGAAGAGAGGGCAAACGATGACGAAATGAAGCCCAAATAGAATGGAAGGAAAGCTGATACTTCCCTCAACAGCCTGGGGTTGAAGAAACGGGATGATAATCCAGCATGGCTTCGCCCTCGGTCGAAGAAGAGCCCCCCGTCGCGCAGGCGAACTGCATAGGTTTATATAGAGAAATGCTGAAAACCCTAACTTTCTCTCACGATTCCAAAGGATAGAGACCACCATATCTCGAGATATGTGGATCAATCTTGAGATAATAGTTAGGATAAGAGCTAGGAACAAACGGGACTCTATTTGGTGGAAGGATCTGGAAGATATTCGCGCCGCAAGAAGGGCCCGGAGCCTAATCTGGAAGAGTTTGTTGCACGAAAATGTGTAAACCCAGAACTTGCGTCCACGATTCCCACGGATATACTCCACGAAAATCCGAGTTCTATGGCTTAAACTCGAGATAATAGTAAGGAGAAGAGATAGAAACAAATGGGAGTTGATTTAGTGGGATATTCGAGAAGATAGAGCCCTGCCAAAGAGACCCCAGCATACACAAATCGACCAGAGAGTCCAGCGGTGAAGAAATCGAAGTTCAGGATCATCTAGACTCTCTAGGGAAGAAACGGTCTATCGCGCAGCTGCTTCATGAAGAAAACGGTCTAGGGAGTACCGCATGGCCAAGAAAAACGGTCTAGGAGGCGACTGCTAGATGATTGGGCGAGACAATATGAAAACGGCACAAAAATTGAAGAAACGGTCATCCAAAGACCATTTTTTGAAAGTGGCGGTCTCAAGAAAACCGTCATTTGACATTTTAAAAATAATAAAAATAAAATAAAAAATTGAAAAAAAATGATGTTCATGGGCGGTCAACTGTTCACCATTTTTCTTCATGAGGCGGTCAACCTTTGACCATTTTCTTCAAGATGGCGGTCAACAGTTGACCATTTTATTCAAGGTGACTGTTAGGCTCATGTGACTTTGGAAATCAGAGTATATCTCAAAAATAGTACAGATTTAGTGAAACTTGTAGAAAAAGAAATTGTAGATAACTAAAAAATGAATAATTTTCATGAAGAAATAAAGATGAAAAGATGATCAGAAGAGGGAGCAAATGGGTCTAGATTAGAGAAAAACATTGGGTCTTGAAAATGGTGGGGAACTGGCTAATGGCGTAGAAGAAGAAAATATAGGGCTTGAAAAAATGAACAACTTTGGTGAAGGACACTTAGTGAATAAAGAAACTGAAGGGGATGAAAAAGGATCATTTTTCAAGACTACGCAACGAAAGGGGTCGAATGCTTGAGGGAAGTCGACTTAACTGGGCTATAACTCGACTTGGAAGGCCGGAAGTTGATTAAAATTATCTCCAGGGCTCTAAAAAATCATGATCTCCAAGGCTCAAAGGGAATAGAGCAATAAAATGGGCTCGAAATTCATCCAAGGAAGGCTCCAAAACACTGGTTAATTCGGGACATCAAAAAATGATGAGTAACAGAAATGACACAACTTGCGGGCTAAAAATGGGCGTCAACACTCCTGGCCAGAAGGCATGAGCGTCAGTAGCCTTCAAGTCGGCAAACCAGCCTACCGAAATCTGGTGCTTGAAGCGCATAGCTAGACAATCTAGCAGAAAAGGTTCCTCTCTGTACCCCCATCTTAGCGGGGCCAAGAATAAACCAAAAGATGGCTTCTCTCGATCAACGCGGCCCGCAGTTTCATTCCACCTGGCCGGAACAAACTCTGGAGCTCTGGTCAACAATCATCATGTGGACTTAACTCTTAGAGCCCCAACACTGTACTTCACTTCCTGGGCTCACCAGGAAGATAAATGGGTCTTCCCCGCACAACGCAGTCGGTTAGACTATCTCGCTGGGCAAGAAGTGCCACCTCGGCCTTCCGAACAAGGAACAAATCCCACCTTCCCTGAAGATTGAACCGGTTCAGGAAAGACATCAGTTGCTTATCCTTGGGGTGGTCCACTCTGCAGCCATCTGGTCGATCATACTTGAAGGAGACGCTCCAAATAATTAGTAGACGGTCAGTGTCCACCGTCTCGGTCTCAGAGTCAGAAGACTCTACAACTATGGCCAGTTTGTCATAGCCTCTATCCAGAGAATAAACATCCCTCCAGGTCAGCACATCTTGGGAAGGGGAAGAAGAACTAGATGCCATGGTATCTGCATCAAAGTAAATGCAAAGAAAATATACAAAATCAGAAAAGAGTCGTCGGAGACAAAAATTTCTGACAAAAATCCGACAGAGTCTCCCCAGCCCGGAAGCTTGCCAGAAGAAAGCGAGAACATGCCCACTAAGGGACGGTCCCCTAAAACAGGCCGTGGGTGTCGCACCATGGCCTAACAGGACACCCAGGGTGGTAGATCCGAGGACAAGCCTACTAGGAGCCTCCCGGGGCCTGGAAAAAGGGGACTCGAATCCCCTGAATTAAAAGGATGAAGCTCTCCCTTACCAATTCTCACCATCGCCACCACCGCAAGAGGAAGAGGATGCCCAGCGCCGCGGGAAGAGGAGAGGGGAAGGGAGAGAAGATCAGGGTTGCGAATGAAATGGAATGAGAAGAGAATGGAGAAAAGGAAGATATATAGGGGGGGCCGACAGTTCTAATCCGACGCGCTAAAAATGCACGACGTCTTAGCCATTGCCACCTAGAAAAATTTGAAAATGAAATGAAAAAGGCGCGCCTTTTTAACACCCCGCGCCGGATTCGAACACGTCTTATTAAGGGGTCGCGCCAGAATGATAAGGCTAAGGGGGCGCGCCGTTTTAGTAGTTGGTCATGGTCGCGCCATTTTAATAACCAAAGAGCTACCCTGCGCCATTTTAAAGCCATTATTGGGGTTATGCTCCTCCAACGGCATCTCGACTGTTGTGCCCCTGTGGTTTTGATGTCAGCAAGCACTATGAGTATACCTTGACCCCTCTCCGGTAAATCTTGTAGCTCTCAATAAAGCCAAGTCCTGTCAATCTAATTGTTTGTTACAACAAGAAGTTTGTTGGAGACAGAAGTTGAGAATTAAGTGGCTCAGTGAAGGTGACAGAAATACCAAATTTTTTCACATGACCACCATGGCTAATAGAAGAAAGCACACTATCCCTCAATTGAAGACTTCCAATGGCAGCCTGACCTCAGACCATGATCAAATGAAATATATTGCTGTTGAACATTTTAAACAGGCTTTCACTTCCCAGTCTCATCACATTGATGCAAACATTCTGGACTGCATTCCACCATTAATCTCAGTGACGGATAATGATCTACTGTGTGGCATTCCATCTGAAACAGAAATCAAAGAGGCTATTTTCCATATGTCTTCAGACAGTGCACCTGGGCCAGATGGCTTTTTAGGAGCTTTTTATCAGTATGCTTGGTCCATCATAGCCAGAGATATTGTGGCTGCTATTCAACATATCTTCTGCACCAAATGTCCTCTTCCTAGAAGTTTTACCTCAACACTGATTGCTCTTATCCCAAAAAAAAGCAATGCCACTGACATCTGTGATTACAGACCCATAAGCCTCTGTAATTTCATTTACAAGATTATTCCAACCATTCTCAATAACAGACTAGCTGGGATTCTCCCCAAAATAATATCCTGTCACCAATCAGCCTTTGTGAAGGGGAGGAATATAGTGGAGAACATAGCCTTGGCCCAAGAACTAGTTCAAGAGCTTGGAAGGAAAACAAGAGGTAATAATGTAATTTTCAAACTTGATATGGCAAAGGCTTATGATCGACTTGAATGGGACTTTCTGTATGCTGTACTTCGAAAGTTTGGCTTCAGCTTGGAGTTCATCTCTTTCATTGACAATATGGTCAGCAATTGTTGGTTTTCAGTTCTTCTTAATGGTGACTCTGCAGGTTTCTTTCCATCATCCAGAGGCATTCGACAAGGGGATCCTATTGCCCCTGCTCTCTTTATCATTGCAGAAGAAACCCTCAACAGATGCTTGCATGAAGCCTTCTCCAAGGGTGCTGTGGAATGGTTCTTGGGCCCTAGAGGCTGCCCCACTGTTTCACATTTGCTATTTGCAGATGATACCCTGATCTTCACCAAAGCTTCAACCACTTCGGTCAAGAACTTACTGCAGCTTCTGAAAACATACGAACAGGCATCTGGTCAATTAATTAGTATTGGCAAAAGTGGATATTTGTTGCACCCCAGTGTGAAAGATACAGTTGCAAAGAAAGTACATGATTTAACTGGATTCTCTAAGCACATTTTCCCCCATAAATATTTGGGCTTTCCCCTCATTATTGGTAGGAATAAAAAAGTTCATTTTGCTGGCATCCTTTCATCCATCCAGAAACGAATCCAAAGTTGGTCGGGCAAATTTCTTTCACAAGGAGCCAAGCTGTGCCTGATAAAGCATGTTCTAACCACCATCCCCATCTACTACTTGGCCTCTTCCTCTCTTCATGTGGGCACCCACTATGCCTTGGAAAAATGCTTTGCAGACTTCTTCTGGGGATCTTCCACTCATGGAACCAAGAGGCATTGGAAAGGCTGGACCTCTATTTGTAAACCTATTTCCCAGGGTGGACTGGGTGTCATGTCCCTTCGACAGATGGAAACTACCTTGAGGGTCATGATGTTATGGAAAGCTATTCATGATGATTCTCTGTGGGCTAGCTACTTCAGACCACAATACATGCGAGGTAATCACATCTCTGTAGTTAAGTTCAAGAATATGAAGGGCAGCAATCGAAAATTCTGGCTACATGCCAAACAACTCATCATTAAACACAAAATAATTATCTTCGGAGATGGCATCAGCACCAATTTTTGGAAAGACATATGGCTAGGAAACTAAACAATGGCTTCATTTGTACCCGCTGAACTGATTAAACATTCCAACCTGTCAGTCAATGAATTCTATACTCAGCCTAGTACTGATCTTAATACATTTCTTAACAACTTTCTGCCGGAAGACATCATCTCTGCTATTCAGAACATCACTCTTTCACAAGATAGAGATCATGCTGTTTGGAGTTTATCATCCACAGGGGACTGTTCTGTCTCCTCAGTTTGTAAACATGCTTTTTCCGTCCAAGATCAACAGCATGTCTTCAAATGGAATAATTTATGGTTCAGCTGGCTGCCCCCTAAAATATCAATCCATCTTTGGAAAATTATGCACTGCTGTCTTCCAACTGATGATAGAATCAAAGCTATTGGCATTCCTTCATGCTCCAAATGTCACTATTGCAGCTCTCCCTCTGAGGAAACTGTCGACCATCTTTTCATCTCTAGTGAAACTGCCTCCTTTATCTGGTCGACTCTCCATTCCAAAGGCGTGGAAATCCATGGTAGAACTGCCAAAGACCTTATTCTTAACGCCATACAATCCATCAGCAGACAATCTAAACTAGATTGTTTCACTCTTGCAACTATTGGTTATGGGCTGTGGGAATTATGGACCTTCAGGAACATTGCTAAATATGAAGGAAGGAGATCATCAAAACAATCTATCCTCCATAAAATCACTACACAGACCAAGGAAGTCATTGCCCTTTCAGGTATCAAGGAAAAATCGCTTAAAAATCGTATTATTTTGGCAGATTTTGAAGTTCTAGTTGCTGCTACAGATTGTCTTCGCCCAAAACTCATTAAATGGTTATGCCCTCCATGGCCACTTATCAAGCTCAACACTGATGGTGCTTGCAAATCAACCGGTATTTCGGGCGGTGGTGGTGTCATCCGAGATCCAGCTGGAAATGTCCTTCTCGCCTTCTCTCACTTCTATGGTAACTCAAATAGCCTCATAGCAGAAGCAAGGGCGCTTCATGATGGTTTGCTATATCTGCACACGATCTCTGACCAACCTGCCATTATTGAGTGTGACTCTAAGGTATTAATTCAGACTATCACAAAGGCGATAACCTGCCCTTGGATCATTCTCCCCTATGTCAGAGATATTTGGCACATATCCAACACCCTTGACAAATTTTCTCACATATTCAGAGAAGCCAACACGGTTGCTGATTCATTGGTGTCCCTAGCCTGTAGCACCAAATGTAATTCTTTCTTTGCTTATCATGAGCTTCCTAAATTTGTTAAAGGCTCTACTCGCATGGACAAGCTAGGAATGCCTTGCATCTGCTTGATGTAATGTACTTCTTTCCCCAATTTCAATAAAATTTACCTCTTAGGTTTGTATGGTGGAATGGCCTTTCTCTTTACCACTGGTAAAGGGTGCATTCACCCACTCAACCCTAGGCAGGGCTTTATATAAAAAAAAAAGAGTATAAATGTTATGCATACACTGCATTGGTGCATCCATCAGTCGCTTTAATTCAAAGTCGATGCGTGTGCATTATGCATATGAAGTCTGTGCATGGTAAACTGTCTAGGCTTGTGCATTCCATAGGATCACGTATGTAGCATGTGCAGAGTTTGTCCAGACTGCATCAACTCAATCAAGTCAGCACAGCCAATGCTCTTCATGCATATGTATAGTCTATATATTGATGAGTTTCGCACATATACAAAGTCTGCACATCCCTTGCTATTATGTCCATGCTGTAGTTCAACAAGTCTGTACATTGCGTGAATATTGCATCTGTCAAGTCGGAACATCGCTGCTTGATATCAAGTATGTACAGCCCGTGGTCTTCATGCATGCACATAGTCAGTACATTCGGTTGTTTCATGCAGAGTCTGTACATTCATTACTGTCTTGTTCATGCATCATTCTAGCAAGTCTGTACACACTTAAGTGGCAATATGTGCATCGTCTGTACATTGCATACTCTTTTCATATGCATCTGTACACCTTTCAAGACAAAGTTTGTACATTCGCCACCATGCATTTCAAGTCCATATGTTCTGCATACATACGTAAGGCAGTGTCATGCACTCAAAGTCCACACATGCACACACATAGTTTGTGCATTATGCATTCATGCTTAAAGGCATAGCAAGTCTGCACATTGGTTGTCGCATGCACACAAAGTCTATACATTCCATTGCTGGTACGAGTGGTTAAGCTCATGCATCATCACTCTAGCAAGTCTGTACATTCACCTTTAATGTGCATACTTCTCCATATACAAAATGCATTGCATGCATTCAAAGTCTGTACACTCGTGGATGACATTTCCATGCATTCATTCCCGTTGTACATACTCTCTTCTATGCACACTGCATCTTGAGCATCAAGTCTGTACAGGCTCTGTTAAAATATCAAACATTCTCGATGCATCCTTTCTTTCCTATCAGATTAATTCACACTGATAACAAGCCTGATTTGATAGGACTGCTGCTCGAGGTGATTGAGAAGGGCACGTGATCCAAGAAGCCAGGATCGTGACACATGTAGTGCAGCAGGCTGAAATGCTGCCACGTGGTCAAGGCGCTTGGGCGGGAATCGTGGAAGAGCACACGCCCAACACTCTGTTGCTGCTATAAAAAGAAGGCTTCTCCGTCTAGAAAGACACGGAGAAGTAGTGAGGAGCCTGCACGATCCAGAGAGAAGAGAAAAAGAAAGAGAGAGTAGCAGAAGAGAAAAGAAGAAGTGAAAAGAAAGAAAGCTCGTGAGATCGAGAGAGGTCGAGAGAGAGAGAGTGAAGAAAGAGCTTGAGGAGAAGAAGATAGAAGCTTTTATTGAAGATTAGTCCCACTGAACCTTGGATCAAATCCAGGCCAGTCAGCTCTCTAAGAGCCACATTTGTGCTATCATCGTACACAACTTTCTGTCGCTGTGATTTCTAGTTTCTTGTTTTTCTTTTGAACTTTCTTTCAAGCTGTTAGTCAGCAGAGCTAAGCTGTATTGCTCAGCGGTGTAGAGGAGGATTCCTCTGGTCAGCAAGCTGTGTTGCTCAGTGGGCGAGGTAGATACCTCGGACAGTAAGCTGTGAGGCTCAGCGGTTGTAGGCAAGCTGTGAGGCCCAGCGGTTTAAGCTGTGTATCAGCGGAATCCACACTCGGGTTTGAGTGTGGGGTGGATGTAGGTCCGGAGGACCGAACCACCTAAAAACTCTTTCGTGCTGTGATTTGAATGCTAATTGTTTTGCTTCCGCTAGATGAATGCTTAGGCTCGGTCTGTCTTTCTATGTCCAGAGAGCCAATTGATTGCACGCTTCTTGTTTGATTGAACACATCACTGTACTTCAGTTTCAGTTGAACTGAATCTGCTTCTAATTTCATATCTCTGAGTGTTCTAAGTTTTCAATAGGGGCAATATTTTTGAAAGGGAGATTCATTCACCCCCCTCTGAATATATCGCACCAGTCTCAACAATTGGTATCAGAGTGGGTCTCTGTGCATTCAGATCCAACGATCTGCAGAGGATCCTGCTACTTTTGGTGCATTATTGCCTCTACTATCTTGCGTTCATTGCTCTACTACTCTGTGCATTCGGTTCGAGCTTTCCTGTTGATCTGCATCCATGGATTATCCTACCGTCTACGATGGATCTAACTTCAGTAACTGGATGGGCGGCCTCCGGGTACACCTGAATTCCATTGATCCTAGTCTGTGGACTCTTGTATCAAGAGGCCCACATGAGTTACCTCATAATCAGACCAAGTGGTCAAGTGAGGACAGATCAAAGAACCGTGATAACATCACAGTTCTTATAATTTTGAGAGGAGCGGTCAATACTGATAAATTCCCTTTTGTTTATAGGTGTGTCTCTGGGAAGGAGATCATGGATAAATTAAAGACTGCCTACAACAGAGATGATGATCAATGCATGATAGCTCAAGGGAGTGAACAAAGTAGCAATCAAGATGAAGAACATGACGATGATCAGGTAAAATTATTTGAAGATTACTCCTTGGATGATTGGATTGCTGCATACAATGAATTGCTAGAGTCTTATGATTGCTTAAGAAAACAATATAAGAAGATGAAAAAGAAAACTTATCGAAATGATTCTAATTCATCATGTGAAAAGTGCTTGAAGATCAATGAATTATATGGTGAATGTCTATCTGAGTCTCACTTGAATATGAAATAAATGTGCCTATTAAAAAAGGAAAACCAAGAAGGTATCAATAAAATCTCCGAATTAGAAAGTCAGCTGAAACTGAAAACTAATGAACATTTGATAAACATGGAAGAGTTGGAAAGGATTAAATTTGATCTGAAGAAATTGAAAGCTGAGAAAGTAGAAATTCAGAGGAAGAATGAAAATCTTGAAGCTAAAATAAAGAACGTCAACAAGGAAGGTGTGCATGATTCCTCTCTTAAAACAAGCTGCAGTAAGTGTGAGGTTTTAAAAGAACTCAATGAAGATCTTTATAGTGAGAATGAATGGCTGAATAAATAAATTGCCTTGTTTAAAGAGGATCACAGAAATCTGCTTGCTGAGAAAATTAAAGTGGAAGAAAGAGAAGAGGAACTAATTGAAAAGCTGGAGCTAGTGTCTGGAAGAGAGAATTGTAATGAAGAAGTCAAAAAGCTGACTGAAGAAAATAAAGAACTGACAGAATAAAACAAAAAGCTCATGGTCTTAAATACAGTTATTTCACAGAGGCTTCTGACTGTCGAAAAGGAAAGATCTGTTAGTAAGGAAGTTCAAGCACAAAAATTTGAGGAGGAAAATATTGAACTAAGAGCTGAAGTTAAAAAATTGAAGTGGGTAAACACTGGCTTATCTGAAAAACTTCTCGCAATAAAAAAGGGAAAAATGTCTGTGATGAAGAGTCAGAAAAGTTGAGCAACTTGGAACAAGAAATTGAAAAGTATAAAACTGCAAACAAAATTCTAAGTGAATGCGTCAATTGCAGTGAGCAGGAGATAGCTAGTTATGAACTTCATATTGCTTCTCTGGAAACAAAAATTCAGGATCTAGAAAAATCAACGTCCAAGGGTATTGAGAATAAGAGGAAAATGAAAGCTGGCATGAAAGGTGAGGATGATAACTCAAGAAAGGGGATAAGTAGTAGTTCTAATGTTAAGGAAATTACTAGAAACCAGCTATACACCACTTTTTTACAAAGCTCTGATGTAGCTGGTACCTCATGTCAATCCCCAAAACAAAACAAAAACCTGAAAACACCTTCATCATCTGCATTTCAATTCAAAGCACAGAAAAATGAAAAACAAACAAAAATTATAAAGAATAGACAGAAATTGAAAAAGAAGGGTCAAACAAAGAAAGAAAAGAATACTCCTGTTCATGTCTCAAGATTTGCTAGCTCAGTTGAATTTGATGGGTCAATGCACACCGCTCATGCTCATTTTGCTCATTCATATGCATCAAGTCAATCTATTAGTAATCATGCATCCAGGAAATCACAGGCATCATGTCACTACTGTGGTAGGGATGGTCATTATATGGATGACTGCAGCATAATGAAAAATGATGATATGATGCATGATAAATCTTTTACAAATCATCATCATGACCCCAAAAGGAATACGTCTGCCTCAAACCAACACGTCATTTGTTATAATTGTAACAAACGTGGTCATAAAACTGTTGAGTGCTGGTTTGGGTCTTCAGGGGGCTACAATGACTCAAGAGGCAAGCACCTAAGGTGCTACGAGTGTAGGAAGTATGGCCACACAATCAAGGACTGTTGGCATGCCCAAAGAGGCTATGGTAATAACCAACTCTCCAAATTTTCTGCCAAAAGACCTGTGAATCTTTCATGTTTCAACTGTGGTGAGCCAGGTCATAAATCTTCTGAAAGTTGGATGAATGAGAATAATAAACAAAATGTCCATGTAAACAATAGAACATTTTATGCTCAATTTCATGGGTATCATATTGCCGATATGCACTATTGGACCAGAAAACATGTTGGTTCATGTAGATATTGTGGTAGAATTGGGCATTCCATGACTAACTGTTATTTGATGGATTTTGATGACAATGTTGCTAAAAGACTGTTTAGAACTCCTGTTAGGTCTAATACAGGACCCAAGGCAGCTTGGGTTCTTGCAGGATCAAAATGATTGTTTTGCTACAAGTGTGCCTTGGAATGAATAAAGGGGGTTAATAAACGAAGGCACTCAAAATGAAAACCCCAGGATCCTACGCTTCAGGTCAGTTCTGAACACTCTGTTTAAAATTCATCATCCGAAAATTGAGAATCTGAAATGACTGTATATCATGTTGCTCAATCATGTGATGCATCTACTCTTCTGTTGGTGCTAAATTGAAATTGTCTGAAATGGGAATTGCCCAATCATGCTCATGATTAGCCTCATTGCATCTAAACAGGGGGAGATTTGTCAGATTCATCTGTTCCTCACTTCCTGAATCCCTCTTGTTTAGTTATTTGAATCACTCTACTGTTCTCTAGTGGATAACCTGAATGTTCTGCTATTCTCATCTTGCATAGCTGATCTATCTGTATTCCAGAGTCAGCTACTGAAATTGATTCTGCTCTGTATTTATTTGATGCTCTTCTCTCCTGCTATCATTTGCTCTACCAGCTTGCACCTATCAAACATTCACATCTTTTCAAGTTGGTCTGATTAATCTAATTCTTGTTTTAGTGATAATGAGTTGTTAAGTTGCATTGGTTGGACTGATCTGAGATCCTTATGTGGTGTACCATGTTTTAGTCTGAACTCTTAAAAGAAATTCCTATCATATAGGTTTAAGAATGACCATTGATTCAGACTGATATAAGTTTTATGTATTCTCAGAGTTGAATTTAAATGACTTGAAAGTATCTGAATGATAAGTGTTAATAAATTTTAACCAACTGTGCATTGGATACCCTAGACTCAATCATCTGTAATCTGAAAATGTGATATTTAGTCTTCTTTGGCAGAGATACATAGAGATAGCATTGTTTTTAAACATCACCTTGAAAAATGTTGACTATAAAGAAAAAATTGTATTCGGAGTAATGACTTGGTAACTTAGAAACTGGGTACTGTATGAATGAAATATAGTAATCCTATGTCATGAAGTGCCATAGTTATCTCTGGTAAAAATTTATTGAAAAACCAGACAGTGCAATGGCATATTTGTGTTGAGTAACTGGGGAGTCTGGCCTCTAATCAAGGTGTCTCCTCACGTAAAAAGAAATTTATATTGCTAACTCTGGTCTCAATGTTGAGAGGCAATGACAGTTATCACACTGAGCAACTGGGTCACTTCACTTGAGACGTGTTGTGCCTCACGTAAAAAGGTGTCGATTGACCTAAATTGCTCAAGAAAAGTATAAAGTGCTTCAAATGAAAATTTCTTGCAAAAGCTGTCAACTCACATCTTTTTAAGTGTGTTTAATCTTGATTCTACACTATGTATCTCTCAAAGTGGTCATTGAGTTCATTTGAGTAAGATGGAAGGTGGTTGTTCTTGAGTATTGCTTGATTAATTGGTTCACTCTTATTAAAACATGCCTTCAGATATGAGTATTGAATTTAATTGACAAATTTGGTATACATCATGATTAAATCAATTGGGTCATGTCGGTTTATTCATAACCCCCTATGATAGGAGAGTCTTTTCTTGTGAGGACTTATTACTGTGGTACCTTCCATACTAGTTTGTTTGATCAGGTTCACCTCTGACAACTTATTCATCATGCTAACTCAGCTGTTGGAGATCTTGTGCCTTGCTTGCTACTATTCTCTACTACCCTTGGCTACATTTACTTCATTTACATTATCAATTGATTGATTCCTGAGATGTACTCCTCTCCACACTGTTGGAATCTTCCATCCTTCTAATGTAACTACCTCTGGTTCTGTGGATTTTCCACCTGCTTTATTCTGTTCATGCATATGTGAGGTGCCACAACCATTATAGCTTTGGATTTCTTGTGGTGGCAGATTTCAGATTGAATCATTGGATAACCAGAGTTCATTCCTACACTTCAGGGGGAGTTCTAGGTCATCTGCATTTAAGGGGGAGAATAGTCAAACATTCATGTTGATAAGGGGAGTTCTTATTCAGTACTCATTCTGCATGGTTCTATGGGGGAAATGGGTATCATAGTTCATACATGCCTTTCATTACACTCTCAAACCATTTCCTTTCTGATGAGGTCAAAGGGGGAGATGTTACATTCATCTTTTCATTCCTCCTTAATTTTTGAGGACGTCAAAGGGGGAGAATAGTTTAGATCTGTGTGTCTCATAGTGACTCATAGTGTTGCCATCATCAAAAAGGGGGAGATTGTTGTGCCCCTATGGCTTTGATGTCAGCAAGCACTATTAGTATAAATGTTATGCATACACTGCATTGGTGCATCCATCAGTCGCTTTAATTCAAAGTCGATGCGTGTGCATTATGCATATGAAGTCTGTGCATGGTAAACTGTCTAGGCTTGTGCATTCCATAGGATCACGTATGTAGCCTGTGCAGAGTTTGTCCATACTGCATCAACTCAATCAAGTCAGCACAGCCAGTGCTCTTCATGCATATGTATAGTCTATATATTGATGAGTTTCACACATATACAAAGTCTGCACATCCCTTGCTATTATGTTCATGCTGTAGTTCAGCAAGTCTGTACATTGCGTGAATATTGTATCTGTCAAGTCGGAACATCGCTGCTTGATATCAAGTATGTACATCCCGTGCTCTTCATGCATGCACATAGTCAGTACATTCGGTTGTTTCATGCAGAGTCTGCACATTCGTTACTTTCTTGTTCATGCATCATTCTAGCAAGTCTGTACACACTTAAGTGGCAATATGTGCATCGTCTGTACATTGCATACTCTTTTCATATGAATCTGTACACCTTTCAAGACAAAGTTTGTACATTCCCCACCATGCATTTCAAGTCCATATGTTCTGCATACATACGTAAGGCAGTGTCATGCACTCAAAGTCCACACATGCACACACACAGTTTGTGCATTATGCATTCATGCTAAAAGGCATAGCAAGTCTGCACATTGGTTGTCGCATGCACACAAAGTCTATACATTCCATTACTGGTACGAGTGGTTAAGCTCATGCATCATCACTCCAGCAAGTCTGTACATTCACCTTCAATGTGCATACTTCTCCATATACAAAATGCATTGCATGCATTCAAAGTCTGTACACTCGTGGATGACATTTCCATGCATTCATTCCCGTTGTACATACTCTCTTCTATGCACACTGCATCTTGAGCATCAAGTCTATACAGGCTCTGTTAAAATATCAAACATTCTCGATGCATCCTTTCTTTCCTATCAGATTAATTCACACTGATAACAAGCCTGATCTGACAGGACTGCTGCTCGAGGTGATTGAGAAGGGCACGTGATCCAAGAATCCATGATCGTGACACATGTAGTGCAGCAGGCTGAAATGCTGCCATGTGGTCAAGGCGCTTGGGCGGGAATCGTGGAAGAGCACACGCCCAACACTCTACTGCTGCTATAAAAAGAAGACTTCTCCATCTAGAAAGACATGGAGAAGCAGTGAGGAGCCTGCACGATCTAGAGAGAAGAGAAAAAGAAAGAGAGAGTAGCAGAAGAGAAAAGAAGAAGTGAAAAGAAAGAGAGCTCGTGAGATCGAGAGAGGTCGAGAGAGAGAGAGAGTGAAGAAAGAGCTTGAGGAGAAGAAGATAGAAGCTTTTCCTGAAGATTAGTCCCACTGGACCTTGGATCAAATCCAGGCCAGTCAGCTCTCTAAGAGCCACATTTGTGCTATCATCGTATACAGCTTTCTGTCGCTGTGATTTCCAGTTTGTTGTTTTTCTTTTGAACTTTCTTTCAAGCTGTTAGTCAGCAGAGCTAAGCTATATTGCTCAGCGGTGCAGAGGAGGATTCCTCTGGTCAGCAAGCTATGTTGCTCAGCGGATGAGGTAGATACCTCGGACAGCAAGCTGTGAGGCTCAGCGATTGTAGGCAAGCTATGAGCCTAGTGGTTTAAGCTGTGTATCAGCCGAATCCACACTCGGGTTTGAGTGTGGGGTGGATGTTGGTCTGGAGGACCGAACCACCTAAAAACTCTTTCGTGTTGTGATTTGAATGCTAATTGTTTTGCTTCTGCTAGATGAATGCTTAGGCTCGATCTGTCTTTCTATGTCCAGAGAGCCAATTGATTGCACGCTTCTTGTTTGATTGAACACATCACTGTACTTCAGTTTCAGTTGAACTGAATCTGCTTCTAATTTCATATCTCTGAGTGTTCTATGTTTTCAATTGGGGCAATATTTTTGAAAGGGAGATTCATTCACCCCCCTCTGAATATATCGCACCGATCTCAACATCGACTGCACCAAACAAGTACTCTGCGCTGACCAGACAAGAATATGCTCAGTTTGGGCACATCCGCTGGTCCCGCGTCGCTCGATCCTCACTTGCGACACCAGCTACTGGGGGGCATTTTTTGACACCCAAAATATGATTGATGGCAATCACACCTGAATGACAAAAGAAGGTGGCCGGCCAAAGAGCAAAAGCCGAAGGAAATTAATGCACAAGGGTCCCCTCGGACTGCTGAAGCCCCAGGTAATCTGGCAAGAGTGTCAGGGACTTCACCCCAGGATGGTCTGAAGAAATCCGCCACAAACCGGTAATGCCGTTCGGCCTGCCCAATGAACCAGTATCGACTCGGTCGTGCCGAACAAGCCCCGTCAATCGTTCGATCTAGACGAGAATGTACCTGGTGGTTCGCCACCTATGAAGAAACCCTCCTAAGGTGGAGAAATGTCTCTGGCCCCTCCGAACGAGGTGCCGAAGGCCATATCAGCAGAAGATCCGAGAGACCCGGCGCAGGTATCCCATCTTACCAGAAGGGTCCTTCAATGACCGAATGGCTGCCCGACTGTGGCAAAGGTACCCCGGGTGGTGACCCACCCCCTGGTAATGTCACAAGTATACACAGAGCCGGCTCGACAGTGCAAATTGCAGTGCCAAAGGCCATGCAAGCAGAAAACCCGAGAGTCCGAACCAAGGGAACAGACAGCGTCAGAATTGGCCTGTCAGCGGCCTAAACGCATCCCCGATACTTCTTACGTCGGTCTCACATGGCCATGATGAGATGAAAGACCAAGTTAACTCTCGGAGCCAGTCTGAGGTCCACAAGCTGAGGCCGGGCTTAACAAACAGGTCAAGGGGATAGATCGGCGGTCCTTTGAACCAGCGAGCCCATTTAACCAGTGCGCGCCTTGAACCAGCGCGCATATGGCTGTATGCTAATCCGACGCGCCCCTTGATCCCCCGCGCTGGATTATGTTGGCAGTCCTGCTGAGTGGAGTGATCAACTGTTCGCCACCCGAGAGAAGAGCCTCAGAGCGAGAGAAGGGAGCGAGATTCTGATACTCTATTTCTATGAAATATATTGGAGGTGTGTGTGTGGAATGCAATCTCCATTCATCATCTAATTTCCCCCTCTATCAGTATTTCTCTTATGCCTTGTAATGAAACGGGCGATGATATGCGCCCACATCTCCTTTTATTTTCTCTTAGTGTAAGCCTCCGGCTATTTTCTTTCCCCTTCATATTCTGATGTAAAAGAATGTAATGGGACAGTCTCGTGCGGCAACGCCGGGCCGAATGCAATATATATATATATATATATATATATATATATATATATATATTCCTTTGTTTGAGTAGGTCTTAATCTGTATCTGAATACCTCTCTGGCTTTGCTGCGTTTATTTCTGTGCCTAATATTTGGTTTCTTCGATTGATACCGAGCATGCCCTGGGGTAACCCAGGGCTACATTAACGATCATCCCCCCCTCCCCGGGGTTTCTCTTCCAGTGTGGTAGCTATGTTGAATGCACCATGTGCTCGCCGTCGGATTCACCGCAGGAGACATATATGTGTATGCATCTCCGTTCTTTTTCTAAGAATGGCTCCTCTACCTTCTCTCCGTTCAGAGTCATGAATTAGAGAGGATAGGGTCATCCCTATAGTCTGGGTGTGAGGCCTATGGTTGTGACCATTCTCCCATACGGCACCCGTCAATCGTTCGAGCGTTTGTGTCTCACATCCTCCGTGACGCCCTGGCTCATGCTAACTTTCTTCCATGACCAGCCTACCGTGGGCAGTGTCGTGGATGAATGGTATCGTACTGTAGCTTTCTGCCCCAAGCAGTACGGGGGAAGGTTCAGCTAATAAGATCTGTCCCCCATCTCAATTCACGGGCGAAATTGGAGGTTTAATGTGAAGGTTTGCTCCGTTTCGACCGTCCAGAATCACTGACCGGGGAGGGGGAACATCCCCATCGACCGTTCATGTCATTTCTTTCTAAATAACCACCGGGCTATAGGGTCCCATCCGTATGTGATGCAGACTCCTGTAAGCTATCTAAGGTGAATAGCAATGGGTCCTTAACCAAACATCGAATCCACATTCCCTAGGGAATGGTGGTGGCTGTGGGTAAGAGACCTCGTGTAGGCTTGTCCTCGAGGTTTTCCCCCATTTTAGCTGTCCCTGTTTATCAATATCTCTGCCCCGTGGAGTATCGTTGCCCCTCATAGGCTAGTCCTCGGGGTTTCCGTCCATCGGGGTCTGCCAGTCACTATTTGGAATTCCTGGCTTTAAGGAGCGTAACCTAGTAATCTGTGGGACTGTCTCCGCTTTCCCCCCGTAACCCTCTGGGTATGGGGAGGTGCTGCCAAATTTTTAACAAAACACTTAGTCTGAATTATGTTTAAACCTCAGTGCTGGGCTGTGAACTTGTTATAAACTGTGCTTGAGTAGGAACCTCGCACAAGTCTTGATTTGCCTTGTCTGCAAAGCAATAAAAAATTATGAATTCACTTATTGATCAACATTAATTGATCTGCAGGATAACCAAATCTTAGCTCATTTAACGAATAAACCTTTAATCAGCATGAATAAGGCTGAACAAAATTACATTTTGCCATGAACCGGCGCGGTTCTAATCCAGCGCGCCCTGGGCCGGCGCCAACCCCCCCCCCCCACCACGCCGTTTTAGCTCAACACTCAAAAGCCCTTCAAACTCCATGGGCCCTCATCCGGCGTGCCCCAGGCGCGCCGTTCAAACCTTCATAACACGCCGCGCCGTTTTAGAAGAACCAATGTGCTTCGACCTTCATCACAACCTTCACCCCAATGTGCATCGACCTTCATCACATGCATCAACCTTCACCCCCAATGTGCATCGACCTTCATCCTTTCATCCAATGTGCATCGACCTTCACCCTGAGACCACCTATGTGCATCGACCTCACCTCTCGATGTGCATCGACATTCACCCTAAAACCGCTCAAGGTGCATCGACCTTCACCCTGAGACCACCTATGCGCATCGACCTCACCCCTCAATGTGCATCGACCTTCACCCTGAGACCACCTATGTGCATCGACCTCACCCCCCAATGTGCACCGACTTCATAATTACAAAAGGGGGAAGTAAAAATAATAATAATAATAAATCATTTTGAGAGAAATAACATATAAAAAAATTAATAAAAATCGTAAAAAAAAATCAATAAATCATCATAAAAATTGATAAATCATTTTAAAAATCAGCAAATCATCTTAAAAATTGATAAATTATTTTAAAAATCAACAAATAATCTTCAAAATTGATAAATCATTTTAAAAATAAATAAATCATCTTAAAAAATAATAAATCATTTTAAAAATCAATAAATTAGCATAAAATGATTAAATCATATTAAAAATTAATAAATCATCATAAAAATTAATAAATCATCTTTAAAAATTAATAAATCATCTTAAAAATTAAATAAATCATCATTAATCAATAAATTATCATAAAAATTAATAAATCATCATGAAATAATTAATAAACCATCAAATAATAATAATAAATAACAAGTCATCACAAAAGGGTTGTTGTTAATTGATCGGGGAATACATATAGACAACAATAAATCAATTGGTTGAGCCTGTCCTTTCATTTTGCTTATTTATTTGAATGTGCAAATTGTGTTTGAACACACTTATCATTTGTTGCTTTGCTTGCTTGCTTCGCATGCATGTTTGTTGAATATTTGTCATCACCTTGGGCCTCAATACATCAAATGGTGATCCGCCGAAGGTCAGACTGGCTCTGACCAGAAGCTCTCACTATGCGCGATGGTGGTCTTCGGACCTACGTCCTCCGCCACGTACCGAGGGTTCCGGGTAGTGAATGAATTTGAGCTACGCACTCGAGCTTATCTTTTTGTTCTCGCGTTATGAATTATCATTCTTGCCGGTTCATATATGTTTGCACATTTATCTAGCCCCCCCGTGGTCCGTCATCTTGACAATTAATCAAGGGTTTTCCTCCTTCACGGAGGATGTAATTAACGTCATAGCCTTTATGGTATGACGGACTACCAGTCCCGACACGAACCTCACAATCGACTGACTGAGTCAGATCGAGCGCACAATAAATTTGTCACCTTGGTGACTGGCACGCCCACGCAATAAATCAAATAAACCTCACAAACCCCAAATCAACAAATCAAACCAACAAAAACAATAAGACAAGCAAAAAAAAAGATGCACCAACAGACCTACGCCCAGACCTCCTCCTCATCGGGTGCCCTATCAACCTCGACCGGGATGTCAGAGCTGGCCTCCTGCCCTTGTGCATCTGTAGGCTCGGCGGAAGTCTTCGTGCATGCCGCGGACCCCTTTGGCTCGGTTGATGGGAGGGTCGGATGGTCGATATCCTCGACTGAGTGCTCCTCAGACGGGCGAGAAGTTTTTCCCTTCTTCAACCGCTTCTTCTCAGTAGTCATAGCTTTCATCAAGGACAGCAATAGCCACTCCCCAGGGTCCTTGCGCTTGGACCCTCGTCTCCCTGGGGCATCCTCTCGGGCAATCTGCTTACCCCTATCCCGGGCGGAAGAAGGATGCTCGGAGGCTCGAGGCACGCTCAGAGCAGCCACCTCCTCCAGGCTAACGACCTCCTGCTCTAGCGGTCGCCCATCATCCTCACCACGCCTCGTGATGGGGACATCTCCCGCCACTTCATCTTTTCCAGGCCCCGATGATGGTCGATGGCGTACGGTCTTGATTGGCCTCTTTATTTCGAGTCATATGATGCATTTTTTTTCTCTTATGTGAGTCTTGTCATGTAATTTCCCTTTGTATTTGAGTCATGTGCGTAGGTTAGCAAGTTATTTACCTATGTTTAGAGTCAAATGGGCCTCTAATCTATCAATTGGGCGCATTGAGCCACCCTTGGACATGCTTGGTCTTTGGTGTAAATGTCAAGGGTATTATGGTCATGTAGAATGTTGGGCTCCTATAAATAGGACCTCAACCCCATTGTGAAAACTAAAGAATAGTTGAATAAAAATTTGAAATCCAGTTGAGTGTTCCTAGAGTGAGAAGCTCTTTCCCATTCCCCCTCTCTCTCTCTCTACCACTCCAAGAAGGGGGCGACCCTTTCTCTCTCTTCCCCATCCCCAATTTTGAATTTCTCTCTCTCTCTACCCCATTCAATACTCATTAAAGCTCCTCTCCCCTCCCCATACTCCATTCAATTCTCCCATTACTTCCCCATCTACCAAAGCAACCTTTGGTATTCCTAGGCACCCCTCACTCTCTCCAACCCATCTTTCCCCTTCCCAAGCCAACCTTTCACCTCCCCAAGGCCCCAATTGAGTTCCCCACCCCTTGAGGGCTGTGCCCCAGCCTCTTCCTCTTCCCCAACCTCCCCTGGTCGCACACCCCATCCTCCCCATTGGTTTGGTCGACCAAGCCAGCCTTCCACCTCCCACCTTGGCCAGCTACACACCCTGCCCACCCTGCTTAATCTCCACCTGCTCCAGCTCCCCTAGCTCCACCCTCCTCACCTCCCAACCTCCTCCATCAACTCCCTAGCATCCCCCTCCACCTCCCACACCCCTTAGACCCTTCCCCCTTGTTGAAACTTCGCCCATCCCCACCCCTTTCTACACCTTTTACCATTCAGCTCAGGCCAGTTCGCAGGCAGTATTGAAAGCTCTAGTTTCAGAGTCTGCCCTACAACCACCTCGACGTTCTAGAGTGCACACCATATATTGATGGAAAGCCCTTCAAGTCAGCTTTGTAGGCAAGGTGATCCCGCCTCAATCCGAGTTCGGACCTGTCCAGGAGGATCGATCTTGTCAGGCTGCGCGTCCGGCATCTAGGTGGACACCAGAACCACAGTGCAGTAGCTCCTGCGGACACATCCCTGTTAGCGCAGCAAGAGTGATATAGAAGGGGGGGATGAATAGATCACTCCCAATTTGCAGAAACTCAGGCGGAAAATAGATTCTGCTGCTAACGCACCTCCTTAACCCGTACACAGAGAAATATAGATGAGAGTGAAGAACTGATCACTTGAAGGCAAAGGGACAAGCAGATGAAGAGCACATAAATCAATAGCAAACCACAGAGGAGGCACTCAGTTTTTAGGTGGTTCGATTGCAGTCCGCAATCTACATCCACCCCTCACTCCAACTAGAGTGAGGATTCCACTAGACAAAGCTAGATCACAGCAGACTCAGTCTGCGTACAAGATGCTGCCACACAGCTTGAACACCCAAGGGAAACAAATCCCTCGACCAAGCTCTGCTACCCACAGAACTTGAAACCTGTTCTAGCTCCCAGCTAGAACACAACCGGAGAATCCTCTCCCTTCCTCCACACACGGAGGGAAACTGTTAATGACAACCTGTCACTAACAACACCAGAGATCACCGATCTCTCTTCCTCTGCAACTCAGAGGGAAACTGGAGTAGTACTCCCTTCCTCCACACACCGGAGGGAAACCAATTCAAATCAGAATGGAAGAACAAAATAAACGAAAGCAAAATAAAGAAAAACCAATGAAGAAGAAATCGGTTCTGAAACCCAATACAACTGTAGCTTCAAATGAAGCAATTCATCAATCCACACACACTCTCTCTCTCTCGAGCAATCTCCTCTCAGATTTGGAACTATCTGCTCTTTTTCTTTTCTGGATCGTGCAAACTCTCACCAATGACTTATGCTTTTTCTTTTCACGATCGAGCTTCTACTGAAGGATGAAGCTCTATATTTATAGCAGATAATGGCGTGTGGCTGCCAGGTTCCCGCCCATGCACTTTTGGCCAGATCATTTGAATTTCGACCACATGGCAGCATCCTGACAAGGTTGCCATCCACGTGTCATGCGCCTGTTGTCTTGGATCACGTGTCAGGTGCCAACCTCGATTCACGTGCCCAATCATCAGCCTGAATCGCCTGCAGACAGACAGATGGAATGTATAGACTTAGTTAGTTCAGGCTTTTAGCAAGAATGTATATACTTCAGAAACATCAACTGAGTAACTGTGTACAATCGTGAGAGATGTATAGACTTAATGAATAAACGCATGTATAGACTTTACCAGGGTATGCACAATGCAATGCGTTGACGCTACACTACGTGCCTATGCACTGCGTTGACGCAGTGCAATGTGTCTTTGAAAGCTGTAAACAGCAAGGCATGCTGTACAGACTTCAGACAGCATGCATCAGATGACTCTGTATGGACTTGAAGACCCTTAGCCAATGTATAGACCTCTAGAGGAGACAAATGTGTAGACTTCACATTGCTCAGCCACTGTGTAGACTTCACAAAGCCTAACCAGTGTACAGACTTGTAATGAGTGTGCTGTGAGCTCTGAAGACTCAAGTTGTAATAACAGAATGTATAGGATTGTGGTCGTACAACCCAATGTGTAGACTTGTAAAAAGTGGACAATTGTCAGACTTTGATGCTGATCAAAAGACCCTTGGTCAACAGCCAAGGCGTCAACGCTTCCAGCGTGCAGCGTCGCCTCAGCTCCTCAAGAAAAATGCTCACTCCCTAGGCAAGCTGACCAATGCGTCAACGCATCCAGTGTCAGCGTCGACGCAGTGAACAAGAAGGAAGCGAAAGACGCACCATTGCGTCTACGCAGTCAGCCAAGTGCGTCAACGCACTAAAGGCATGCTACCCATGAAGTCAGATAGGCTGTACAGACTCTGTGGATGTAAAGCAATGTAGACTACAGACTGTATAGACTTGAACCAAGACGAGGTGAAGACTTCACGTTGTATAGACTTGCCAAATCAGTTGGGCGATGTACAGACTTGAACAGATCCAGCTAAAGGATGTATAGACTTGGAATCCACTGTACACGACTATACAGACTTTGAGGCTTAATGCAAAGGCCAGTGTACAGACTTCTAAAAACTGATGCGCTGTAGACTTTCATGAGACGCTAAAGTCTATACAGACTAGACCAGTGAGACACTGATAGAGATGATGCAATGCGATGTGGAGACTTTAACATTAGACGCTGCATGAGACGGTAGGCTGTACAGACTTGCAAAGAGTGAAGGGTGTATAGACTTGAAAATCTCAAGGCGTAGTGCAAACATGCTGAGTTGACGCTGCAGCCCAATGAGTTGACGCTGCAACGTATTACTTTTACGTTCAACTGATGATGTATAGACTTAATCAAATGAAGAACCTGAACAGAAGAGTCTACGCATCAGTACACTGAGTTGACGCACAGGTGTGAGAACAGAGACATGCAATGACTGAAGGGTCGACGCATCAGCACGCTGAGTTGACGCACTGGTGTGAAGACTGTGCAGACAGAGTGTAGGCAGAATTAAGGTAGAGCATGTTATCTGACAGCCATTGAACTGTACTCACTCACATGATGAAACAACATTAATCTAGAGATAGAAGATTGATTTATAGTGTGAGACATCATCAAAACCATAGGGATGCAACAATCTCCCCCTTTTTGATGATGACAACACTATGAATCAAGCAATATCAAGATTCAACAAGAAATTTATATCAGCTGCAACAAACAGATTAAATTCAAGGCATGCTCATGCAAATGAATTAAACATTCCCTACAACACACTCTCATCTCCCCCACAACTCATAAACATATCAGCATGTAGCAACATGACTCCCCCAAAGCTCAAGACAAATCCAAGACTCACTGATATTGCAGAACTTCTCACTGAAATTGCAGACATTGCAAACTTCTCTCCCCCTTTGACATCAGCAAAAAGAACTACAGAATGTGTGACAGTGCTGGAAACATGAGGACTAAGGGCAGTAACTTCTTAGTGCAGAAAGTCACGAGTAGGTCTTAAGAGAATAAGTGAGTTTCTAATCTCAAGAGAAGATTCTTTAGACTTCAGTACACAATAGAGAAGTAGAATGATAGACAAGTTTATCAGCATACATAGTGGATGATTGAGAGCAGGAGTTCACAAGTATGGCCAGATATAGCTGATCATTCAACTATTCCACAAGACAGCAAGAGACTAAATCAGAGAGGTGTTCTCAAGGTATTGAAGACAAGCAATCCATTAGTTGCATAACAACAAGGAATTTTTGTTGGAGATGATTTTCAAGAAGATCAATGAGTAAGTTGGTAGTTCACTTCCTTTGACATTAGGGAGACACCTTGATTAGAGGCCTGAATCCCCAGTTACTCAGAGTGAGTACCTCATTACTTCCTTCCTTTTTTTTTATTAAGGAACAGAGTTAGTAACTATGGCTTTTGACATGAGGAAACACCTTGATTAGAGGCCAGAGTCCCAGCTACTCACCAGCAAGCCACCATTGCTCTGTCATGACTTTTCATTCATTTTAAGCATTTGACACCTCATGACTTGGGAGAAATATTCATTTCATTGATGAAGCTCCCAGTTTCTCAGTGATCAAAACAGAACATGTTTGTTCAGTTAAGCCCTTGAGTTAAAGAGATAGAATGATTGAAGACAATACCAAAAAGGACTTTTCTTGAATTGAGTCTTGAAGTCTAGATTTCAAGTTGATTGGGTCAGATATCAAGACATACAAGTTTTTGGCCTGAACCATAATCAATGACAATGTAGGAAGATATACTTTATGCAATTAGTCCAGATCTCTGAAGGAGTACCAAAGGAAAGATTCTAACTTGGAGATTAGAGTCACTGACTTATAGACTTAAGAGATAAGTGACACTCTACTTTCTGAGAGAACCACACTAAATCAGTCATGCAAGACCAGCAAAGGTATACATCTGGACAGCCCTTTTGAATCTGTCAAATAACTTCTCTTCTCACTTCACAACTCAGCTCCCCCTAAGACATAGCATTCCTCAATAAAACATTCCAGCAAAATCTCAAGGCTTTCCTTTATTTAGAGCATTCCTGAAAGCTAACCAGTAAGCATTCTGAACTCCCCCTTAAACCAGCATGCAAGAAGGCTAAACATCAGATAGACACAACTCCCCCTCACAACAAGAACAGGCTTCATAATTAAGACAATTTGTATAAGCCTAATTCTCTTCTCAATGTGGTGAATTTTTCATTATCCAGAGGTTTTGTGAATATGTCAGCAATCTGATTATCTGTGCCTACATGAATCAGTTCAAAATTATTCTTAGACACCTCATCTCTTATAAAATGATGTCTTATCTCTATGTGTTTGGTTCGTGAATGCAAAACAGGATTTTTAGCAAGATTGATGGCACTAGTATTATCACAGTAAATAGGTGTGCACCCCAGGTCTACTTGGTAGTCCTGAAGCTGGTGTTTAATCCATATGACTTGTGTTCCACAACTCCCTGCAGCCACATATTCAGCTTCTGCAGTGGAGAGGGCCACAGAATGTTGTTTCTTGGAGCCCCAAGACACTAAACACCCACCCAAGAATTCACAATGGCCACTTGTGCTTTTCCTGTCTAGTTTACAGCCTGCATAGTCAGCATCTGTGTATGCTACTAGGTTAAGTGTGTGAGATGCAGGAAACCATAAACCAAGAGAGTGACTAGCTGACAAATATCTGAAGATTCTTTTAACTGCAGCTAAGTGTAGTTCAGTAGGTCTAGACTGATACCTTGCACACATTCCTACACTGAATTGTATATCAGGTCTAGAGGCTGTCAAGTAAAGTAGTGATCCAATCATACCTCTATAAAGTTTGGCATTTACTTCTTTACCTGTCTCATCTGCATCCAATGAAGTATTGGTGCCCATGGGTGTAGTAATGTGCTTTAAGTTTTCCATGCCAAACCTTTTGAACAGTTCCATTGTGTATTTGGTTTGGTTGATGAAGCACCCATCTTCTAGCTGCTGTACCTGCAATCCAAGAAAATATTTTAGTTCACCAACCAAGCTCATTTCAAATTCAGCAGACATCATGGTAGAAAATTCATCACATAGTTCATGCTTAGTTGATCCAAATACAATGTCATCTACATATACCTGAACTATGATGAGATCTTTATTCATGCCCTTGGTAAATAAAGTCTGATCAACTTTACCTCTTTTGTAGCTCTTGCTGATCAGAAATTCAGATAATCTTTCATACCAAGCTCTTGGAGCCTGCTTTAGACCATACAAGGCTTTGTTTAACCTGAAAACTTGGTTTGGTTGAGGAGAATATTGAAATCCAGGAGGTTGTTCAACAAAAACTTCTTCTTTAATAACTCCATTTAAAAAGGCACTTTTAACATCCATTTGTTGGAGTATTATGTTCTTTGAGCATGCAAAGGCAAGCAACAGTCTTATAGCTTCCATCCTAGCAACAGGTGCATAGGATTCATCAAAGTCTACACCGAATTCCTGACAGTAGCCTTTGGCTACTAGTCTGGCTTTATTCCTCGAGATAATTCCATCTTCATTCATCTTATTTTTGAACACCCACTTGGTTCCTATGACATTAATACCATCTGGTCTTGGGACAAGCTCCCAGACATTATTCCTTTCAAACTGACCTAATTCCTCACTCATAGCATTGACCCAAGCTTGATCAGCTAAGGCATCTTCTACTGTTTTGGGTTCAATTTGTGAGACTAAAGCAATTAAGTCATCATTATTCACATTTCTAAAATGAGACCTAGTCCGAAGAGGATCTTCAGGATTACCTATGACTTTATCTAAAGGATGGTCTTTAAGAAATCTGATATTTGTTGAAGACTCACCTGTTTCTCTTGGCCCTTCCTGATTGGGGGAATTTGTTTCTCCATTTGGCTGAGTCTTCTCTTCTTCCTGTTAGTCTTCTAGAAAGTCTCCACCATGATTGGAATCCCTGTCAAGATTTTCAACATTAGAGACATCTTTCTTTTCACTAAAAAGGATGTGTGGAGATTCTTCCACTTTCTGATCTGATAAGTTAAATACCCTATATGCCCTTGACACTTCAGAGTAACCCAAGAATATTCCAGGTGAACTCTTGGCTTCAAACTTGTCTAAATCTTTCTTATCATTGTTATGAATAAAATATTTTGCTTCAAAAATTCTGAAATGAAACAAGTTTGGTTTCTTACCTTTTAGAAGCTCATAGGGTGTTTTCTTGTGTATGGGTCTTACCATGGCCCTGTTGATTATGTAGGTTGCTGTATTGGCCGCTTCTGCCCAAAACCTTCTAGGTAATTTACTTTCAATCAACATGGTTCGGGCCATTTCCACCACTGTTCTATTTCTTCTCTCCACAATCTCATTTTGTTCAGGTGTCCTGGGAGAAGAAAACTTGTGAGTTAGTCCTTCTTTGTCACAAAGATCAGTAAACATGGAATTTTCAAACTCACCTCCATGGTCAGATTGAATAGAACTAACCTTGTACTTTCCTTCTTATTTGACCTTATTGAAGAACAGATTAAACTTTTGAAATGCATCACTCTTATTGGCTAAGAAAAATATCCATGAGTATCTAGAGAAGTCATCTATGATGACATAGCCAAACCTGTTTCCATTAAGACTCTGAGTTCTAGTTGGACCGAAAAGGTCCATATGAAGAAGTTCCATTGGTCTAGAAGACAATGGCTCAGATCTTAATTTAAAAGAATTTCTGGTCTGTTTGCCTAGAGCACAGACATCACATGCTTTTGATATTGAGTTGAATTTAATTCTAGGCATGCCTCTAACTAAATCATGCTTGACCAATTTATTTAAAGTTGAAAAGCTAGCATGACCTAGACGTCTATGCCATTCAAAGGCATCATTTTCAGAATTGGCAGATAAGCAAATAGTAGATTCAGAATTCTCATCTAAGTCTACAATGTAGACATTATTAATCCTGTTGGCTACAAATTTAACCATGTCAGAATTTGTTTCAAGGATTTTACATGAACTATCATCAAATACAACCCTGTGACCCCTGTCACATAATTGGCTAATACTAATCAGGTTGTGTTGAAGCCCTTCCACAAGTAATACTTTTTCAATAGAATTTGTGGAAGACTTACCTATTGTGCCAACTCTAATTATTTTACCTTTGTTCTTTCCTCCAAACTTGACCAGACCCCCTGGCTTCATCTCTATCTTGCTGAACTTGGATCGGTCTCCTGTCATATGCCTGGAGCAGCCACTGTCGAGGTACCACTTGTTATCTTCAGCTGCCAGGCCGACCTACACAAATATATCAAACAGAGTGATTTGGAACCCAAGATGAGTTGGGTCCAAGGACATTGTTCAAATCTCTGATCAAGTGTTTAGGTATCCAGATTTGTTTCAGCATGGTTTTCTCTGGCACCTTCCTTTCTGGTTTATTAAAGTTGAATCCAGCTGAACTGGAGAAGTGAGTTCTATTCCATTCATTAGTCTTCCTATTCCTAGGAAATTTCCTGTAGGCTTGTTGATTAGCATATCTTTGACCATGAAAGTTATTCCTCCAGTAGGTCTTGTTTGGAACCATCTGATTGTTATAATTCCAGCTCTTATTCTGATTTATTTTCTTGGTCCAGCTACCATTTGTGTTCTGGTGAGTGGACTTAATGTTATTCTTCATAAAGTTCATTCCAATCTTAAATGGTTGTCCAGTACTAGTTTTTGTGTTTTCTTTAGGACTTTGAGTTTCCTTAGAGCTGTTTGAGCTGGATGGTGTGTCCAGTTTTCTTTTCCCTTCTCTGGACAAAAGGTGATGGTCTTGAATTGCAAGGGTCTCTTGTTGGTTGGGTCATAGCCTAGACCTTCCTTATTGAAATTGACCCTAGTCCCTAGTATAGCATCTAGGCTAGTCTTTCCTTGGACAAACTTTTCTACGATTTTCTGTTTGTCTTCCAGCTCCTTTTGAAGAGACTCAGAATTCTTTAGGAGTTCAGCATTTACTTTCTTCACAGCTTCATATTTCTCTGAATTCACTCTAATTTCATTCATGCTTTCTTCAATTTTAGTTTTGAATTCATTGAGCTGTTTTTGACTTTCTTGAATTTCTCCCTTAAGCTTATCATTCTCTTTCCTTAGTGAGGTCATTTCTTCTAGTTGTTCTTTTAGCTTTTCATTTTCCTCACAGACCAGAGTTTGTTCTTCAATATTTGTGTTAAATTTTCTTTTCAGAACTCTGTGCTCTTTGCTAAGAGAATTAAATTTATCTAGCAAGTCACCATAAGCATCCTCCCAGTCATCAACAGAGAAATTTTCAAAAACGTTTATTACCTCATCTTCACTGTTTGCCATAAGGCAAATTCCATCGTCATATTCTTCTGAGGAAGCATCTTCGGGGTCTTCTTCTTCCTCGCTCCATGTGCAGACCATCGCCTGTGGCTTCTTCTTCTTCTGCACCTTTATGTTTTTCTTCTGAAGATAGGGACCCTTCTTCTGGAGGTCTGGGCATTCGCCTCTCATGTGTCCCTGTTTGTTACAATTAAAACAAGTCAGTTTCTTAGGATTTCTATCCCTGTAACTGGTAAATTCAGCATTCTTGTTAAAGGGTTGTGGCTTCTTCTTCCTAAAGGTCTTTCCCTTTTTCTTCAAAAATTTTCTGAACTGTCTAGTGAGCATTGCCTACTCCTCCTGGTCGAGATTTGATAAACCTTCAAGCTCGGACTCAGACTCGGGGCTACTGCTGTTGCTCCCACTGTTACTACCCTTGTTGCGGGAAGCTCTTAGAGCTACATTTTTACCCTTCCTCTCACTTCCTTCTCCACCTCCTTGGAAATTCATCTCATAGGTCATAAGGGATCCTATGAGTTCATTCACAGTCAAGACAGTCAGATCTTTTGATTCCTCAATCACAATGGCCTTAGTGTGCCATGCCGGGGATAAAGATCTAAGGATTTTCCTGACTATATCTGCCTCAGCAAGATCCTTCCCTAGCCCTTTAAGTGATCAAGGATAACCTGGCATACATTTCGGTTATATTCTCATCTGCATTCATCTTAAACATTTCATACTTAGAAGTGTAGAGGTTTACCTTCGAGGCTTTCACTTGAGCTGTACCTTCATAGATCAATTGCAGCTCATCCCACATTCGCTTGGCAGTTCTGTATGCAGATATACGGGCATATTCCTCTAGATGAACAGCACACTGGATTATGTTCAGCGCCGTCCAGTTGAGTGAAGAGAGCTTGACATGGTCATCTGTCCAAGCATCCTCGTTTGGTGGCAGCTCATATGGCCCCACCGTGATTACTCTCCACAGTTTATGACTCTGAGCTCTGATGAACACTTCCATCCTGTTCTTCCAAAACAGATAGTTACTACCATCGAAATAAGGAGGGCGACTAATGGATTGACCTTCGGCCATGAAGGTTCTAGGACCACCAGCATTTCCTTGACCGTTCGTCCACATGGCGTAAACCTGCTCTGATACCAATTGTTAGCGCAGCAAGAGTGATATAGAAGGGGGGGATGAATAGATCACTCCCAATTTGCAGAAACTCAGGCGGAAAATAGATTCTGCTGCTAACGCACCTCCTTAACCCGTACACAGAGAAATATAGATGAGAGTGAAGAACTGATCACTTGAAGGCAAAGGGACAAGCAGATGAAGAGCACAGAAATCAATAGCAAACCACAGAGGAGGCACTCGGTTTTTAGGTGGTTCGATTGCAGTCCGCAATCTACATCCACCCCTCACTCCAACTAGAGTGAGGATTCCACTAGACAAAGCTAGATCACAGCAGACTCAGTCTGCGTACAAGATGCTGCCACACAGCTTGAACACCCAAGGGAAACAAATCCCTCGACCAAGCTCTGCTACCCACAGAACTTGAAACCTGTTCTAGCTCCCAGCTAGAACACAACCGGAGAATCCTCTCCCTTCCTTCACACACGGAGGGAAACTGTTAATGACAACCTGTCACTAACAACACCAGAGATCACCGATCTCTCTTCCTCTGCAACTCAGAGGGAAACTGGAGTAGTACTCCCTTCCTCCACACACCGGAGGGAAACCAATTCAAATCAGAATGGAAGAACAAAATAAACGAAAACAAAATAGAAAGAAAAACCAATGAAGAAGAAATCAGTTCTGAAACCCAATACAACTGTAGCTTCAAATGAAGCAATTCATCAATCCACACACACTCTCTCTCTCTCGAGCAATCTCCTCTCAGATCTGGAACTCTCTGCTCTTTTTCTTTTCTGGATCGTGCAAACTCTCACCAATGGCTTATGCTTTTTCTTTTCACGATCGAATTTCTACTGAAGGATGAAGCTCTATATTTATAGCAGATAATGGCGTGTGGCTGCCAGGTTCCCGCCCATGCACTTTTGGCCAGATCATTTGAATTTCGACCACATGGCAGCATCCTGACAAGGTTGCCATCCACGTGTCATGCGCCTGTTGTCTTGGATCACGTGTCAGGTGCCAACCTCGATTCACGTGCCCAATCATTAGCCTGAATCACCTGCAGATAGACAGATGGAATGTATAGACTTAGTTAGTTCAGGCTTTTAGCAAGAATGTATATACTTCAGAAACATCAACTGAGTAACTGTGTACAATCGTGAGAGGATGTATAGACTTAATGAATAAACGCATGTATAGACTTTACCAGGGTATGCACAATGCAATGCGTTGACGCTACACTACGTGCCAATGCACTGTGTTGACGCAATGCAATGTGTCTTTGAAAGCTGTAAACAGCAAGGCATGTTGTACAGACTTCAGACAGCATGCATCATATGACTCTGTATGGACTTGAAGACCCTTAGCCAATGTATAGACCTCTAGAGGAGACAAATGTGTAGACTTCACATAGCTCAGCCACCGTGTAGACTTCACAAAGCCTAACCAGTGTACAGACTTGTAATGAGTGTGCTGTGAGCTCTGAAGACTCAAGTTGTAATAACAGAATGTATAGGATTGTGGTCGTACAACCCAATGTGTAGACTTGTAAAAAGTGGACAATTGACAGACATTGATGCTGATCAAAAAGACCCTTGGTCAACAGCCAAGGCGTCAACGCTTCCAGCGTTCAGCGTCGCCTCAGCTCCTCAAGAAAAATGCTCACTCCCTAGGCAAGCTGACCAATGCGTCAACGCATCCAGTGTCAGCGTCGACGCAGTGAACAAGAAGGAAGCGAAAGACGCACCATTGCGTCTACGCAGTCAGCCAAGTGCGTCAACGCACTAAAGGCATGCTACCCATGAAGTCAGATAGGCTGTACAGACTCTGTGGATGTAAAGCAATGTAGACTACAGACTGTATAGACTTGAACCATGACGAGGTGAAGACTTCACGTTGTATAGACTTGCCAAATCAGTTGGGCGATGTACAGACTTGAACAGATCCAGCTGAAGGATGTATAGACTTGGAATCCACTGTACACGACTATACAGACTTTGAGGCTTAATGCAAAGGTCAGTGTACAGACTTCTAAAAACTGATGCGCTGTAGACTTTCATGAGACGTTAAAGTCTATACAGACTAGACCAGTGAGACACTGATAGAGACGATGCAATGCGATGTGGAGACTTTAACATTAGACACTGCATGAGACGGTAGGCTGTACAGACTTGCAAAGAGTGAAGGGTGTATAGACTTGAAAATCTCAAGGCGTAGTGCAAACATGCTGAGTTGACGCTGCAGCCCAATGAGTTGACGCTGCAACGTATTACTTTTACGTTCAACTGATGATGTATAGACTTAATCAAATGAAGAACCTGAACAGAAGAGTCTACGCATCAGCACACTGAGTTGACGCACAGGTGTGAGAACAGAGACATGCAATGACTGAAGGGTCGACGCATCAGCACGCTGAGTTGACGCACTGGTGTGAAGACTGTGCAGACAGAGTGTACGCAGAATTAAGGTAGAGCATGTTATCTGACAGCCATTGAACTGTACTCACTCACATGATGAAACAGCATTAATCTAGAGATAGAAGATTGATTTATAGTGTGAGACATCATCAAAACCATAGGGATGCAACAATCCCTATTCTCCTTGGTGCGCCACTTGACCGGGAAAAGATACTACCAGTCCTCTGTCCAAAGCAGCAAGCGGAGCATCGTTCAGAGTTCGGAGTTCCCCATTCCATTTAATCTTCCCCAGGTGCGCAGATCAGTCCAGTCAGGGCCTGACCGACACCTCTTCACTCTAAGGGCCCTATCTCTCTGCTACGACCACCTCTGATGTTCTTTCTGGTTGCTACTCGAAGAGGACCCTCCCACAGTCGTATCGATATAAGCTGTGTCACATTCGGAGCTAGGAGTTATTAGGAGCGAGGACATCTTCCAGCGCCTTCGACTCTGGAACAGACAGAAGCTGAACAAAGGAGCCCCATTCAAGCACCTTCTCCCACCTCCGTCGACGACGAGAAATTCCCCCAAAATTCTGAAGCCTTCCTGGGCCAACCCATAAAGTTTTGGTGCTGGTCTCGCCCACTTCTGACTTTGGACTGATCCGTGGGGGCATCATCAACGAACCCCTATCCTGCTAAGACTGAGTGGACAGATTTGTGGGATCTCTTCTACTTTGGCACTCCCCACCCCACTTGGCCGGCTTAAAGCCCCTCCCTATGGGAGGTAGTGTTTGTTGTAATCCCTCTTCTCCCCACCCCTTGTCCAACACTCCTGTGTGAGGAGTAGTTTATGTAATCATTTAAACAGGGAGAAGCTTCTCTGACGCAGTGTGCGGGGAAATCACACTTCCCCGCTCGCCCACGTCTCCGACCGGGGTTGGTTTCTTCAAACCGACCAGGTAATCTCTCAACCCTTGCTCATATATATTAGTGCTTGTTCAATTAATATCCGCTAATGCTCCGCTGGAGTGTTAGAGAGTGCTCGGTCCTTAAAGCACCCTTGCTTTCGAGTGACCACCGTGGAGGAAGCGAGTGATCCGAGTCCCTTGTGGCACTCAGTCAGCCCATCAAATTCGGGCTTCCATATCTTTGGGGGGAAACACATTCATAACATTGATGGCCCTCTACCAGCAAGGGCCTAGTCCCACCACCCTCGATCGGCATCATCGAGTCACCCTTGGGTTAAGCGTGCACACCGGTGAGCGACCGTCTTCGATAGTCTCTAAGTTGGGAATTGTGCTTGTTATGGATAAGTCCAAGGGGTTCTTTGTCTAGTTGCTGCATTCTATAGGGTGTTTCACATCAATTGGTATCAGAGCCCTTGTGGCACTCGGTCATCCCTTCAAATTCGGGTTTCCATATCTTTGGGGGGGAACACATTTATAACCTTGCTGGCCCTCTACCAGCTAGGGCCTAGTCCCACCACCCTCGACTCGGCATCATCGAGTCACCCTTGGGTTGAGCGGTGCACCAGTGAGCGACCGTCTTCGATAGTCTCAAAGTTGCGAATTGTGCTTGTGATGGATATGCCCGAAGGTTCTTTATTTAGTTGTTGCATTCTATAGGTTGTCTCACATCACCTCGCCTCTGCCCATCAGAAAACAAGCCATCAGCAAGGACTCGACCGACCGGGATGGAAAAATGCAAAAGCTGAGTTTTTAAAACCTTTACTGTTGGGAGGCATGGTACGGCTAGGAAACTCATCAATGTTGGCTGGAATCATCAGATCAATGGTCGATCGATATTTCTCCTGAAGAACCCTAATCGCCTCTTCCAATTCTGAGGAGATCGTCGGTTGCTTCGGAGGAAATATCGGCTGAAAGTTCGGATTGTCAGGGAAACCCCATCTGACAGCACCCTTGCTAGACCCTACCCAGAAAAATTGGGTCTTCCACCCCTTATGGGACGAATCCTGTAGCGAAAGGGTCACACAACTTCTCCCCCTCCTCGCCTGAAGATAGAAGAAACCCTTCCCGGCATGGGTTTGCTCCTTCAGCTTGAAAAAGACGTGAAAAGGTCTAAAGGAGTGGTGAGGCCACATGAGCGGCAAAGGAAGATAAAGGAGAAGATGAAAGTATATGAGTTTAAAACCAACTGGATAGGAGCCAGTTGGTAGAATTGCAGCAACTACATAACGAAGGGGTGGAGAGGAAGGTGAAAGTCACACTTCCAAGACAAAAGGACGATGCAGAAAAGGCCTGAGTGAGTATCCAAGCTGGACTCGTGGGACTTGGTCGGAGAGAAGTAGTACCCCCATGGAAGCCTGTAACGGTTCTCGATATCTTTCACCTCGGCCTTGCCCAGCTCGCTGCGCAGATGATGACTCGACTTCGGCACTGAACTCCCCATGCCTTGCTCAAACTCACGGACCTCAACATTAGGGTCAAGCTTTGCCATAGAGGAACGAGAAGAGCAAGAAGAGGAAGAGGGAATAGCGGAGTCATAAGACTCAGGGGGGAAGAGGAAGCTGACGAATCATCACCATCGTAACCTCTGCCAACTCTACGAAAGCTTATGCTAGGCTCTCCTCTCTTTGATCGCCCTAGCGGTGCATGGACTCTCTCAGAATGAGAATACGATGAAGGGAAAAGCCCTAAAACGAAGGAGACTTGGAAGCAAGCATGCGCGATATTTATACACCCCAGTGATCCAGGCGAGAAGCGGCACGACGTTCTGAACTCCAAGAAGGGCCTCCCCGCACCGACTCGAGGGAGTCATCATCATATGAATGCCATCAGGACATTCGCATTAAATGGCCCATGCCAGTAAAAGATATCCCTCAACCAATGCTACCCCATTATGCTCTACTCCCTGAGCCCTAAACTTTGGCTTAGGAGTAGGGGGGCACATGGAGAGGGGTAAAATTAGCGGACCGAAGACATATGGCCTGGAGCGGCCCAAATAGGTCCATTCTTGACCCAAATAGGCCAGACTCCCAAAGTGATAGCCCTTCTTTATCGGCCCACTTTATTGAAGCACAAAACTTGCTCGGCCCAATACTTCCTAGATAGCCTTTGGGCCCGGAAGGCTGATTAACGGTCGCTCGGGAGAACCCCAATTAGGGACCGAGTGTAAACCGTCCCACGATGCCTCTGTCACCTGGGAAGAGCCCTGAATGGGTGCCCCACGCTCGACCTGACTGTCGAACGCTTATCTAGGCGATGGTTACGCCATTACTTGGAGCAGGGAACTCGAAGGAATAAGGGAGAGCAAGAGTCCTTAGGCCATAAGAGCCCACGATAAGGACGTAACTCCTCTCAGTCTCCCAAGCTTCCAAGACTTCTCTATGGGGCGAGCGCCTATATAAACCCCAGGAAAACTCTCCGGAAAGGTAAGGTGATCCTGAGTACTCAACACCACACTCACTGGTGGAGAGCGATCTCATGCCCCTCACCCTTTCTCCTACTCTCCTTCCACCTACGCTCTATCAGCTCGCTGACTTAAGTATCGGAGGGTTCTCCCCGGGGTTTCAACCCTGGGAGCCTCTGATTTGTTTCCAATTTTGTAGATCCTTAATCATGGCGACGACGACATTGGATCATCCAGAATCGTGCGGCTCAGGATCCAATGCGAGATCACGCCTCTTCAGGCATAAATGACATTATTATCAAATATTTTCACCTTTGACAAATAAGATAAATATGCATGTATATATTCTGAGATTGGTTTTAGATTCCAACATCTGATATTTTATAATTTTTGTCTGTAATATACTTTTTTGGCCTCTATATATTTTTCTATGGTGTCTATAACGACCCAAGATCTGAATATCGAGAGGGAACCCATATTGCTTGGATCTTGGCCCGCCGCCCACGATTCGGGGCTCGGAAGGACTAAAAAGGGGTGTGACAGTGTATAGGAATCTAAAGTTATTATGGCGAACAACAACTTAACATAATTAAAGTGCTAGAGTGAAACTATTATAGTGCTTAATAAAAGTACATAGTTCGTTAATAGATAGTCCAGAATTTACATGTCCATTCATAAGTGCCGAAGCTAGAGGAGTACAAAACTACGGGGCATACCCCACCTTGGCCAACCGGAAGAAGCTATTGACCACCTGTACTGCGAGCGGCCCACGAGGTGCTGCGGGTGAGCTGTGTCTCACCTGAAAACACAGGGGTGAGCCTCGTCTCATCAGCTCAGTAGGGGTTACACATATCCCCTACCTCTACCGGTAAACATACAAAGCAAGGAACAATAGTAAGGAACAATAAATGACAGAATTTAATAAATAAAAGGGCGACTACACTAAGCAGAAATTAAAGCAGTGAAACACGACCATAGGAGAAAGTCACATAGCTAACTACCTCGGCTGCCCTAGCATGAGTCATAGCGTAAGAACCCAGGCTACTACACTCAAGTGTCAGGATGTCCTATCCACTAGAAGCAAGGCTTGGAGGCATCCCCTGACGTCTTACACCACAGCTCAGGTGTCTCCCTACTCGCCCCAGGCGGACACTAAGACACCGTACATGGAACACAAACAAGGGTCTAGTCGGGGCCGTGCTCGTCAGCACGTGTCCGAGGTCCCCGACCATGTGTGCACACACTGATAGAATATATAATGCCTGGCCCTCTAGCTGGTTTCCACCCGGCCCGGACTCGAGCCACAATAGGGGAGGCCCTACGGTAACTAGCCTAAAAATCGTCTCTCTCAAGGGACTAGCTCTCCACCTCCCATGGGTGGGTCGAAACACGCGTGCCCAGGCAAGCTACGACTAGTAGTAAGGTCCCTCTAAGTGAAGAACCCATCATGAAAACATGAACATGATGCAAACCTGCGGATACACGCGTATCGCACAAAACATGAGGCTAACCAATAAGCATACGGGCCGCCGAGGTTATAAATCTGGGAATCCATTTCTTATTTTAGTTCCCCACCACAGGATAATCCTATATTCAAATCCCACGACATTGGGTGCCACACCGTGGGGCTTCCCTCACAGGGTTAGACGACTCAAGTCAAGCGCATTTTATCCATATTCACTATTAATTACGGTCTGGGGAGTGAAACCATAAGCCCAGAGGCTAAAACCCCCTTATTCTGCACTGCCCAGGGGAGATCGGTCGACTAGCGCAGGCCGGTCGGTCGACCGATATCCCCAGGGACCAGGGATCCCTGAACGGGGTCGACTCTCTGTTCTCAGAGAGTCGACGCACCCAGGTTCGATAGACCGGCACAGGCCGGTCGGTCGACCGGAACCTGGGCCCACCCCCCTTGCGCCTACTGTCTGAAATGGTCGACCTGTTGGTCGACCGTTTCTGACGGGAGGCGATCGAGAACCCCCTGTTCGGGGTCCGACTGGACTCGAAGGACCACCATTTCACGCGGGAACCACAGGAATCATGATGCGGGACGGACACGGGAGACGATACTATATGGTGCCACCCTCAGACTCTAGATGAAGACACGACCAGCAACATACACCAGGGAGACACTAAGCCCGACACTACGAGCTCCTAGTGGTGAAACGTCGTTAACAGAAGTGGAAGCTCACTCGTCGTCCCAAGCGAGGGAAAGCGCGGACCGTGCGCGGTTAAGGAACCGGCGGAGGTCAAGGGTAGTCCGACTCAACTTCCGGACTCGGATCGAGTCACGGGATGGGTCACTCTCACACTCACAGCGGTGACATTAACACACGGGCTAGTACCTATCGCTCTCGGCAGCGGCAAAAGACCATATACTAGCTAAGCAATGTAACACCAAGAGGTTCGGACCATTACCTCCACGCACCCGGCGTGGCGAAGACAACCCCGGCCGAATCACGGACTCCCGGTTAACAATGATTACAGCAATACACTAAGTCGACCCACTCCACGCAGGGAGGTAAAAGGTCACATGTGGGGTCCAGGAATCACGCAACTCGGGTTGACGGGCAGCATCTTGATGTCGCCCGGGGGTGCCGAACTCCGCGTTTTCGTGCTTTCCGAACGACGGCTTCTACGGGCCCGCGGGGCCCACGGACGGCGGTGTCCTCCGGATCTGCAGGGGTGGGACCCACTGTGATGGGGACCCCTCGTGGCGTGCCTCCACGGACGGCGGTCGGTCGGGAACACCGATCGGGGGTCGATCGGCCCCGTTTCCCAACTCTTGAACTAATAACCCACGGATTTTGGTTGCTGTCTTCCGGCGCGCGCTTCGGCGAAAACGGCCGCTGCGGTCAATCCCGACGTCGGATCGGGACGCATGAGCTATCGTTGTAAAGCTCTCTTCAAATGCTTCAATCTAGACCCAGAGAGATCTGCTGGATCTGGTTGTATCAGAACTTTGTTGAATTTACAAGTCCCTATTGTACAGTAACCGAAATCTCAGATCTGCAGGGCACTTGTCTGAGAACCACCGTTGACCGCCTAGTAAACCTCCGATTCAGCTCTGGAGCTATTCTTAGGCATTGTAGGGAATCAAACCGCGGAACTGGGACTATGTTTAGAATTTGATTTGGAGGTAGCTGCGATTTTTTATGATTTTTGAGGTGACTGGTGGTCGGATCTGGGAACAGGTGGACAGAACTGTAGATGGGTCTGAGAACGATTTTTAGAAAATATGAGATGGGTGAATCAAAAATTGAGAAAAATTGTGGATGAAGGGGTGGATGGATGGAACCTCCAGTAAAACTGGGCGAACTAACAGAAATCAAAAAGTGGCTCTAAGACATGAAACTCAGGATGGAGGTGAACCTGGACAGAACTCTGGCAGAACCGAAATGGAAGGGTGGACGAAAATCAAAAATTAGCAAACGTGATCTGAATGCGGGCCTGATTTTCGTGGGTGGAGAGGAACATCCCAGGAACAACTCCTCCAAATTTGATAGCCAAATGAGCTCGGGGAAGACCTGTGAATTTCGATCAAGCTGCTGTGGTACTGCGCAGGCAGAACTCCGTTGATGGCGTTGGCGGTGCGGTAGCGGCTTGTGGCGGCGGCGGCGGCGGCGGCGATCGTCGGAACCGATACACGAGGAGTCACACCTCAGAATGGAAACCTTCATAGCTTCAAGGGGGAGAGGGAGGAGAGAGGAGGGGGGCACACCAGCCCTTGCTCTTGGAATTTGTTTGATTCAAATGGCATTAATTCCTCCAAAATAAAAAATACAAGCTTAAATAGGTTACATCTCACATCCATCCACAACCGTAGGATCTAGGAGTGGGAGATGAAGGGCTGGGATGGCATGAGACACACACACACAAAAATAAATAAAAAATAAGGGGAGGGGCGGCCTATTGACTATGGTGGCAAGGGGGGGACAAGTTGGTAGCCACCTTGGACTTTGAAGTCCACTTGTCTCCCATGTGCCTTTTACCATTCAAACTTCTAGATGCCTCCATTTGACATGTTGACTGACCCCACATGGGGCCCATGACTAAGGTGGCTCAATGGGATGGGGCCCGGGGGTCCCGTGGGGCCCAGGGGTCCCATTTTGCAAATAAGCCCCTCGTACACTCATAATTACATACCGAATACAATGAAATAAACACAAATTACACTCACATAAAGGCTAACTAAATATGATAAATGGGGAGGCTCAAGGCGGAGTCTCCAGGCTATCTCCGAGCCAGATGGACGCTGAGGTGGCTCGAGTCGTGCTCCGTGTGCGGTACCGGTGGCTCGGCGTGTCGCGCCGCTCAACTGCTCGGGTGTCCGCACCAATTCTCCCCGGGTGGGAGAAACTCGACCCTGTCGAGTAAGGGTCTGCATCGCTCCTGTATCGCTCCAGAAGGTCCGGATCGATCCGCTGCAACTCGCCATGTGTGATCCATGTGTCCTCAGTAGCGGGCCGTCCTCTCCATCGCACTAGGTAGCGCGGATAAGATCCACTCCTGGTAACTGTCACTTGCTCGTCCAGTATACGATCTATATGCTCACGCTGCCGTGAAAAAGAGGCTGGAGGTGGAAGTGGACACTCAGGTGTGGGATCATTCTCAAGGGGAGGAGATGGCTCAAAAGGCTCACTAGGGATCACCGCTGGGTCCCTATATGCAACAAGATCCGATACATTGAAGGTAGAGCTTATACCATATTCCTCGGGCAGGTCCACAACATACGCATTGGATCCAACGCGTTTCAACACTCTAAAGGGACCGGCTCCGCGAGCTTGCAACTTCTTAACGGTTCCAGAGGGAAACCGTTCAGGTCTTACCCTGATCATGACGTATTCGCCCTCGTGGAACTCTCGGTGGTGTCGGTGGGCATCGGCTAACTCCTTGTACCGTGCATTGCTGGCCTCAATGTGACGACGGATGTCGTCATGCAAACTCCTAACATGCCTAGCAAACGACTCGGCCGACTCCGACACTCTAGCATGGATAGGCATGGGGACAAGGTCAACGGGTTTCCTAGGCCTACGACCTGTGACAATCTCAAATGGACTCATGCCGGTAGACCTATTCACCGAATCATTGTATGCAAACTCAGCCATGGGTAAAATGAGATCCCAATCCCCAATGCGGTCCTTAACTAGACACCTCAAAAGATCTCCCAGACTCCTATTGACCACCTCGGTCTGACCATCTGTCTGGGGTGATATGCAGTGGAAAACTTGAGGTGAGTACCCATCATATGCCATAGTGTCTTCAAAAGTAGGAAGTGAATCTAACATCACGGTCAGACACTATAGTGCGAGGCAACCCGAACTTGCACACCACATGCGTAAGGAAAAGGCGGGCTACCCTCGAAGCATCCGAAGTCTTCGAGCAAGGAATAAAGAGGGCCATCTTCGAGAAACGGTCAACCACCACATAGACCGAATCATGCTTCCTGGAGGTACGTGGCAGTCCCAAAACAAAGTCCATGCTAACATCCTGCCACGGGACATCAGGCACGGGAAGAGGCGTATAAGGGCCCGAGCTTTGCTTCTTCATCTTGGCCGTAGCACAGGTACGGCACTGAGCCACGATGTTAGCAACATCGCGCTTCAAGCTCGGCCAATAAAATCGATGCTCCACTGCCTCAATAGTCTTGTTCCGACCAAAGTGGCCGGTTAGACCTCCCGCATGTAGTTCCCACACTAAGAAATCTCGAACCGAAGTTCGGGGAACACATAGCCTGCTACCTCGAAAGAGGTAACCCTCCTGAAGCACATACTCATCAAGGTCTCTCGAGGGTCCGGCCTGGAGAGTGGTAAAAATCTGCCCGAAGTCAGGACAATCAACATAGGCCTCCTTCATCTTCTCTAACCCTATGACCTCGGCACTCATGGTGGTAAGCAAACATGCTCGCCGACTCAAGGCATCAGCCACCTTGTTCTCCACTCCAGCCTTATGTTTCAGCACAAAGGTGAACTGCTGGAGATACTCGACCCAACGACTATGACGCGAGTTAAGCTTCTTTTGCGAATGGAGGTACCTCAATGCCTCGTGGTCGGAGTATAGGACAAACTCCTGATGTAAAAGATAGTGCCTCCAATGCCTAAGAGCCTGAACAACTGCGTAGAATTCTTTATCATATGTGGAATATCGCAGTTTCGCATCATTCAGCTTCTCGCTGAAATATGCGATCGGGTGGGACTCCTGACTCAAAACTCCTCCAATCCCAACACCCGACGCATCACAAGAGACCTCAAACACCTTCGAGAAATCAGGCAATCGAAGGATAGGTGTCTGGGTCATGCGCTCCTTGATGTCCTTGAAGGTGGCAGATGCGGCCTTCGTCCATACAAATGTGCCCTTCCGGATGCAATCCGTGATCGGGGTGGTGACGGAGCTAAATCCGCGGATGAAGCGACGATAGAACGTCGCAAGACCATGAAAGCTGCGGACATCATGAACGGTACGGGGTTCCGGCCACTCAACAATGGCCCGGACCTTCTCTGGATCGGCGGAGACCCCCGTACTAGACACAATGAAACCCAAGAAGGTAAGCTGAGGTGTCATGAAGGCACACTTCTGTGGGTTCGCAAACAGCTGCTCTCGCCGAAGAAGTAGACAGACCTACCGAAGGTGGTCTAAGTGGTCCCCTGTGGTGCGGCTATAGATAAGGATATCATCAAAATACACCACTACAAAGACTCCAATGAAAGGTCGAAGGACCTGAGTCATGAGTCGCATGAAAGTGCTAGGGGCATTGGTCAACCCAAAAGGCATGACCAACCACTCATATAGACCGTCCTTGGTCTTAAATGCGGTCTTCCACTCATCACCTGGCCTAATCCTCACCTGATGGTAGCCACTCTTAAGATCGATCTTCGAAAAGATAGTGGCACCTGCCATCATGTCCAGCATGTCATCAAGGCGGGGAATAGGGAACCTGTACTTCACGGTGATCTTGTTGATGGCACGACTATCAATGCACATTCTCCACGTGCCATCCTTCTTCGGGGCGAGTAATGCGGGTACAGCACATGGACTCATGCTGTCCCGAACAGACCCTCTCTGCACTAACTCATCGACCTGCCGTTTAAGCTCGGCATGCTCCGTGGGACTCATGCGATAATGAGGAAGGTTGGGCAAAGAAGAGCCCGGAACAAGGTCGATGGCATGCTGAATATCCCGCATAGGTGGGAGTCCCTCGGGAAGCTCATCGGGAAAGACATCAGCATACTCCTGCAGAATGGGAACAACCTCGGGTGGGAGCTCACCCTCGGAGTCCCGCTCCACCTCTCGGACCGTAATGGCAAACACCGGACAGCCCTGACTAAGCTCCTGCTCCATTTCCCGGGAGCTAATCATCATCAATCTCCTCGTCGAGGGCTCTCCTGGGCCAGAGGTAACGGTCATAGCCCGAGCTGGGGATGGGGTACTAGGCCCGGGAACGGAAGGCTTCGGAGTACTAGGGCCAGTAGGACCCCTGACTGATGGGCTCCTGGGCCGAACGGGTTGGAGGGTGACCCGCTGGCCAGCGTGGTCGAAGGTACAGGTGTTCGACCGGCCATGGAGCGTGGCATCCCGGTCGAATAACCACGGCCTACCAAGAATGATACTGCCCACTTCCATGGGGAGAACATCACACCAGATCTCGTCACGGTAGGAGTGGAGCTGCAGCGGGACCAAGCACCGCAGCCTGACCGAAATGGAAGTGGTATCCACCCATGATACCTGATAGGGGCAAGGGTGGTCTACGGGTGTGAGACCAAGACGAGTGACAGCGTTCGTGGAGATTGCATTGATACAACTCCCGCTATCGATGACCACCTTGCAAATTTGCTTTCCCAGCCTACAGAATACATGAAGGATAGTAGTCCGTCGCCAGTCATCACTGACCTGTGGCTGGGTGAGGATACATCTGACGACCCCCACGTGGGTATCGTCCGAATGCTAGGCATCCTGGGCCTCACCTCCCATCTCATAGTACTCGTCAGCTAGCTCTTCATCTGCCTCATAGCTGACTAACTCGAGGCCCGTAGGGGTGGTATCCTCGGCCTGTGTGTCCCCAATGTGAAGAGATGGGCAGGTGGGACACTGGTTGGCGAAATGGCCAAACCCATTGCAGCGATAACACTGCTGCCGTGATCCACTAGGCTCCCCAATCATAGGTCCTTTACCTTTATCCTCCCGACGGATAGGAGGTGTAGGCAACAATGGACGTGCAGGAGGTGCGGGTGCCGGTGGACGGGCTATGGGTGGGGCCGTAAGATGCTGGGGACGAGGAAGGTCCCTCGGGGGTGGAGGACGAGGCCTAGGAGCAAAGGGCTCGGGGCGAGCGGGCTCCTGAGGTCGAGTCATGGGGGCCCTCGGATACGTGCCAGATGAGCCACGGGGCTCGACACTACGAAGGGGAAAAGAGCCCAACCGATGGGGTGACTCGAACTCGGCCTCGAATTGCTCCAATTCGAGAGCTATCTGATATGCCTGCTCCAAAGTGGATGCATTGCGGCGAAAGAGTTCATATTGATAATTGGGCCGCAAACCTCTTCGAAAGCGGGATATAGTCATGGTGCTCTCTTCCGTGACCCCACACCGTAAGTAATACTCATCAAACTCGGCGGTGTACTCGGTCACGGATCGGTTCCCTTGGGAGATGCTTTGCCACTTGTCTATAAGACGTTGGCGATATGAGGCGGGAAGGTACTTCTCCCTCAACTTGGTTTTCATATCATCCAAAGTACCGATCTGGGGTTGACGTCGCTGGTTGAGCAGGCTCTCCACATTGATCCAATAAGTTTGAGCTTGCCCTTGCAGCTTCAACTTTGCGTATCGGACTCTTCGGTGGTCCGTCATCTCAAACCACTCGAAGTACCGATCCATGCCGGCCTCCCAATCTAAATACACCCGAGGGTCCAAGGACCCGCTAAAAGTGGGAGGGTCTGCACGCACGCCCCTAAGAATGCGGTCGTCCTCCTCGTCATCACGATTCCGTCGTTGATGACGACGACCGTTACCCCCTTGATCATTATCAGATGCATAATCATCCACCACATGCACCTGTTGAACCCCAACATTCTCCACTTGAGCCCTTGGCACAGCGGGTTGCTGCACCGGCTCCTGTTGGCCATTCGTCGGCGCGGGTTGCGCCGCTACTGGGCCTCTCTCTAGGACGGCAATTCTCCCAACTAGACCCTGGATGGACTGATCCGAAGACTCGGCCCGATCCTCGAGGGCTTTCATCCGCCCTTCTAGACGCGTTCCTATGCCATCCATACGCGTACTAAGGCCATCCATACACGTGTCAAGACGTTCCATAATGGCTCGGAACATCTCGGCCGTCGAGGACTCATCGGAGCTACGGGCCCGAGAATCCGCCATAGGTGGTGGTGGCGAGTATTGGGTACCTCGACGGGTGGGCATGCAACTGACACACGACCTAGAAGACACCGACTAATGCAAACACACACTAAATGATGCACTTAGACCTAAACCAATATCCGGTACGGGGCGGAGTTAATCGATCCGAAGATCACTCCCGCAAGTGTGCGACCTCTCGGTAGGCGTAGCCTAACGTTCGGACAACACCTTTTAAGATACCGAATAAAGGGAGCAAATGCAATTTAAAACACACTTTTTTTTGTTTTGAAAATAATGATGGTCCTAGACTCGACTTAGACCATGATGCATGCAAGACATATGCAAAGACTACCCTAGACTCGACTCGCTCTGATACCAAACTGATGCGGGACGGACACGGGAGACGATACTATATGGTGCCACCCTCGGACTCTAGATGAAGACACGACCAGCAACATACACCAGGGAGACACTAAGCCCGACACTACGAGCTCCTAGTGGTGAAACGTCGTTAACAGAAGTGGAAGCTCACTCGTCGTCCCAAGCGAGGGAAAGCGCGGACCGTGCGCGGTTAAGGAACCGGCGGAGGTCAAGGGTAGTCCGACTCAACTTCCGGACTCGGATCGAGTCACGGGACGGGTCACTCTTACACTCACAGCGGTGACATGAACACACGGGCTAGTACCTATCGCTCTCGGCAGCGGCAAAAGACCATATACTAGCTAAGCAATGTAACGCCAAGAGGTTTGGACCATTACCTCCACGCACCCGGCGTGGCGAAGACAACCCCGGCCGAGTCACGGACTTCCGGTTAACAATGATTACAGCAATACACTAAGTCGACCCACTCCACGCAGGGAGGTAAAAGGTCACATGTGGGGTCCGGGAATCACGCAACTCGGGTTGACGGGCAGCATCTTGATGTCGCCCGGCGGTGCCGAACTCCGCGTTTTCGTGCTTTCCAAACGGCGGCTTCTACGGGCCCGCGGGGCCCACTGACGGCGCTGTCCTCCGGATCTGCGGGGGTGGGACCCACTGTGATGGAGACCCCTGGTGGCGCGCCTCCACGAACGGCGGTCGGCCGGGAACACCGATCGGGGGTCGATCGACCCCGTTTCCCAACTCTTGAACTAATAACCCACGGATTTTGGTTGCTGTCTTCCGGCGCGCGCTCCGGCGAAAACGGCCGCTGCGGTCAATCCCGACGTCGGATCGGGACGCATGAGCTATCGTTGTAAAGCTCTCTTCAAATTCTTCAATCTAGACCTAGAGAGATCTGCTAGATCTGGTCGTATCAGAACTTTGTTGAATTTACAAGTCCCTGTTGTACAGTAACTGAAATCCCAGATCTGTAGGTCACTTGTCTGAGAACCACCATTGACCGCCTAGTAAACCTCCGATTCAGCTCTTGAGGGCTTCTTAGGAGTTGTAGGGAATCAAACCGCGGAACTGGGACTATTTTTAGAATTTGATTTGGAGGTAGCTGTGATTTTTTATGATTTTTGGAGTGACTGGTGGTCGGATCTGGGAACAGGTGGACAGAACTGTAGATGGGTCTGAGAACGATTTTTAGAAAATATGAGATGGGCGAATCAAAAATTGAGAAAAATTGTGGATGAAGGGGTGGATGGATGGAACCCCCAGTAAAATTGGGCGAACTAACAGAAATCAAAAAGTGGCTCTAAGACATGAAACTCAGGACGGAGGTGAACCTGGACAGAACTCTGGCAGAACCTAAATGGAAGGGTGGACGAAAATCAAAAATTAGTAAACGTGATCTGAATGCTGGCCTGATTTTCGTGGGTGGAGAGGAACATCCCAGGAACAACGCCTCTAAATTTGATAGCCAAATGAGCTCGGGGAAGACCTGTGAATTTCTAACAAGCTGCTTTGGTACTGCGCAGGCAGAACTCCGTTGATGGCGTTGGCGGTGCGGTAGCGGCTCGTGGCGGCGGCGGCGATCGTCGGAACCGATACACGAGGCGTCACACCTCAGAATGGAAGCCTTCACAGCTTCAAGGGGGAGAGGGAGGAGAGAGGAGGGGGGCGCACCAGCCCTTGCTCTTGGAATTTGTTTGATTCAAATTGCATTAATTCCTCCAAAATGAAAAATACAAGCTTAAATAGGTTACATCTCACATCCATCCACAACCGTAGGATCTAGGAGTGGGAGATGAAGGGCTGGGATGGCATGAGACACACACACACAAAAATAAATAAAAAATAAGGGGAGGGGGCGGCCTATTGACTATGGTGGCAAGGGGGGGACAAGTTGGTAGCCACCTTGGACTTTGAAGTCCACTTGTCTCCCATGTGCCTTTTACCATTCAAACTTCTAGATGCCTCCATTTGACATGTTGACTGACCCCACATGGGGCCCATGGCTGAGGTGGCTCAATGGGATGGGGCCTGGGGGTCCCGTGGGGCCCAGGGGTCCCATTTTGCAAATAAGCCTCTCGTACACTCATAATTACATACCGAATACAATGAAATAAACACAAATTACACACACATAAAGGCTAACTAAATATGATAAATGGAGAGGCTCAAGGCGGAGTCTCCAGGCTATCTCCGAGCCAGATGGACGCTGAGGTGGCTCGAGTCGTGCTCCGTGTGCGGTACCGGTGGCTCGGCGTGTCGCGCCGCTCAACTGCTCGGGTGTCCGCACCAATTCTCCCCGGGTGGGAGAAACTCGACCCTGTCGATTAAGGGTCTGCATCGCTCCTGTATCGCTCCAGAAGGTCCGGATCGATCCGCTGCAACTCACCATGTGTGATCCATGTGTCCTCAGTAGCGGGCCGTCCTCTCCATCGCACTAGGTAGCGCGGGTAAGATCCACTCCTGGTAACTGTCACTTGCTCGTCCAGTATACGATCTATATGCTCACGCTGCCGTGAAAAAGAGGCTGGAGGTGGAAGTGGACACTCAGGTGTGGGATCATTCTCAAGGGGAGGAGATGGCTCAAAAGGCTCACTAGGGATCACCGCTGGGTCCCTATATGCAACAAGATCCGATACATTGAAGGTAGAGCTTATACCATATTCCTCGGGCAGGTCCACAACATACGCATTGGATCCAACGCGTTTCAACACTCTAAAGGGACCGGCTCCGCGAGCTTGCAACTTCTTAACGGTTCCAGAGGGAAACCGTTCAGGTCTTACCCTGATCATGACGTATTCGCCCTCGTGGAACTCTCGGTGGTGTCGGTGGGCATCGGCTAACTCCTTGTACCGTGCATTGCTGGCCTCAATGTGACGACGGATGTCGTCATGCAAACTCCTAACATGCCTAGCAAACGACTCGGCCGACTCCGACACTCTAGCATGGATAGGCATGGGGACAAGGTCAACGGGTTTCCTAGGCCTACGACCTGTGACAATCTCAAATGGACTCATGCCGGTAGACCTATTCACCGAATCATTGTATGCAAACTCAGCCATGGGTAAAATGAGATCCCAATCCCCAATGCGGTCCTTAACTAGACACCTCAAAAGATCTCCCAGACTCCTATTGACCACCTCGGTCTGACCATCTGTCTGGGGGTGATATGCAGTGGAAAACTTGAGGTGAGTACCCATCATATGCCATAGTGCCTTCTAAAAGTAGGAAGTGAATCTAACATCACGGTCAGACACTATAGTGCGAGGCAACCCGAACTTGCACACCACATGCGTAAGGAAAAGGCGGGCTACCCTCGAAGCATCCGAAGTCTTCGAGCAAGGAATAAAGAGGGCCATCTTCGAGAAACGGTCAACCACCACATAGACCGAATCATGCTTCCTGGAGGTACGTGGCAGTCCCAAAACAAAGTCCATGCTAACATCCTGCCACGGGACATCAGGCACGGGAAGAGGCGTATAAAGGCCCGAGCTTTGCTTCTTCATCTTGGCCGTAGCACAGGTACGGCACTGAGCCACGATGTTAGCAACATCGCGCTTCAAGCTCGGCCAATAAAATCGATGCTCCACTGCCTCAATAGTCTTGTTCCGACCAAAGTGGCCGGCTAGACCTCCCGCATGTAGTTCCCACACTAAGAAATCTCGAACCGAAGTTCGGAGAACACATAGCCTGCTACCTCGAAAGAGGTAACCCTCCTGAAGCACATACTCATCAAGGTCTCTCGAGGGTCCGGCCTGGAGAGTGGTAAAAATCTGCCCGAAGTCAGGACAATCAACATAGGCCTCCTTCATCTTCTCTAACCCTATGACCTCGGCACTCATGGTGGTAAGCAAACATGCTCGCCGACTCAAGGCATCAGCCACCTTGTTCTCCACTCCAGCCTTATGTTTCAGCACAAAGGTGAACTGCTGGAGATACTCGACCCAACGACTATGACGCGAGTTAAGCTTCTTTTGCGAATGGAGGTACCTCAATGCCTCGTGGTCGGAGTATAGGACAAACTCCTGATGTAAAAGATAGTGCCTCCAATGCCTAAGAGCCTGAACAACTGCGTAGAATTCTTTATCATACGTGGAATATCGCAGTTTCGCGTCATTCAGCTTCTCGCTGAAATATGCGATCGGGTGGGACTCCTGACTCAAAACTCCTCCAATCCCAACACCCGACGCATCACAAGAGACCTCAAACACCTTCGAGAAATCAGGCAATCGAAGGATAGGTGTCTGGGTCATGCGCTCCTTGATGTCCTTGAAGGTGGCAGATGCGGCATTCGTCCATACAAATGTGCCCTTCCGGATGCAATCCGTGATCGGGGCGGTGACGGAGCTAAATCCGCGGATGAAGCGACGATAGAACGTCGCAAGACCATGAAAGCTGCGGACATCATGAACGGTACGGGGTTCCGACCACTCAACAATAGCCCGGACCTTCTCCGGATCGGCGGAGACCCCCGTACTAGACACAATGAAACCCAAGAAGGTAAGCTGAGGTGTCATGAAGGCACACTTCTGTGGGTTCGCAAACAGCTGCTCTCGCCGAAGAAGTAGACAGACCTGCCGAAGGTGGTCTAAGTGGTCCCCTATGGTGTGGCTATAGATAAGGATATCATCAAAATACACCACTACAAAGACTCCAATGAAAGGTCGAAGGACCTGAGTCATAAGTCGCATGAAAGTGCTAGGGGCATTGGTCAACCCAAAAGGCATGACCAACCACTCATATAGACCGTCCTTGGTCTTAAATGCGGTCTTCCACTCATCACCTGGCCTAATCCTCACCTGATGGTAGCCACTCTTAAGATCGATCTTCGAGAAGATAGTGGCACCTGCCATCATGTCCAGCATGTCGTCAAGGAGGGGAATAGGGAACCTGTACTTCACGGTGATCTTGTTGATGGCACGACTATCAATGCACATTCTCCACGTGCCATCCTTCTTCGGGGCAAGTAATGCGGGTACAGCACATGGACTCATGCTGTCCCGAACAGACCCTCTCTGCACTAACTCATCGACCTGCCGTTTAAGCTCGGCATGCTCCGTGGGACTCATGCGATAATGTGGAAGGTTGGGCAAGGAAGAGCCCGGAACAAGGTCGATGGCATGCTGAATATCCCGCATAGGTGGGAGTCCCTCGGGAAGCTCATCGGGAAAGACATCAGCATACTCCTGCAAAATGGGAACAACCTCGGGTGGGAGCTCACCCTCGGAGTCCCGCTTCACCTCTCGGACCGTAATGGCAAACACCGGACAGCCCTGACTAAGCTCCTGCTCCATTTCCCGGGAGCTAATCATCATCAATCTCCTCGTCGAGGGCTCTCCTGGGCCAGAGGTAACGGTCATAGCCCGAGCTGGGGATGGGGTACTAGGCCCGGGAACGGAAGGCTTCGGAGTACTAGGGCCAGTAGGACCCCTGACTGATGGGCAACTGGGCCGAACGGGTTGGAGGGTGACCCGCTGGCCAGCGTGGTCGAAGGTACAGGTGTTCGACCGGCCATGGAGCGTGGCATCCCTGTCGAATAACCACGGCCTACCAAGAATGATACTGCCCACTTCCATGGGGAGAACATCACACCAGATCTCGTCATGGTAGGAGTGGAGCTGCAGCGGGACCAAGCACCGCAGCCTGACCGAAATGGAAGTGGTATCCACCCATGATACCTGATAGGGGCAAGGGTGGTCTACGAGTGTGAGACCAAGACGAGTGACAGCGTTCGTGGAGATTGCATTGATACAACTCCCGCTATCGATGACCACCTTGCAAATTTGTTTTCCCAGCCTACAGAATACATGAAGGATAGTAGTCCGTCGCCAGTCATCACTGACCTGTGGCTGGGTGAGGATACATATGACGACCCCCACGTGGGTATCGTCCGAATGCTGGGCATCCTGGGCCTCACCTCCCATCTCATAGTACTCGTCAGCTAGCTCTTCATCGGCCTCATAGCGGACTAACTCGAGACCCGTAGGGGTGGTATCCTCGGCCTGTGTGTCCCCAATGTGAAGAGATGGGCAGGTGGGACACTGGTTGGCGAAATGGCCAAACCCATTGCAGCGATAACACTGCTACCGTGATCCACTAGGCTCCCCAATCATAGGTCCTTTACCTTTATCCTCCCGACGGATAGGAGGTGTAGGCAACAATGGACGTGCAGGAGGTGCGGGTGCCGGTGGACGGGCTATGGGTGGGGCCGTAAGATGCTGGGGACGAGGAAGGTCCCTTGGGGGTGGAGGACGAGGCCTAGGAGCAAAGGGCTCGGGGCGAGCGGGCTCCTGAGGTCGAGTCATGGGGGCCCTCGGATACGTGCCAGATGAGCCACGGGGCTCGACACCACGAAGGGGAAAAGAGCCCAACCGATGGGGTGACTCGAACTCGGCCTCGAACTGCTCCAATTCGAGAGCTATCTGATATGCCTGCTCCAAAGTGGATGCATTGCGGCGAAAGAGTTCATATTGATAATTGGGCCGCAAACCTCTTCGAAAGCGGGATATAGTCATGGTGCTCTCTTCCGTGACCCCACACCGTAAGTAATACTCATCGAACTCGGCGGTGTACTCGGTCACGGATCGGTTCCCTTGGGAGATGCTTTGCCACTTGTCTATAAGACGTTGGCGATATGAGGCGGGAAGGTACTTCTCCCTCAACTTGGTTTTCATATCATCCAAAGTACCGATCTAGGGTTGACGTCGCTGGTTGAGCAGGCTCTCCACATTGATCCAATAAGTTTGAGCCTGCCCTTGCAGCTTCATCTTTGCGTATCGGACTCTTCGGTGGTCCGTCATCTCAAACCACTCGAAGTACCGGTCCATGCCGGCCTCTCAATCTAAATACACCCGAGGGTCCAAGGACCCGCTAAAAGTGGGAGGGTCTGCACGCACGCCCCTAAGAATGCGGTCGTCCTCCTCGTCATCACGATTCCGTCGTTGATGACGACGACCGTTACCCCCTTGATCATTATCAGATGCATAATCATCCACCACATGCACCTGTTGAACCCCAACATTCTCCACTTGAGCCCTTGGCACAGCGGGTTGCTGCACCGGCTCTTGTTGGCCATTCGTCGGCGCGGGTTGCGCCGCTACTGGGCCTCTCTCTAGGACGGTAATTCTCCCAACTAGACCCTGGATGGACTGATCCGAAGACTTGGCCCGATCCTCGAGGGCTTTCATCCGCCCTTCTAGACGCGTTCCTATGCCATCCATACGCGTACTAAGGCCATCCATACGCGTGTCAAGACGTTCCATAATGGCTCGGAACATCTCGGCCGTCGAGGACTCATCGGAGCTACGGGCCCGGGAATCCGCCATAGGTGGTGGTGGCGAGTATTGGGTACCTCGACGGGTGGGCATGCAACTGACACACGACCTAGAAGACACCGACTAATGCAAACACACACTAAATGATGCACTTAGACCTAAACCAATATCCGGTACGGGGCGGAGTTAATCGATCCGAAGATCACTCCCGCAAGTGTGCGACCTCTCGGTAGGCGTAGCCTAACGTTCGGACAACACCTTTTAAGATACCGAATAAAGGGTGCAAATGCAATTTAAAACACACTTTTTTTTGTTTTGAAAATAATGATGGTCCTAGACTTGACTTAGACCATGATGCATGCAAGACATATGCAAAGACTACCCTAGACTCGACTCGCTCTGATACCAAACTGATGCGGGACGGACACGGGAGACGATACTATATGGTGCCACCCTCGGACTCTAGATGAAGACACGACCAGCAACATACACCAGGGAGACACTAAGCCCGACACTACGAGCTCCTAGTGGTGAAACGTCGTTAACAGAAGTGGAAGCTCACTCGTCGTCCCAAGCGAGGGAAAGCGCGGACCGTGCGCGGTTAAGGAACCGGCGGAGGTCAAGGGTAGTCCGACTCAACTTTCGGACTCGGATCGAGTCACGGGACGGGTCACTCTCACACTCACAGCGGTGACATGAACACACGGGCTAGTACCTATCGCTCTCGGCAGCGGCAAAAGACCATATACTAGCTAAGCAATGTAACGCCAAGAGGTTTGGACCATTACCTCCACGCACCCGGCGTGGCGAAGACAACCCCGGCCGAATCACGGACTCCCGGTTAACAATGATTACAGCAATACACTAAGTCGACCCACTCCACGCAGGGAGGTAAAAGGTCACATGTGGGGTCCGGGAATCACGCAACTCGGGTTGACGGGCAGCATCTTGATGTCGCCCGGCGGTGCCGAACTCCGCGTTTTCGTGCTTTCCGAACGGCGGCTTCTACGGGCCCGCGGGGCCCACTGACGGCGCTGTCCTCCGGATCTGCGGGGGTGGGACCCACTGTGATGGAGACCCCTGGTGGCGCGCCTCCACGGACGGCGGTCGGCCGGGAACACCGATCGGGGGTCGATCGGCCCCGTTTCCCAACTCTTGAACTAATAACCCACGGATTTTGGTTGCTATCTTCCGGCGCGCGCTCCGGCGAAAACGGCCGCTGCGGTCAATCCCGACGTCGGATCGGGACGCATGAGTTATCGTTGGAAAGCTCTCTTCAAATTCTTCAATCTAGACCTAGAGAGATCTGCTGGATCTGGTCGTATCAGAACTTTGTTGAATTTACAAGTCCCTGTTGTACAGTAACCGAAATCCCAGATCTGTAGGTCACTTGTCTAAGAACCACCGTTGACCGCCTAGTAAACCTCCGATTCAGCTCTTGAGCGCTTCTTAGGAGTTGTAGGGAATCAAACCGCAGAACTGGGACTATTTTTAGAATTTGATTTGGAGGTAGCTGTGATTTTTTTATGATTTTTGGGGTGACTGGTGGTCGGATCTGGGAACAGGTGGACAGAACTGTAGATGGGTCTGAGAACGATTTTTAGAAAATATGAGATGGGCGAATCAAAAATTGAGAAAAATTGTGGATGAAGGGGTGGATGGATGGAACCCCCAGTAAAATTGGGCGAACTAACAGAAATCAAAAAGTGGCTCTAAGACATGAAACTCAGGACGGAGGTGAACCTGGATAGAACTCTGGCAGAACCGAAATGGAAGGGTGGATGAAAATCAAAAATTAGCAAACGTGATCTGAATGCTGGCCTAATTTTCGTGGGTGGAGAGGAACATCCCAGGAACAACGCCTCTAAATTTTATAGCCAAATGAGCTCGGGTAAGACCTGTGAATTTCGAACAAGCTGCTGTGGTATTGCGCAGGCAGAACTCCGTTGATGGCGTTGGCGGTGCGGTAGTGGCTCGTGGCGGCGGCGGCGATCGTCGGAACCGATACACGAGGCGTCACACCTCAGAATGGAAGCCTTCACAGCTTCAAGGGGGAGAGGGAGGAGAGAGGAGGGGGGCGCACCAGCCCTTGCTCTTGGAATTTGTTTGATTCAAATTGCATTAATTCCTCCAAAATGAAAAATACAAGCTTAAATAGGTTACATCTCACATCCATCCACAACCGTAGGATCTAGGAGTGGGAGATGAAGGGCTGGGAGGGCATGAGACACACACACACAAAAATAAATAAAAAATAAGGGGAGGGGGCGGCCTATTGACTATGGTGGCAAGGGGGGGGACAAGTTGGTAGCCACCTTGGACTTTGAAGTCCACTTGTCTCCCATGTGCCTTTTACCATTCAAACTTCTAGATGCCTCTATTTGACATGTTGACTGACCCCACATGGGGCCCATGGCTGAGGTGGCTCAATGGGATGGGGCCTGGGGGTCCCGTGGGGCCCAGGGGTCCCATTTTGCAAATAAGCCCCTCGTACACTCATAATTACATACCGAATACAATGAAATAAACATAAATTACACACACATAAAGGCTAACTAAATATGATAAATGGGGAGGCTCAAGGCGGAGTCTCCAGGCTGTCTCCGAGCCAGATGGACGCTGAGGTGGCTCGAGTCGTGCTCCGTGTGCGGTACCGGTGGCTCGGCGTGTCACGCCGCTCAACTGCTCGGGTGTCCGCACCAAATCATCTCTCGACCTTCAAGAATGCATTTAGAGCCTAAAGAGGCTCGAATCGACGCTATAATTGAAGGATTCACTGCTCACCCTAAAATATGGAATTTTTCCCCAAATTGAACAAAACCCGCTCATTCTCGCCCAGAACTACTTGGAATGAAGGTGAAAGCACGGGGAGAGGTAGATGGTCCATCCCCCTACCTTGAGATGTCGCTTTGCCACCTCAAACAGTGCTGAACAGCGCCGTTTCCACGACTAAACCTGACGAAACTCCACGAACCGCGGCCCAACCGCACGGCCTCCGCATCCTTGCCTCACGAACCACGCATGCAGCACCTCTGGAACCTCGTCGCGCCTTCCTCGCAGCCGTCCGTCTGCAGATGGCGGAGAGAGGGAGAACGAGAAAGAGAGGGGCGGGGGTGCAATCGAGTGAGAGAGTGAGGGAGAGAGAGAGGGGTGCGTAGGTTTTAAAAAAAAGATTTTGGGTTTATATAAAAAAAACCCCAATGAAAGCAAAATCATGTAAACGCCTGAATCTTTTATAACTTCACCCAATTAATTCTAAAATTCCACATAAAACATCCATAATTCATCTTAAAATTCCCAAAATGATCTGGGACTTGCGGAACATCCACAAGGAATGGGTCCGATGTCCTATAAAGTGGAAATCCGAATTTCAAGGTGTTACAGTCCTCCCCTCCTTACAAAAATTTCATCCTTGAAATTACACCAAAACTCGCAGACCTAAAGGGATGACTTATCCGAACATATAAGGGAAACATTGCTGCATTTCGACTTCACACTCCCAAGTTGCTTCACTACCAGAATGACGCTGCCACACCACCTTGACTAAAGGTATAGTCTTATTCCTTAACTGCTGCTCACGCCGATCCTCCAGATGAATAGGATACTTAGGATTAGACATATCTGACGTCACTTTAGGCCATACCTAGTCCTCCAATGCATGAGATTCGTCGGCAATATATTTCCGCAACATAGACACATGGAATACGTTATGCACTGCATTCATCTCACGAGGTAGTTGCAGCTGATACACCATGGGGCCAACACGTTCGACAATGAGGAAGGGCCCAACATAGTGGGGACTCAGCTTTCCTCGCTTGCCAAAACGCACCACGCCTTTCATGGGAGAGACTTTCAAAAATACCTGATCTCCCACCTCGAATACAAGAGGTTGACGCCGTCGGTCTGCATAACTCTTCTGTCAGCTTTGGGCTATCAGCAAATTCTGTCTGATCAGCTACACCATATCCACACATTGCTGCACCAGTTCCGACCCTATCATTATTCGCTCGCCAACCTCAAACCAGTCAAGGGGAGTATGGCACGGCCTTCCATACAATGTCTCGTAGGGGGCCATGCCAAGACTAGAATGATAGCTGTTGTTGTAAGTGAACTCAACCAAAGCCAAATAATAGCTCCATGACCCCTGCCATTCTAGGAAACAAGCTCTGAACATATCTTCTAGTGTCTGAATAGTTCTCTCCAATTGGCCACCAGATTGTGGGTGGTAGGCGGAACTGAAAGCTAACTCTGTGCCCAGAGCCTTCTAAAAACTTCTCCAGAACCCAGAAGTGAAACGAGGGTCCCGATCAGATACAATAGAAATTTGGACACCATGCAAAGGGACGACTCGTTCCACATACAATCTGGCTAACTTCTGAAGTCCCCAAGTCATCTTGATCGGCAAGAATCTGGCGATCTTGGTCAATCTGTCCACTATTAACCATAAACCATAATGACCGCGCTTGGTTCTTGGCAACCCAACTACAAAATCGGTAGTCACATGGTCCCATTTCCAAACTGGAATCTCCAAGGGATGCAAAGTGCCTCCCAGCTGCTGATGCTCCGCTTTCACTTGCTAACATATTAAACACCTGGCCACAAACTCCGTAACATCCTTTTTCATACCGGGCCAGCAAAACTGTCGCTTCAAATTATGATACATTTTGGTCGATCTGAGATGCACAACATATCGGGAACCGTGAGCTTCCTACAAAATGGCCTTCCTTAGCAACTCTTCACGTGGAACATACAACCTTCCCCGAAATCTAACAACCTGGTCATCGCCCAGCTCCACCTCGGCCAGAGACAAGACACGAGGTAACTCGGGGTCCCCTCGTTGAGCTTCTATTACCCGGCGCTGAATAGCGGGTGTGACAGTCAGGATGGCAAGGACCGCTGACCTTTGATCCCACCGAAGCTTAATTCTAAAAGTCTCTGTTGGTATCTGCCGCCACAGCTTCCATTCCCTCGATGACAAGTGACAGGCAGCCAATTTCCTACTCACGGCATCGACCACCACATTCATTTTGCTAGGTTGATAAGATAAGGTAAAATCATAATCCTTCATATATTCCATCCACCTCCTCTGCTTGAGGTTAAGATCCCTCTGGGTGAACACATATTTCAAACTCTAGTGGTCGGTGAAAATTTTAAACTTCTCCCCGTACAAATAATGTCCCCAAATTTTCAATGAAAAGATCACCGCTGCCAATTCAAGATCATGGGTGGGGTAGTTCTCTTCGTGGGATTTCAATTGGCGAGATGCATACGCCACCACCCTACCATTTTGCATCAATACAGCACTCAGACCTATTCTAGAAGCATCGGTGCACACCACATAACCACCAGGTCCAGAAGACATCATAAGAACTGGAGTAGTAGTGAGCAATCGCTTTAATTCCATAAAGCTTTGCTCACAATCATCGGTCCACATAAAAGGCACATCCTTTCGGTTCAGTTTGGTCATCGGAGCTGCAACTTGAGCAATGTCTTGAGTAAACCTTCTATAATAACCTGCCAAGCCCAAAAAGCTTCTAATCTCCGACACCGACCTCAACTTCATCCACTGGACCACTGCTTCCACTTTAGCTGGATCAACGGACACACCACCAGCTGATATCACATGCCCAAGAAAATGCACTTCCCGTAGCCAGAATTCACATTTGCTAATTTTGGCATATAGTTGGTGCTCTCGGAGCAATTGCAAGGCTAGTCTCAGGTGATGAACATGTTCCTCTTTCGATCGAGAATAGACTAGGATATCATCCACAAATACCACTACAAACGGGTCTAAATAAGGTCGGAACACTCGGTGCATCAAATTCATAAACGCCGCAGGAGCATTCGTGAGTCCAAACGGCATCACCAGGAACTCATAATGCCTATAATGAGTACTAAATACAGTCTTATCAATATCAGACTCCCTAATCCGTAGCTGATAATACTCAGATCTCAAATCAATCCTCGAAAATATCTGGGTTGACTGAAGCTGATCAAACAAATCATCTATACGGGGCAACATATACTTATTTTTAATGGTCACCTGGTTTCAGCTGCCTATAATCAATGCACAACCTCAAACTGCCATCCTTCTTCTTCACAAACAAGACAGGGGCACCCCAAGGAGCAAAACTAGGACGGATGTAGCCCTTGCCAAGCAGCTCCTGCAACTGAGCCTGTAAGCTCCCTCAATTCTACCAGAGCCATGCGGTATGGAGCCTTAGATCGTGGCATCGTGCCGGGCATGAGTTCAATAGTGAAGTCAATCTCCCTGGGTGGAGGTAACCCTGGCAATTTCTCGGGAAAGACATCAAAAAATACACACACGACCAAGATATTCTCCACCCCTTGCGTTTGTTGATTAACTGCCACCACAGAAGCAAGGAAACCCTAACAGCAAGCATCAAGCAACATGCGGGCTTTAATGGCTGATATAAGGAAACGGGAGGAGGAAGACCGAATACCTTGAAAGTAGAAAGTGGGTCTCGGGGGCCACTGGAAATATACCCTCTTAGAGCCACAGTCCACCACAGCACCATGAGCTTCAAGCCAGTCCATACCTAAAATCGCATCATAATCCATTAGCAACAATGCATAAAGTCGGGCTGGCAGATTACGCCCTTCAATCCACATATGTACCTTCTCAAGACAAGATGAAGTGACCATGAAGTCACTCATCGGTACTTTCACAGTTAAATCACAAGGCACTTCTCCGACTGGCTCCTCGGCGCAGGCCACAAAATCCTCCGATATAAAAGAATGCGATGCACCGAAATCAAATAGAACTCGAGCTGCTCTACCAAAAATCAGGATCGTACCTTCGACTAGCTCCGATGCTTCTTCTTCAACGTGGGTGATATGCGTGACACGGCCTCTTGATCTTGGTCTTCCCACACTAGCTGACTGCAGCAAGGGTGGAGGCTGCATTTGCTGCTGAAATTGCGGCTATTGCAGGGAATAAGACTGTTGGGGCTAAAATTGGGGCTGGAACTGAAGTGGCTGGTGGGGCCTTTGGGGGAAATCACGAGCCATATGCCCCTCTTGATTACAACTGAAACAGACCACCGACACCTGGCACGATCTATCGAAATGAAAACCGTGGCACCGGGGACACGCTCCTCACTGTCCGCCCATGGAACTTTGATGTTGATATGATATGAGCTATTGCACGCTACCCAAAGAACTCTGCCTCTGGTTTGACCACTCCTGGTTCCTCCTAACAAAACCCCTTTTGATAAACTTCTTGATTCTAGAGCCAAAGGATGAAGATCCTGATGTCAAAACTACTGAAGGGGATGGTCCTGACCTGCCTGACTCCTGACAAAACGACCCTTGATATTGTATAGAACCTTGTTGCTCCTGCCCTGATTGCACTTGCCCTGACTTGAGTTGCTCTTGAGTTCTTGCCAATTAAATCTCCAGACTCACGGCGGCTTCATTTGCTGCTTCCATACTGCTTATCGGGGTGGCCGCAATCACATGCCTGAGCTCGGCTTTCAGTCTTCTAATGAACTGCTAGGTCCTCAGCATTTCATCTACCATAATGTGAGGTGCATAATGACCCAACTCCATGAATCTTCTTTGATACTAAAGTACAGTCAGGTCTCCCTGGGTCAGTTCCATAAACTGATACATCCTCTGAACTTTGATGGGCTCAGGGCTATTAGCACGCTCAAGTGCTTCAATAAAATCTTGCCAGGACATCTCTCGGAGTGGACGGGACTAAAACATTGATCCCCACTCCGAATTCCACCATGATGCTGTTGGCCATTGCATTTGATAGCCGGCCAAAAGAACCTTCTCATCCTCAAGACATTCTATAGAACGAAAAATCCTCTCCATCGCATCAATCCACTCTCTGACCACATCCGGGTCGGATTGCCCTTCAAACTCTGATGGGCGAAACTTCAAAAACACCTTCAATACTCGGCCACGATCCCCTTGAGATGCAGAACTTTCGCCGGTTCCCTTGCCATATTGTTGAAGGTAGTGCTGGTAAAAGCCTTCCATGAACTCCTCACGCCCTGGAGCTCCTCTAGCCACTCTCGCCATAGCCGGTGCCCTACTCTGTACCTCTTGCTCCTCGGCTGGTGGCTCTTGTGGAGTGCGACCCTCTTTCTGGGCGCCATGATCTTCTAGTACACACACAAAAACAACTACAATGTCAATAAAACAAGCGGATCCTAGGCCAGTTGCCAACGACGCGGCACTTCCTGGACATTCTGGACAGTCACAATCGCTCTAGATTTCTACATACCCTCACAACACCTCTCTGATACCATCTGTACCGACCCAAGATCTGAATACCGAGTGGGAACCCAATATTGCTTGGATATTGGCCCATCGCCCATGAGTCGGGGCTCGGAAGGACTAAAAAGGGGTGTGGGAGTGTGTAGGAATCTAAAGTTATTACGGCGAACAACAACTTAACATAATTAAAGTGCTAGAGTTAAACTACTACAGTGCTTAATAAAAATACATCGTTCGTTAATACGTAGTTCAGAATTTACATGTCCATTCATAAGTACCAAAGATAAAGGAGTACAAAACTATGGTGCATACCTTGCCTTGGCCAACTGGAAGAAGCTACTGACCACCGATACTGCGAGCCGCCCTCGAGGTGCGGCGAGTGAGCTGCGCCTCACCTGAAAACACAGGGGTGAGTCTCGTCTCATCGGCTCAGTTGGGGTCACACGGATCCCCTACCCCTATCGGTAAACATACAAAGCTAGGAACAGTAGTAAGGAACAATAAATGACAGAATTTAATAAATAAAAGGGTGACTACACTAAGCAGAAATTAAAGCAGTGAAACACGACCACAGAGAAAGTCTCATAGCTAACTACCTCGGCTGCCCTAGCACGAGTCACAACGTAATAACCCAAGCTACTACACTCGAGTGTCAGGAGGTCCTATCCACCAGAAGCAAGGCTTGGAGGCGTCCCCTAATGTCTTACACCATAGCCCCGGTGTCTCCATACTCGCCCCAGGCAGACACTGAGACACCGTACATGAAACACAAATAAGGGTCTAGTCGGGGCCGTGCTCGTCAGCACGTGTCCGAGGTCCCCAACCATGTGTGCACACACTGATAGACTATATAATGCCTAGCCCTCTAGCTGGTTTTCCTCCCGGCCCGGACTCGAGCCACTACAGGGGAGGCCCTACGCTATCTAGCCTAAAAATTGTCTCTCTCACGGGACTAGCTCTCCACCTCCACCGGGTGGGTTGGCACACGCATGCCCAAGCAAGCTATGACTAGTGGTAAGGTCACTCTAAGTGAAGAACCCATCGTGAAAACATCAACATGACACAAACCTGTGGATAGACGCGTATCGCACGAAACATGAGGCTAACCAATAAGCATATGGGCCACCGAGGTTATAAATATGGGAATCCATTTCTTATTTTAGTTCCCCACCACGAGGGTAATCCTATATTCAAATCCTATGTCATTGGGTGCCACACCGTGGGGCTGCCCTCACAGGGTTAGACGACTAAATTCAAGCGCATTTTATCCATATTCACTATGAATTACGGTCTGGGGAGTGAAACCATAAGCCCGGTGGATAAAACCCCCTTATTCTGTGCTACCCATGGGAGATCGATCGACCAGCGTAGGCTGGTCGGTCGACCGATATCCCCAGGGACCAGGGGTCCCTGAACGGGGTCGACTCTTTGTTCTCAGAGAGTCGACACACCCAGGTTCGGTCGACCGGCGCAGACCGATCGGTTGACCGAAACCTAGGCGCACCCCCCCTTGTGCCTGCTGTCTGAAACGGTCGACCAACAGAAATGGTTGACCTGTTGGTCGACCGTTTCCTGTGGGACGTGACTGGGAACCCCCTGTTTGGGGTCCGACTAGACTAGGAAGACCGCCATTTCACGCCGGAACCACGGGGAATCATCTCTCGACCTTCGGGAACACATTTATATCCTAAAAAGGCTTGAATCGACGCTAGAATTGATGGATTTGCCGCTCACCTTAAAACATGGAATTTTTTCCCAAACTGAACGAAACCTGGCCATTCCCACCCGGAACTACTCAGAATGAAGGGGAAAGCACGGGGAGAGGTAGATGGTCTCTCCCCCTACCTTGAGACGCCGTTTTGCCACCTCAAACAACGCCGAACAGTGCCGTTCCCATGACTAAACCCGGCAAAACTCCACGAACCGTGACCTAACCGTACGGCCTTCGCATCCACGCCTCACGAACCAAGCATGCAGCACCTCCGGAACCTCGTCGCGCCTTCCTTGCAGCCGTCCGTCTATAGCCGACAGAGAGAGGGAGAACGAGAGAGAGAGGGGCGGAGGTGTGATCGCGTGAGAGAGTGAGGGAGAGAGAGAGGGGTGCGTGGGTTTCAAAAAAAAGATTTTGGGTTTATATAAAAAAACCCCAAAGAAAGCAAAGTAGTGTAAACGCTCGAATCTTTTATACCTTCACCCAATTAATTCTAAAACTCCACATAAAACATCCATAATTCATCTTAAAATTCCCAAAACAATCCGGGACTTGTGGAACATCTACAAGGAATGGGTCCGACGTCCTACAAAGTGGAAATCTGAATTCCGGGGCATTACAGTGTCTCTTAAAAAGACAGCACGAATGAAATCAGTTAACATAGCTAATTTTTGTTCCTCTTTAACTTTCTCCCAATTGTGTGCTTTTGAATTTTCATAGTGACTCATTAGACGATAGGCAAACCCTCCATCACTGCACGAAAAATGGGAAATGCTGACATAATTTTTTGACGGAAATATATCCGTCGAAAAGATGTCGGAACTATTATAACTTTCCAACGAAAAATATTCTGTCGCAAATCCGTCGGTAAATACTGACTGATTTTTGACCTATTATTTCGGGCGAAAATCTGTCTCTAACAAGAGACAACTTTCAGACAATTTAAATTTCATCAGAGTTACGTTGGTAATTACCCATTGATTTTCGACAACAAAATTTTCCTCACTAATATTTACATATATTTATGTATTAATTAACAGAAATGAACAGAAATATGTGTGTAAATTATGACTTATTTTCAACTGAATAAGATTTCATCGGAAACACCTGGAATAGCTTATGTTTAACCGTAATAAATTAGCGAATAATATTCTAAATCGTATTTTCAGATACAGATGATATTCGAATTTGAATCAGAGCGGATACGGATATTATAATATTTGTTTCATAAAACATCAAGTCGTAATATTATATATCATATAATATATATATATATGTAATATATTATAAAATATACAAAATATTATAAGATGGAAGATTGTTATGCTTCCAGAAACTATAATAACTACCCCATTTTAACTATTTGACTTCTAAAATTAAAACCAGCCATAGTGAGACCATTCATCTTTAAAAACCTCAACTCATGAGTAGTTGGCATAAGTTGGGAGAGACCCTTCGTCTTCCACCGACTTTAGGTCTTCCATCGACTTTAGTAAACACATACGAATACTTTAGCAGCAGCAGGAGTGCAGGACTGTAGGAGGGAGAGACGTGTGCCAGGAGCCACCATTTCTATGTTTGTTAATGTCTCTCTCTCTCTCTCTCTCTCTCTCCTCATTTGTCACCACTACAAGCTATTTTTCACGTTTAGACACCCATTTGTTACCCTTAGAAGCTATTTATCACCCTTAGGACCTATTTGTTACCCTTAGAAGTATTTGTCACCCTTACGACCTATTTGTCACCCTTATAACGTATTTCCACTACAAGCTATTTTTCACGTTTAGACGCCCATTTGTTACCCTTAGAAGCTATTTGTCACCCTTAGGACCTATTTGTCACCCTTAGAAGTATTTGTTACCCTTACGACCTATTTGTCACCCTTACGACGTATTTCTTACCCTTAGAAGTCATTTGTTTTTTCCCCATCCCTTGCTTTCCCCCCCTCGCCGCAGACTATTGCCACCTTGTCCCCGTGTGCCCACTGGTGCCCTGCGCACCCTCCCTCTCCTCCGCGAACCAGTACCGCTATGAGTGCCGGCCAGCCCACCGTCGCGCTCCCCTTTGCAACCACTCCGGCAGAGCACCGCTGCCCCTCCGGTGCTGTGCGATGGCAGCCGGCTGCTGTTCCAGCCTGACCGGCCCACCGACTGCCGTCCAGCACCGCTGCAGCCACCGTCCTCGACCACCTATCGGCATTCCGCCACCGCCGCCCACGCAGGGCCTCTATAACATCACATCCAAGGTGTGACTACCATGGTTTAATCCCTCATGTCATGATTCCTAATTTCATCTCTCAGTTCACATGTTGGATGTATTTTTATTTTGTTTAATATAATTTTTCAGGATGTACAAAAGTGAGAAATAGTCAATTGTAAGGGAGATGCTGTTGAAATTTTTTTGAATACTCGCTCATTCAAACAATAATTTTGAAATAAGCTCTTTTCTGAAGTAGGTATCATGATCTCTCTCTTCCGGAGAATCAGTAGCGACCAGCCTGTATGTGTAAACCTTCTTGGTCTGTCCTGGTCTAAAAGTAAGACCAATGGCTTGACGAGTTACCAAAGCTAGTGTTCATACTTTTAGACCAGAACAGACCAGGAAGGTTTACACATACAGGCTGGTCGATGTCGATTCTCCAGAAGAGAGAGATCATGATACCGGCTTCAGAAAAGAGCTTCTTTCACAATTATGGTTTGAATGGAGCGAGCATTCTAAAAAATTGGTGTCTCAGAGGATTCTAGTGCCGAAACTTTTCAATCAGACGAGGGTGACACTGCAGAGTTAGTTGCTTCTAATCTTCGTCTGATCGAATCTGTCGAGCCACTTCGGTTGTGTACAGAGGACAAAGTGGGAGAAGTCGATCCAAGTGAGCTAAATGAAGCAATTGTTGGGTAGGAGGAGTCGTCTGGGAGAGGGGATTCTTCTACAACTGGTGATGGTGGAGGATGATCCAATAGATATCTATTGAATTGTAATTGTAATTGTAAAAAATGACATATTTGAATTAATGTAATTATAATTTCTTTTATTCATTGAGTTATATCTTGTGTGGATTTTATCGGGGGATGTGTATTTTATGTTGAGTTGTATAGGTTGTGTGTATGATTGTAGTTTTAAAGGGTGATAAATGGATAACAGAAGTAAAAATTATGTTTTGAAGCGAAAGAAAGGCGACGGCTGGCGAGCGATAAGGGTGACAAATAGATGTTGTGAGTGACAAATAGCTGTTAGCAGTGACAAATAACTCTGTAACGGTGACAAATATCTCATGGCAGTTAAACTTGAAGAAACTCAAGTTCGTTTGAAGGGTTTAACCGTGTATGGGTTTCCTAACTCTACCAACACTGATCTGAAGCTTTCCTAATCATCCAACGACACTGATTAAATGAAGCGAAACATTTATATTATTTTTCTATCATTTTCACAATTAGGTGGTTTTATATTATTTTTATAGTGTTACATTTATTGATTATCAATTTTATATTTTTTTTATTTTTATAATTATTTTTTATTATACTGGTACATTTATTAATTATCATTTTTATGGTTTTTGTCATGTTCACAATTATTTTACTATTATTATGTTGTTACATTTATTAATTATCATTTTTATGTTTTTTTTATCATTTTCAGTTATTTCAATATTATTTTACCGTTACATTTTTAAATTATCATTTTCAATTTTTTTAGTTTTTGTCATTTTCATAATTATTTAACTATTATTATGATGTTACATTTATTATTTATCATTTTATATGGTTTTTATCTTTTTCATAATTATTTTATTATTATATTCTATTATATTTATAAATTTTTAATTTGTATGGTTGTTTTAGAATTTTTATTTATTTTATTATAATTATAGTATTATATTTATTAATTATCACTGTTAGACAGAAAGAAGAACAAGTTTTGAAATTTTGGAGCCAGTAAGACAGACAAGCTAAAATCAAGCGCGACGGCTAACGCCGCATAGTGGTGACAAATAGTCATCAGTGGTGAGAAATAGGTTTCAAGGCTGACAAATGTCTCCTAAGGGTGTGTTGACTCTCAAAATATCATTCGCGGCGATCAAGTCTCAAAGACGAACGGCACGGCCCTCTGAAGCACGGAAGCCGATAAATAGCAACATACTGAAGACTTCTCAAGCTGCCAGAGCCTCGAGTCACCCTGTATGAGCACGGGGACTTCACCTCAGGAGAATCGAGATGAACTCGCAACCAACCGGCAGTGCGACCAAGCCTGCCCAATGAACCGGCATCGACTCCGTCGCGCCGCATACACTACACCCGTTGTCCGACCAAGGACAATGGTCTACCCGGTGGCCACCCACCTCATGAAAGACTCTCCTGAGATGGAAGAACTCCCTTGGCTCTTCAGAACGGAGGACCGAGGGCTCTGCCGGCGGAAGATCCCGGCTACCCGTCGCGGGTACAACTTCTCACCAAGTCAGGCCCATTAGCGACCGAATGATCGCCCGGCCTGGACGGAACTATCCCGGGTGTACCCCACCCTCCAAGAAGCTTCGAGCACAAAACATGTTGGGTCCCGTAGTGCAGGAACACGGATCTAGAGGGGGGGTGAATAGATCCTACTACTAAAAAGTATGACCAATTAAAAACATAGACAAGCGCACATCGGAATTAACAACCTTGATGAGATTGAAGATTTCACTCAAGCAAGATGATTAAATTCTCTCAATCTCACCGTTCACACGCGATTAAGATAAACACATTAAGCTGTTAAACATAACAAGGCAAACCATAATGCAAACCATAGGACACTGAGATTTTTAAGGTGGTTCGGGACCACGACGGGCTCCCTACGTCCACCCCTCACCAAACCCGGTGAGGCTTCACTCGAGGATAAATCCCCAACACGGAGACGACGCTCCAAACACACACGGGGATGAATCCCCACACACACATGGGGACACGTCCCAACACACACACAGACGGAGACGAAGTCTCCCACACGATCCGACAACCGGATCACAAACACATACACGATCTGACGACCGGATCACAACACACACACGATCCGACGACCAGATCACAACACACACACACACACACGCTGCAACAACCGCAGCACAATAACACAAACACGATCGCACGAAGGTGATCAAACACGACCGTATACACAAACGGTCACACACACGAGTATCTCTATTGTTCAGAAAATAAACACAAATACTCAAGCATGCTCAAACCCAAAATATAGATCATAGATCATATCACAAAGAACTGATAGAAGACATAGAAGAAGTCCCCCTTTGATCTTCAAGGCCGGTTGATGATGTTCCTTGAACCACGAGTTGGAGGGAAGCCAGATGAAGATGATTCTTACGTCTTCTTGATCCTCTCTTCGATTCGCACCTTTTCTTCTTCTTACACGATCTCCAGATCTTCACGGAAGTAGATGATATCCTCCTTGGAAGAGCTCCACCACGTTCTCCTCTTTTTCTTCACCTATACGAAAGAGCAAATGAGCATTAGGGTTAATCACATCCCAAATTCGTAACTCTTATATAAGCAACTTAAGGGGTGGGGAAAAGACTCATAAAACCCTCCTAATACATGTTAAAAACACATTAATAACAATAGAAACTAATAGGGGGTAGTATGGTAATGTTTGAAAGTGTTTTCAAAGGGTTTTAAACACTTTCGGAAGTCACGTTCCGGAAGGGGTCGACCCCTGGGTCGACCCTCGGCATCCAGGGTGCTGCCGGGGCCAAAAATCAGAAGAAACCTGCAGGGGTCGACCCAGTGGGTCGACCCCAGGGTCGACCCATGCAGGTGGCTGGGCACCGAAAAAATAGTTCTGCGCGCTTCGGCGGCGGGAATTAATTCTCCTAGCTCCGAACTCCGATCGAGGCGAGACTGGAGGCGTTGGAAAGAGGACTCCCAGAGCTACAACATAAATTTTTTAGAGGGGAGATCCAACGGTCGGATTGAAAATGGTGAAGACTGTAAGACAGTTTAAGTTTGAAAAATAACTAAAACCTCCATCAAACCAAAGAGAAATAATTGATTAAATGTTACCATAATCCCATGAAGATCAACAATGATTTTACATCCTGAAAAATATGATAAACCAAGAGGCTAGTTGAGAATCAAAATATATGAGGTATGCATTAACACTATGAACATGTTCATAATGAAATACATCATTGAACCTATTCAAACATGCGTTTTGCTTCTCAAATCACTTAGCAAAAATACATTTGACCAAATGACAAGGTTTTGAAATGATAAGCATGAATCTATCATTCAAGCATATATAATAACATGGAAGCTCAACCATTCAATCACATTCTTGAATCAACCAAATCTTCAACATCAAGATGCTTCATTACACAAATGTTAACAATCATGCCAAATGCAAAGCATACATAATATCATAGAACCACATTCATTCAAATGACATTTTTGTTGGTAAAGATTAATATTCATGAAGCCTTATTTTCACGAGGAACATTGTCTTCACATGCATCTCACACATCAGTAAATACCAATCATTCATGCAAGGCATGAGCAATGTTGAACCAAATCTCATGAAGTCTTGTACGAATATTTCTAGCACAATACAAGCTTAAAAGCTTCAAGTAGAAAATGCATGAACCACATTCATGTCATTAGCAACTTAGAAGATCACATCCATCAAATTTCAAGTTACAAGGTTGAGGTTATTTCAAGCCCAAAAATCTTACGAGGAAAGCGCATGAAAATATCCATCCAAGATTGTGAAAAGCTATTTGATGGAATGGATGAAATATAGAAGAGTCATCACAATGCAGTGAGTTAGTCAACTCCCTTTTTCAATAAGATCTTCATTGATGCACTCCTTTGAGTTCCAAACATAAATCATGGATTTTGATCCTGCAAATCAAAATATTCAAAGCATGAGACCATTAAATACAAAGCATTCATATAACTTTCAAACATGAACAGAGTTAACTCCCTTTTTCATTGATGGACTCCTTAAGATTCCAAGTATGAGCCATGAAGTTGTATTCCTGCAAACCAGCATAAATATAACGTTAGTTCCTTAAACATCAAGTGTAACTCCATCTTTCAACCTATCAAATCAAGATATGAAACATGTTGTTCAATGAAACATTGCTAAATGAAACACATACACACACAAGCACAATCGTTTTGATATCATCAAAACCAAACACGAACTAGGGGTGCAACAATCTCCCCCTTTTTGATGATGACAAAATGATGTGTGTGATATTACAGATTTTACAAACATTTGTAAACATTGAGCATACACCAATTCTTTCATTCTCCTCAAGACAACATCATTCATAAAGCATTGAGCACACACCAAACATTCTCCCCCTTTTTGTCATCTACAAAGACAGGGGGTTATGTGACATGAAATGAACAGGTTGGGCCAAAGGATATGATTCCAATTGAAAGACCAATGGATGCTAAGTAGGGGCTCAAAGACATGATACCAAGTGTTGATCAAGATAGAGAGCCTCAAAGATAGCATTTGTTGATCATGATACCATTTGTTGGTTGAACTCATTTAGGCAATTATGCAACATGAAGTGTTCAGAATATGCATTTCAAAATGAACTGTGCCAATTGGTGAAAAGTATGGATTTGATCAAGATGATATCATGAATGACCTATATGCATGCTGAAAATGTCAAATATGCAAATATGCAAATTAGCACTGAATATGCACTATGTGAATGCTAATCATGCAAGTTATGAAGCTATGCACATGATGACTTCTATCTTTCAAAAGTAAGGTTTATGCTCTGAATTAGACTCAAGGGGAATGCTTGAACATGCAATCACACAAGTACAATCGTCATGCACACAAATATTACATATAGTAACTCCCCCTAAATGAGGCACGAGTTAACAAAAGAGCATATGATTCAAATTCAAGAATGTAAGGCATGAAGCATAACTAAGAGATTTGTGCATACACAACTAGGAGTAATACATAAACCGTGAGTGTATGCAAATTCATAAAAGACATACATCACAAAAATGCCCATGTGAAATGTGAGGCAATGACTAATGAGTTTCAAAACATATGGATTTTCAGATTTTATAAAAAACACTAGAAGGTAATCTCCTCTCTACACTTTCACTTTAGATTCTCGACTATCGGTAGCTTCGCACATCCCCAATTTTGTTCTTTTAATGGACTTCACTTTTCGGCGCGAGTTTCCTCATATGTCTCAATGGGGATTCCCGGCTACTTGGATTCGTCACACATATGGATTTTTGTTTCTCCTTTTGACACGAGTTTCCTCCATTGTTTCAGGGGAGATTCCCGGTTACTCGGATCCACATTCCACTTATTGAATTTTTGTGGGGTAGGCAGCTTTTTCCTCACGATTACTCTTTAATGTCCATGTAGAGATTCAAGTTCCCTTTAGAGTGTTGGAAAGAATTTCTTAAATCCTTATCAAGTAAAGTCATTAAATTCATTGTGTGCAAGAGTGTGGGGTAAATTTTTATTTTACATGTATAAAATGAATTCGACAAGACATAGCTATGACTCCCCCTAAATGTATGCACGGTCGGAATCAAATCCTCCCCCTTAATATATGACATGTATCACATATGAATAAAATCACTGCATTGTTATTTATCAAGGAGGTGAGGTCTTAGAAAGATCAAGAAATGGCTTCATAGTATAAATACTTACAAGCATGCAAGGATTCATGAAACATTCATGCAAGCATTCATGAGTTAAGATATGCGATTATCATGAAATAAATGCATATGTTCTATATGCATGAATATGCAATATGCATCTTTTTGTCATTTTATATGCATAGTATATGAATGATATGCAAAGATGTCAATGCGATGCAGAATGTCAGATTTTTATTTAAAAGTTCTAAATGCATTGCAAAATTCAATATGGGTGCAAGATGCAAGTTTTCAATTTTTCATATGAATGATCTAAATGCACCTTATGAAGTTTCTAATGCATGTAACTTATAAAAGCATGAGAGTGCAATGCAGGATGCAAACATTTTTATTTTTATTTTTATTTTAGAACATCATGACAGAATGCACAAGGAGACATACATATTCAATTGATGAGCAGCAACCATTTTCCAAGACTTGCCCTTTTTGAACAAGGGTACACAAATGATCAAAATCAAGTAGTGAACCCAAATTATTTTCAGAAATGTTCAAAAACAGATTTTCAATAACATCTCAAGAGCTTAGAGTGTCATCCATAAACCAAACAGATTTTATAGGTTCTGGTACGAGGTGGAGGTGAAGGTTTTAAAACCCAACTCACACATAGTGAGAGCTTCTAGGTGGACATAATCCACCTTTTCACTACACACCATTTGATATACCAGATACTCAATTACACTCAGATGCTCATGCATTTCATATTGAAAAGTATTCAGTAGGCAAGGACATCATGCTTGTTCCTCAAAATTTTCAGATTCATTCAACCAATGAGACATGTTCATCATAGCAGAATACAAGAACAACAGATCAAGTTCAGAAATAATATTTGTCAAAGGAACAATTCTGCATATCAGAAATTTTGCCTTCTAGAAGCAAGAATGAATTTTGGAATTAATTTGAATACACATGGTATTTCAGAATTTTAAGGTAAATTGATTTCCTTCAAAAGACATGTTTCCACATTTCAATACCAATTGTTGCATATGATCAAGCAATTCCACAGTTTAAAAATTTTGCCCTTTTGAAACAAGAAGGTTTTTCAAATTCAATTTGAAAGCACATGCAAATCAAAGGTAAATTGATTTCATTCAAAACACATGGTTCCTTATAAGCCAAATAATTCAATTTCTGAATTTTGGTACTAGGCGGAGTACATAGGTCCGAAGACCATCATCATGCTTAGTGGAAGTATCCAGTTGAACGTAGTCCAACCTTCTCTAACCACCATTTGATATACCAAATATTCATCCATTGTAGACATGTATGGCTTGTGAAGAATTTAGAGCATAACATGAGAACACACCAAGATCTCATTCCAAAACATCAAGACCACCAAGTTTGACAATGAAGGAGCAAAGTTGGAGTTTTACCATATGAGTGTGCCTTGTTCCATTTTATTGGAACCCCTTTCATTCTTTATTTACCTCAAGGCACACCTTCATCACAACTGACTCATTTGTCAGATTTTGGGCACCCAAGCCTTCTTGGGTCCTTGGATATTAGAAGCATTTCTTCCAAAAGTTTTCTTTGACATTTTCATTGCCACCTTGTCATCACTTTCCATGATCCTGTAATCCTCAATAACATGTCCACGGTTTCCACAATAAAGGCATTGAGGAGAAACAGTTTTACCAAAAGACTTTCTTTTTGGAGTAAATGAGGTTTCAAATCCATTCCATCTTCTATTTTCAAAAGGTCTAGATTTAACAAAATTAGACCTAGCATGCATTCTAGAAACATGGAAATTTTCTATTTTCAAAAACCAACATTCTTTCATTACATGTCCGTACTTCCCATAATGAAAGCAACAAGGAGATGTGGGTCTACGGAATGACTTTCCATTGTTTGCATGAGTGTTTATGAACAAGTTTCTCTTATAGGATGAAGACCCTTGAGCATTGGAAGCATGTTCAGTTCTGTATTTCCTTTGAAAGTTAAACTTAGCATTTATGGCATGATAATCATCATTTTGCTTCACAAAGCAATCATCCATGACATGGCCAAGTTTGTGACAATAAAAGCATGAGGCATTTTTCTTTTTGCATGCAAGTTTGTCATCATCTTTCATGACAACACAATCATCCATCACATGTCCAAACATACCACAATAGAAACATTCAACATTAGACTTTGATTTTTAAAATCTATTTGGCATGGTTGGTTTGACATTTTTCTTTTTCGTAAAATCATTTTCAGAGATTTTCACTTGAGTAACGGGAGGAGGTGTTTTGGAGGTGCTAGGAACGTTGGAGGCAAGAACAAAAGAAGTTTTTAATATGGATTCAAAAGACTTTTTGTTAACTGGGGTGTATCCAAGAGCCTCCTTCTGAAAGTTCACTTTAACACCTAGCAATGTGTCTAAATTCTCCTTCCCTTTGACAAATCTAGACAAATCAAGTTTCAAGTTTTTGATCTCTTTTTCACATGCAAGGATTTTCTCACTAAGCAGGCAATTCACAGATTCCAAGTTTTCATTCTCTTTCAAGATTTCCTTGTTTTCATCATTCATAGCATAGAGTTTTTCAGTTAAGTTTTCAAGAATTTTCTCAGTTTTAACAAACTTTGAAATCTTAACAAGCAATTGTTCATTCTCAGATTTCAACAAAGAAGTTTCTTTTTCAAGCTTATCAAGGCATTTCATTCTTCCCTCAAGCAAGGAATTCTGAATTAACATGGCACCATTTTTTTTTTAAGATCTTCATTTTCATTCAAGATACTTTTGCTATCAATTTCAGAATCAAGTAGCTTTTCAAACATTTTATCATCATCAGACAAAGAAGCTAGCTTGTTCTTAAGATATTCTTCATTTTTCTCAAGCATTGAAATCTTAGACAAAAAGTGTTTGTTTTGATCAAGCAAATCATGGGTATCATTATCAATTTCAAGAGCAGTATTAGATTTTCTAAACACCTCAAGCTCTTCATTCATACAAGACATCTCATCTGAAAACAATTCAACTTTGGATTCTAGAAGTTCTTTTTCATATTCCAGATTCTCAATCTTTGAGTCCAAAGTTTTATAATTTTCACAGGAAGGATTATCATGCACATTCTCATTAATCTTCCTTTTCAAGTTCTTACTTTCAGATTTTAGTTTCTTGCATTTTTTATACAGTTCAGCATATGCCATTTGCCATTCCTCATTAGAGAGTTCTTCATTTTCAGAATTTACCTCATCATAATTTTCTTCATTGAGTTGACCATCATTGTCAGCCATGAGACAATTTTGTCCTTCCATCTCTTGAGCTTTGATCAACTGATCCATAAACTCCTTTGCCGTTCTACAAGAAGAAACAAATGGAAACATATGAGTATCAATGGCACTTTTCAATAAATTTAAGACAATGACATTTTCATGGTTCTTCAATTTATCATGATTAGACCACTTGGTCTCATCTAGAGGTAATATGTGAGGACCATCATAAATCAACTTCCAAAGATTAGGATTAATTGAATTGATCAGTCTACACATTTTACCCATCCATGAAGTAACATCAGAACTATTAAGAATAGGAAGGCAATTCATCGACATGTGCTCAACAGAAAAGTTCATGATTGTAGAATGCACTAGGATCACTCTGTAGATCGTGAGATCTAGGGACAGCAGAGCCTCGCTCTGATACCAATTGTTGGGTCCCGTAGTGCAGGAACACGGATCTAGAGGGGGGGTGAATAGATCCTACTACTAAAAAGTATGACCGATTAAAAACATAGACAAGCGCACATCGGAATTAACAACCTTGATGAGATTGAAGATTTCACTCAAGCAAGATGATTAAATTCTCTCAATCTCACCGTTCACACACGATTAAGATAAACACATTAAGCTGTTAAACATAACAAGGCAAACCATAATGCAAACCATAGGACACTGAGATTTTTAAGGTGGTTCGGGACCACGACGGGCTCCCTACGTCCACCCCTCACCAAACCCGGTGAGGCTTCACTCGGGGATAAATCCCCAACACGGAGATGATGCTCCAAACACACACGGGGATGAATCCCCACACACACACAGGGACACGCCCCAACACACACACAAACGGAGACGAAGTCTCCCACACGATCCGACAACCGGATCACAAACACATACCCGATCCGACGACCGGATCACAACACACACACAATCCGACGACCAGATCACAACACACACACACACACACACACACACACGCTGCAACAACCGCAGCACAATAACACAAACACGATCGCACGAAGGCGATCAAACACGACCGTATACACAAACGGTCACACACACGAGTATCTCTATTGTTCAGAAAATAAACACAAATACTCAAGCATGCTCAAACCCAAAATATAGATCATAGAGCATATCACAAAGAACTGATAGAAGACATAGAAGAAGTCCCCCTTTGATCTTCATGGCCGGTTGATGATGTTCCTTGAACCACGAGTTGGAGGGAAGCCGGATGAAGATGATTCTTACGTCTTCTTGATCCTCTCTTCGATCCGCACCTTTTCTTCTTCTTACATGATCTCCAGATCTTCACGGAAGTAGATGATATCCTCCTTGGAAGAGCTCCATCACGTTCTCCTCTTTTTCTTCACCTATACGAAAGAGCAAATGAGCATTAGGGTTAATCACATCCCAAATTCGTAACTCTTATATAAGCAACTTAAGGGGTGGGGAAAAGACTCATAAAACCCTCCTAATACATGTTAAAAACACATTAATAACAATAGAAACTAATAGGGGGTAGTATGGTAATGTTTGAAAGGGTTTTCAAAGGGTTTTAAACACTTTCGGAAGTCACGTTCCGGAAGGGGTCGACCCTGGGTCGACCCTCGGCATCCAGGGTGCTGCCGGGGCCAAAAATCAGAAGAAACCTGCAGGGGTCGACCCTTGGGGTTGACCCAGTGGGTCGACCCCAGGGTCGACCCATGCAGGTGGCTGGGCACCGAAAAAATAGCTCTGCGCGCTTCGGCGGCAGGAATTAATTCTCCTAGCTCTGAACTCCGATCGAGGCGAGACTGGAGCCGTTGGAAATAGGACTCCCAGAGATACAACATAAAATTTTTAGAGGGGAGATCCAACGGTCGGATTGAAAATGGTGAAGACTGTAAGACAGTTTGAGTTTGAAAAATAACTAAAACCTCCATCAAACCAAAGGGAAACAATTGATTAAATGTTACCATAATCCCATGAAGATCAACAATGATTTTACATCCTGAAAAATATGATAAACCAAGAGGTTAGTTGAGAATCAAAATATATGAGTTATGCATTAACACTATGAACATGTTCACAATGAAATACAGCATTGAACCTATTCAAACATGCGTTTTGCTTCTCAAATCACTTAGCAAAAATACATTTGACCAAATGACAAGGTTTTGAAATGATAAGCATGAATCTATCATTCAATCAAATATAATAACATGGAAGCTCAACCATTCAATCACATTCTTGAATCAACCAAATCTTCAACATCAAGATGCTTCATTACACAAGTGTTAACAATCATGCCAAATGCAAAGCATACATAATATCATAGAACCACATTCATTCAAATGGCATTCTTGTTGATAAAGATTAATATTCATGAAGCCTTATTTTCACGAGGAACATTGTCTTCACATGCATCTCACACATCAGTAAATACCAATCATTCATGCAAGGCATGAGCAATGTTGAACCAAATCTCATGAAGTCTTGTACGAATATTTCTAGCACAATACAAGCTTAAAAGCTTCAAGTAGAAAATGCATGAACCACATTCATGTCATTAGCAACTTAGAAGATCACATCCATCAAATTTCAAGTTACAAGGTTGAGGTTATTTCAAGCCCAAAAATCTTACGAGGAAAGCGCATGAAAATACCCAACCAAGATTGTGAAAAGCTATTTGATGGAATGCATGAAATATAGAAGAGTCATCACAATGCAGTGAGTTAGTCAACTCCCTTTTTCAATAAGATCTTCATTGATGCACTCCTTTGAGTTCCAAACATAAATTATGGATTTTGATCCTGCAAATCAAAATATTCAAAGCATGAGACCATTAAATACAAAGCATTCATATAACTTTCAAACATGAACAGAGTTAACTCCCTTTTTCATTGATGGACTCCTTAAGATTCCAAGTATGAGCCATGAAGTTGTATTCCTGCAAACCAGCATAAATATAACGTTAGTTCCTTAAACATCAAGTGTAACTCCATCTTTCAACCCATCAAATCAAGATATGAAACATGTTGTTCAATGAAACATTGCTAAATGAAACACATACACACACAAGCACAATCGTTTTGATATCATCAAAACCAAACACGAACTAGGGGTGCAACAAAACAGGCCAAGCCAGCGGTACTTATCATAGTGCCGAGAGCCGTGTCAGCGGAGGACCCGTGCGTGCAAACCGGAGACATCTGAAGTTCGGAGAATGGCCGTACGTCGTCCTGAGAGCTTCGACAAGGCATCTCGTTGAGATTTCGAAAAACGGTGGTGGGATAAATGTTCACGGTAATCCCCGAAACCATCCCCGGACTCACCGGCTGACCCACGACGTGCAGGAGATGCTAATACGGCACGCCATAAACCGGCACACCCTCTTAATCTGGCGCCCTCCATTCCGGCGCATAAAAGATCATTTACCCGGCGCCCTCCTATTCCGGCCGCTAAAGGTGGAGCTCCCTTCCCCGACGCGCCATTCTTCACTCCGGATTAGGATTCGAGCCCGCTCATATATATATGTGGCCGATCGAATGTAAGAAAAAGGGGGCAATTGAGAAAAAGGAGAAGAAAAAAAGAGAAGAAAAAGAAAGGAGAAAGAAAGGGTTTCCTTGCGAGAGAAGCAGGGTTCTCTCTGAGCGCCCCTTCACCGCCGTCTTCCTTTGCTCTGACTGTAGTCCTCCGGAGCCGGAGAAGAAGGGTGAGGGTTCGATATTCAGTGCGAGAACAGGTGGGTCGCGTGCTTTCTTTTTGTTTTCTCTCCGACTCCTCCCCTCTGATCTGATGTAAGCGAGAAGGGGGGGGGTGGCGATGATATGAGTCAATCCTCCCCCCCTCCTCGCCATCAACATTAGTTTGTTCTTCCTCTGTAAATCCCTCTGCATCTAGTGAATGGCGACCGGGTGGCAACGCCGGCGCCGGATTTGTAATTCATGTGTTAGCCCCCTGTTCACGGGGTGATGTTATTATATATATAAGCTGGTTGATTGAACGCTCAATGCTGTGCCTCCTCCTTTCATTTCTATCTCAGTCGGTGCATCCGTCTTTTTTCCCACTTGCGCGTGGTTTTCCGAATGCGATTTCTCTGACTCCGAATATGCCCTGGGATATCACGGGCTACAGAGATGATCCTCCCCAAGGCCTTCACGTCGACGCAGTGGCCGTGTCCTATTCGATGGTTCTTGCATACTTTGTGGAGGGAGGCGTGCCGGTGCACGTACCTCTTCCCGCTCTGTTTCAGGGTCCGATCTCCATTTTCTTTCCTCTTTGCGTTCTGCCATTGCTCAGAGAAGGTGGGGGTCACCTCCAGAATACCAGTGTGATTACTGCATTCCAGCCGCTCGAGCATATGCGTATGTGGTTAGGTCATCCTATTCACATATAAGCTATCTCTCTTTGTGACTGCTGCTTGCCTTCTCCTCCGTGGATGGTAGTCCAGTTTCGCGAGCATCAATACTTCAACTCTGTGAGTGGTAATCTGTCAATGCCGAATGTCTTCTTTCCTCTCGTATGTGTTCTGCATCCCCGAGCTACCCTAGCTCTGTTGGTTTTGTCCCATTAATCCGGGGAGGGGGACATTCCCCACTGTTTCATAGACCCGCCGATTGGTCAAGGAGGCTCCACTTGCGAGTGATGGATGCTCCCAATGGGCCATAGGGCAAACATTAACAGGGGCCTCAGCCCGATAATGCAAACCCATAGCCCTTCGGGACCCTGTGGTGACTAAGGGACAAATGCTCCTAGTAGGCTAGTCCTCGGAGCCTCTCTCCCTAATGGTCTTTCTCTAACGGATGCAGTGCATGCTACAGGTTGCTCACCCTTCGTAGGCCAGCCCTCGGGGTTGCCGCTTCCTTCATTAGCTGCCTTATCCGCCTGTTTCAACCCACGGAGCCATGGTACCCCTTGAAGGCCAGTCCTCGGGGTTTCCTGTCCGATTGGGATTTGCTGGCGACCATTGTGCCGACCGGCTGTTTAGGGGCTTACTCCACGCGTGAGTATGACCCCGTTTCTCCCCTGCCACCTTTCAGGGGCGGGGGAGATGCTGCCAAAATTCTGTCAGGTTTCTTAATCAAAGCCATCTCCGAGAATTGGCCTTAATAAAACATAAGTTCTCAAGCGATGAACTGCCGTGCTCGAGTATGAACCTCGCACTAACTCATCACTTCATTCTAGAAGGGCTCTGGACTTCAATTAAACAAGCAATCGGCCCAATTAACTTCAAAACTCTCAACAGAATCTTAATGAACTTAAAAGGTTGCAAAATTCATCAAAAATTAGCTAAAACGGCGCGGTCTTAATCCGGCGCACCTTAATCCGGCCGGTACCCCCCCCGCGCCGGAATAGCCTCACACTCATAAAAATTTCTTTCCAGTGGCACCTTCCCGCGCACCCAAAACCGGCGCGCCCCAAGCCCACCGTGCCGTTTTAACATTGGTTAATGCCGCGCCGGATTAAGGCCATTCACCTACGTTTGGCCGCGCCGGGAAACCCTATCCCTACGTGTGGCCGCGCCGATTTCAAACCATTATGTTGTTTTAATCACTCCCCCGCCCTTGGAGCGATCCTCGTCTCCCGCGGTCGAGATCAATGACTCTAATCGATAATAAACTAAATAAGAAAGGGGCTATGCAAGCCCGAGCCATCTTGTTTTTACTACCATGTTTGTTAGTATTTCGCTTTCGTCATCATGCTTACGTTGCCACTTTCGTCCCTTTTGCGGGGTCTACTAAACTTGATTGATCATTGTTCATCTTTGCAATTCTGCGACTATGCTTAACATTGTCATGAACATCACGCATGCATGCCTGTATGGACCCTCGGGTATATCAAATGGCACTGACGGAAGTCTGGGTAACTCCCGATCGGAAGTCTTTGATATGCGCGATGGTGGTCTTCGGACCTATGTCCTCCGCCATGTATCGGGGTATCCAACTTAATGAATCATTCCCCTCTTGCATGATAGACAGAAGCATCTCACGTGACCTGGTCACGTTTATGCCTTTGCACTTTTATTCCGGCCTCGACAGCCCACTATCTCGGCAATTAATCAAAGGTTTTCCCTCCTCGTGGGGGATGTAATTAACGCCATAGCCTTTATGGTATGGCGGACTGCTGGTCCCGACCGAACCTCTCTCTCGCCCGACACGGGTCAGAACGAGCGCATAATAAATTTGTCACTCACGTGACTGGCACGCCCGCGCTGTCAATCAGTCAGTTAACTACCAGTTAGTTAGTTGGTTGATCGACACGGGAAATAAACCAAATAAACCCAAATGAAATAATAAAAAAATAAAATAAAAGGAGGACAAGATTTCCATCGCAAACAGTCTGGCACGCCCGGTGGGACCAGTGTCACCTTTCATCTCTTTGCCGAGATACTTGGGCTTCGAGGCCCTCCCAAAGGTTGCTGATCGTTGGTTTGTTTGTCTTTGCAGGCGAACTATGACGACAATTGGGTTGACTGGCGTCGGCTTCGGCCCATCAATCGTTGATGATCATGCGCAAGGGTACCTGGCGGTGCCCACGGTGTTCGGCAGCTTCCCTGCCGCCGTTGGCTTCCCCAACTTCTTGGGGTTAGCCTTCGTAGACATGCTGGAGGCGGAACCCTCGGAGCCTGTCGAGGGAGCTACGAAGAGCATGGAGCCTCTAAAGGCTCGATACTGCCACGACTCGCTCAAGAGTCCAACCTTGGTCGCCAGCTGCCTGGTGCACCATGCTGTCCGTGGGGTCCGCCCCGATGATGTGAACAGGAGCTCCGGAGGACGTCAGCGCAGGCAAATCCGGAAGAGTACTGCTGTGGTTACCGGAACCCTCTCTCAATCCGGTAAATCTATGATGGTTGGTGGCATGCGCGTCTTCCTCAACGGACGCGACGCGCGGATAGTCCCGGATCGGGTTGTCCCTTCCATCCCCGTCCGCAACTCATATCAAGCCCTCGCTGGAAGGAGGGCAGAAAGAGAAGAAGCCGGCCATTACGGCCAAGAGAAGTTGGCCCCCAGGCCAAGGAAATTTAAACAGGCATGGGTCCCTAAGAGGGTCCAACCTGTTCATCAAGCTGCACCCGTCCGCCGCCGCCTTGCTCACGACGGAGCGGAAGGGAGGAGAGAAAGGGGCCTGGCCCCGAAAGAAGAAGAAGTGGTTGCGGACCCTCCGCGCCGCGAAAGTTTCTGGGCCTGCGCCCGCCAAGCCAACGTCCCTGCTGTGGGACGAAGGTTCCAGCAACCTGCCGACAGAGCTCGGCTAGCTTATACCCCTCCTGTGGGAGGTCGGCAACTGTCCCCCGTGCTGCATCAAGAGCGGGGTCGAGAAGAGATGACCAACTTGGTCAGGAACTATTTTCGAGGGCTAGGCAACCCCTCGCTTGGGCAGCAGCGGTTGATGCAAGCAGCCGCCGCCAATGAAGACTACTGCCCATCAATGGCAGTTGAAGAAAATGAAAGAGAAGGGATGATGCTGTCGTCAGTTGACGACAACGGCTATGATGACGGCTTCGGGACCGAAGCCGATGAAGCCGCCCCTAGGCGGGAAGGAACAAGAAGAACTTCTGTGTTCGAGAGGCTGACCTTCCCAGATCGAGCTAAGAGAAGGGTCCATCGACAGAGAAGAAGGATGCAGGTCTTCGCCTGCAACATGGCCGGCATATTCGGCCGATACGAGGGACTTCCTGAAGATCCCCGCGAGTTGGCTAAATTGGCCGCACGGCCAGGGCCGAATACTCGAAGAGCAGAAGCCGCAAGGCAGCTCCTGGCGACGACTAAAGGGGAACAACCCCGGGTCTACCACCAGTGGGATGACAAGGCTCCTGTCTTGACCGCCAATGTGGTAACGGCGGAGGAAGAAGATGACGTTCTCCTCGACATCCTGCCCGAGGGTGCGTCCGGGAAACAACGGAAGCTATCCCCACCACAGCAACTATGGACCCATCGGTCTTGATGCTACTTCAAAAATATCGGCAAGAGATAGACTTGCTGAAGAAGCAGCTGATGGAGAAAACTGAACAGTCATCAGCTTCCAAACCACCCGAAGTCCAGGGTGAATCATCTCAGGGAGCGGCTCGTTATGTCGACCCTCCACCGCTCTACACCAAGCCTCAGTCGTCAGAACCAAGCCCGGCGACAGCACAATAGCGGCCACCACAGTCGCAGCCGCTGATGCCACCGGTGCTCCCCCAGGTGCACCAGACACCCCCGCTGTTGCGTCCACCACAGGCGACCACTCTGGTCACCCCGTACCTGCAGCCGGCACACTTCTACCCGGAGCCAGTTGACCCGCGGTCATGAACCGGATGATGGTGGAAAGAATGATCAAGCTGAAGCTCGCAAAAAGGAGTGAAGGCGACTACGTCGCGTTTGATGCCTATCGGGTGCCATACCCGCAACACCATGCTGCTAAGCGGCTTCCCCCGGGAATCAACAAGCTACCCAAGTTCAAAAAGTTCAACGGGAAGGGATCCCCGAAAGAACATATTGCCTATTATATGACTGTCATGGGTGACTTGGCCACCGATGAATCATACTTGTTTAAGTTTTTCGGGTCCTCGCTGACGGGGCTCGCATTTGAATGGTACTCTAGCCTCCCGGCCGGGTCAATCAGCGACTGGCCAGATATGCAGAGGAAGTTCAGAGAAAGATTCCATGTTACAGAGAGGGAGGTCACAGTGGCCGAACTCTACTCAACAAAGCAAAGGGCCGATGAGACAGCCCTCGATTATATCAAGAGGTGGAGGAACCTTGGAATGAGGTGAAAGCGGCCCCCGCATCAGGAAGATGCTGTATAAATATGCAAACAAAATCTCAGAAGGGAGGTTCTGGAAAAGATGATTGGAATGGAAATACGATCGTTTGACCGATTGAACAATGTCGTGGCCGAGGTAGAAGCTTTTCTGGCCAGAACTGTCCCTACATCTGCTGCCAGCACGACCCAGAAGGGCAAGGCAGTGGAGCGGCACTCGTCGCCTAAAGAAGCGAACACTCTTGACATCAAGGCATTCGAACAACAGAAAGGTGAAGGCAAGAAGGCAGTCACCCCACAGCCTACAGAAGCCCCAGATGGCAAAGAAGGTCCCTCGCTGCGGGACAAGATGAAGAAAGCCTATTCATTTCCGAAGGACAAAACCCGGATTCTGTTCGACTGGGTGACGGAATATGGCATGGTCACCCTGCCAGAGCCAAAGAGGCCGGAGGACCTAAAGAGAAAAGACAGCCCAAGATTCTGCCCCTACCACCAGATGTTGGGGCATCCAATCGAAGACTGCTATGTTTTCAAGGACATCGTCGAAGGGATGGTGAAGAAAAATGAAATCGAGTTGGGAGAGTACAAAGTGGACCCTCCTCAACCGCATGAAGCCCCTCGGAGGAGGGCAGCAGTCAACATGATCTCCCTATACCAGGCACTGCCCGAAGAGATCTCTGAAGCAAGTACGCGGAGCACTTATGAAACTCATTTCTTGGAGCCCGCGAAGGAACAGCAGGGGTGGCAGCAGATCCCTGCGAAGCACAAGAGAAAGAAAGCACCCTGCCCGAAAGTGGGGGCATATATCCGTGGTGTTACACCCCGACCTGCTCCGCCGGTGGCAGCACCTGTGTGGATCACTCCACCTGCAACTATCAGGATACCTACACACAATCGGAGGAGGCAAACTCCGCTGCCAGTGGTCAAGGAAACCAATCCTGGGGTCCGCTGACTATAAAACCTCATTGAAGGGCTAGACGAGTACGTGCAGCCCGAATTGAAGCCGATGCTGGTGCGGGACCATGTCCCATGGCAAGAACTGGAGCAGCTCTCACTCGAGCGAAAGGAGGAAGCTGAAGCAGCATCCGATAAGGAGGGCCGTCTGTTCTGGCGACAGGCGCCTACTGAAGCAAGGAAGAAGAAGAAACAAAAGAAGAAGAGGAGGGCCGCTAAGGCCAATAAAGTGCAGGTTGTTTCCGGCAATACCCTATCTGCACTCTTCAACCCGCCCGGAGAAGAGGAAGAAGAGGAAATTTGCTTCACACCCCTTTTTGAGGGAGGCAGGGCTGAGGCCGCAACTACTACACATGCAACCCGGTCAGGCCGGAAATGGGGGCGCCAACCGCCACCCAACCACAACATCATATTCAGGGGAGAGCAGCCCTACAAAACACCTCCGCCGGAGATCAAGGGAGTCCAGATCCCTCCTCCGTCAGGCTTATATAACAAGAGTGGGGGCAAGGCAGTCCCTTCATTCCTCGAATTTATGAAGATGTCCAAGGGGAAGCAGCCTTGTCAGGAGGCTAACCCTGCACCCGGGGATGTTCACCCGCAGCCAGCACAATCTGCTGAAGATCCAAATACAGATGAACCTTGCCCTGCAGTAGCTAATGAAGAGCGTCGAGGATCCGGTACCAGCCAGAAGGGCGCCGAATCTGAGGCAGATAAAGCAGGTCCGTCAGGGCCCGCAACCCAAGACTTCCCCAAGCCCAGGTGGGCTGAAGAGATGAAGCTCTCCAATGTCCGAGCTGGGAGTCGAATAATGAAGCTACTCAAGAAGCTCCCTGCTCGATTTACAATCTGGGAGATCCTTTCTTTGAGTGAAGAGACCCGACAGGCGATCATTACTGCTCTGCAGACGCCTGCTCATTTTGAGACATGTTTGGCTGAAGCAATGCCGGAGGCTAGAATGACCTTCACTCCAGAAGATATGCTGCTGCCTACCATCAGCCACAACAGGCCGTTGTACATGAAGGGGCACCTGAATGGGAGGGAGCTGAATAGAATTCTGGTTGATCCCGGTGCAGCGGTCAACATCCTGCCTTATAGAATATACGAGAGGCACCACTTCAACGTGCATCTCGAGAAAGTCGGGGATATGCGTATCGCCGGCTTCAATCAAAAATGTGAAGTGTCGATGGGGGTGGCAGAGTTCACCCTTACCCTAGCGGATTTCACTACGACGGTGCAGTTCCATGTCATTGACTCCCGCACCTCGTACAAAGCACTGCTCGGCCGCCCCTGGCTGCATGAAAATATGATGGTGCCATCTACGCTCCACCAATGTATCAAATACAGTCTTCAAGGGAAGGAGGAGAGGATCTTTGCAGACCCCCACCCGTTTGAGGTATTTGAATGTCATTTGGCGGACGCCAACCTATATACAGGGCCTCCCTAGAAGACCTCTGGAGCTAAGACCCCTGCGGGGACATCGAGAGGCACATCCGGCGGCAATTGGTATCCACCACCGCCACGCGGATATGTCAAGCCCAAGGTAGTCTCTCATATCACAGCATCCGGGGACGTGGGCAGAATAGCACCTCCAGCATTATACGCTGAAGCTATTGAAGTGCGGGTCGGCCAAAAGCATAACCACATTGGAGTCCCAGACGGCCTCACCAAGCCAACTCCCGACCTTGATAACCCCACTGTCGAACCTTTCAAAACTTGGGAGGTGACACAGGAAGGTGGACCCAACAGTCTGTTCTATATGGCTGAAGAGCACCCTACTCGGGAAGACATAGACTGCGGCCTCCCCGAAGACATAAGCAACCCGTTGGTTCCCATCAAGGGTCTGCCACTCACAACCGGTCGGATGGCCAGGATGTTTCAGACGCAACACATCCCCTCCGTTCAGTCCCAAAAGCGCAAGGAAACTTTCCAGAAAATGTGGTATCCCGTGAATCTGGATAAGGAACTGAGACACGTCTCGCAGTACTCGGGGTTGGGCTTCACCCTGGAAGAATATTATCATAGTGGCCGATATGAGGTGGACACCCTCTCCGCCTTCTACCCTGCTGAAGACAGCCCGCTGGGGGTAACCTTTGATGAATACCCAGCGGAAGATGAACATGCTGACTCGGGCCAGCCCGGAAATCAAGAAACAGAGACCGGGATTCCTTGCCGATGTTGGGAGCAGGTTTATCCTAAGAGGCGGCCATGCAAGCCGAATTTGATACGGCTAGCAGCAGCGAAGCCGAAGGTGTTGAAGAAGCAGGGACCTCCCCCTCCTATGGAGTCCTTCTAACAATCACCCCCGCACCCCTTGTGCCAATCGGGGAAGCCTTGGCCAGCCCCGACCAGGAAGTGTGTGTTGCCGACAATAGGACTGTCACTCCTATTGAAGATGCAACTGCCCTAGAAGACGAGATCTCCTCATCTTTTGCTACGAGACTGGGTTGCTGTTCCAACCCAACAACAAGCAGTCACCAGTCGGTCACGACTACAACCCCATCTGCAAGGACTGAAGCTGCTCTTTTACCCAGGGAGACTGCAATGGCAGCGGATTTGCTGAAAGATCAATACGCGCGGCCACTATCAAATGAAGCAGAGGGCTTCCGAGAAGCTCTGATGGTGTCAGATGAGGAAGTCAAAGTACTCAACCCTCAAGATGGTATTCCAGACTTCGTTGACCTCCAACCGGCACCCCCGGAGATAGAAGACGGAGGCCAAGCCACAGTCGACGAACTAATAGAAGTCAACTTGGAAAGTGAGGAGGACCCTAGGCCTACCTTCCTCAGTGCCCAACTGTCCCCAGAAGAACGGGAGTTGTACACCCAGCTACTGCAAGAATACTGGGATTGCTTCACCTGGACTTACAAAGAGATGCCAGGTCTAAATCTTGCAGTTTCACAGCATGATTTTACAATCAGCCCTGAAGCCGAGCCGGTGAAGCAACCGTCGCGGTGCATGAGACCAGAACTCATCACTCAAATTTGTGCTGAAGTCGACAAGCTTATTGACATGGGATTTGTCGAAGAAAACCAGTACACCACATGGTTAGCAAATATCGTCCCCGTGAAAAAGAAAATGGATAGATCCGGATATGTGTTGACTTCCGAGATCTAAATAAAGCCTGTCCCAAGGATGACTTCCCGGTGCCAATAACGGAAGTCATGATTGATGCTACAACCGGTCATGAGGCCCTGTCATTCATGGATGGGTAATCTGGCTACAACCAGATTTGGATCATGGAGCATGACCGGGTTCATACTGCCTTCCGAACCCCTAAAGGCATTTATCACTATAACAGGATGCCGTTCGGACTAAAGAATGCTGGCGTAACTTATCAGCGTGCAATGACCAGAATCTTTGATGAGTTGCTCTATCACAAGGTCGAGTGCTACATAGATGATCTGGTGGTCAAGACCAGAAGAAAACAAGACCATCTGCAGGACCTCCGGATTATCTTTTAGAGGCTGAGGCAGCATGAGCTAAAGATGAACCCTATGAAATGTGTGTTCGGAGTGTCGAGCGGAAAGTTCTTGGGCTTCATTGTCCGATATCGGGGAATCGAGATAGACCCCGCAAAGATCAAAGTAATTCAGGAACTACCTGCACCAAGAAATCTCTCCGAGCTAAGATCACTACAAGGCCGCTTGGCTTATATCTGGCGGTTCATTTCCAATTTGTCAGGGCGATGTCAGCCTTTCCACAAACTGATGATGAAGGATGTTCCCTTTTATTGGGATGAAGATTGCCAGACAGCCTTTGACAAGTTGAAAGACTATCTGAAGACTCCTCCAGTGCTGGGCGCACCGGTGAAAGGACGGCCGTTGATATTATATATAGCAGCCACACATAATTCCCTGGGGGCAATGCTGGCCCAGAATAATGAAGAAGGGAAAGAACAAGCCCTCTATTACCTCAGTCGGAGACTGGTCAGAACTGAGGAGAAATATACTTATATTGAGAAGATCTGTCTGGCGCTGGTCTTCGCAGTTAAGAAGCTTCGACACTACATGTTGTCGCATGAAATCAGCTTGGTATCCAAAGAGGACCCGCTGAAATATATTATGTCCCAGCCGGCACTCAAAGGTCGCCTGGGCAAATGGGCAGTAATCCTTATGGAGTTCGACATCTCCTATGTGCCGCGCAAGGCCGTCAAGGGCCAAGCTATTGCAGACTTCTTCGCTGAGCACCCAGTACCCGGGGACTGCCCGCTGGAACCGAGCTTCCTGAAGATGAAACCCTGGAAGCCGCTCAGGTGCGGCCCTCCTTATGGCAGCTATATTTCGATGGCGCTTCCAGAATTGACACCTCTGCCACTGGATCAGCCAGGGTCAGGGCAGGAGCAGGCATAGTCCTGAAATCTCCAGAAGGGGAAGTGGTGCACACATCTTGCTCGATAAACAAACATTGCACAAATAATGAAGCAGAGTATGAAGCCCTGATAATCGGGTTGCAAATTGCTCTATCTATGGGAATTCAGATGCTGGAAGCATTCGGAGATTCCATGCTAGTTATAAAACAACTGGAAGGAGAGTTTGATGTGCGAAAGCAAGAGCGTCTCCCCTACCATCAGCTGGGAACCCGCCTGATGTCAAGATTCTACTTCATCAGCATCAAGCATATCAACCGAGGCCAGAATGCTCAGGCAGATGCCCTCGCTAAGCTGGCTAGTTCTTTGGCGGTCCCGCCAGACACGAGCCTGAATATAACAGTGATCAACCGCCGGCAAGTCCCCAGTGTAACATAGGTCTTAGCCGACGAACAAGAAATTGAGGTGGTAGCCGTCGCAGAGCTTCAGCAGCCCGATTGGCAAGAACATCTCCTACGGTGGTTCCAACACCAGCAACTCCCAAAAGAAAAAGAACAGAGAATGAAACTCCTGAGGGTCAAAGACTCTTACGAGATGAGGAACGGAACCTTGTTCCGAATAATGGCAGATGCCCAAAGAAAAGTCCTACTTCGTTGCTTGTCGTCGGCAGAAGCGGGGCAGGTGATGCAAGAAATCCATGCAGGATCAGCTGGAGCACATCAGGCCGGCCCAAAGATGAAAATTGAGATAAAGAAATTAGGTTACTATTGGCCCACTATGTTTGATGACTGCTGCAAGTTCGCCAAGGCTTGTCAGAGGTGTCAAGAATGCGCCAACGTGGCAAGGAGACCTCCAGTGCCACTACATCCAACCTTACCAAGCTGGCCGTTTGCTCAATGGGACACGGACGTAGTAGGGCCACTACCAGCATCGTCATCAGGGTGCAAATACATCTTAGCAGCTACAGATTACTTCTCCAGATGGGCAGAAGCAGTTACATTAAGAGATGTCACGGGAGAACTGGTTGCAAGATTTTTCCGGCAGAACATAATATTCCGGTTCGGGATTCCCAGCCGAATTATCTCTGACAATGGCAGCCATTTCAGAAATCAGAAGGTTTACCGGCTAGCCGACAAATACAAGATTGACTGGAGGACATCGTCCCCCTACAACCCTCAAGCCAATGGACTTGCAGAAGCCTTCAATAAGACACTATGCACGTTGCTGGCAAAGGCTGTCAAGTCTAATAAAAAGGACTGGGAAGAAAGGATGTACGAGGCGCTCTGGGCCTATCGTACTGTCTATAAAACTCCAACCGGCTGTTCGCCATTCTCCCTCGTGTATGGGTCAGAGGCTGTGGTGCCGATTGAATTAGAAGTTCCTTCGCTGCGAGTCGCCATCCAGCATGGACTAGTCAGCGGTGAACAAACCAATGCAGAAAGAAGATTGGAAGAGCTCGACGAGCTCGAAGGAAAGCACCTCCGGGCGCAACAAAACATCCAACTCTACCAAGCTCGCATGGCCCGTGCTTTCGATAAGCTGGTCAAAGGTTGAGAATTCAAGAAAGGAGACCTGGTGATGGTCAAGAGAAGAGAAGTGATGGCCTCCAATCCCAAAGGGAAGTTGGTCGAAAACTGGGTCGGACCGTACATCGTCCACCGAGTATATGAGGGAGGTGCTTACATCCTGGTGGACCACAAAGGAGTCATCCAGTTCTCCCCACTCAATGGGAAGCATATGAAGCTGTATCATACGGCACAACCAACATTCCCCGAGTGATCGGAATACCTTTCCTTGGTCTAATGACACTCCTCCCTGACCGAGCTACCCCCACCTTGGTTCAGTGGCATTCCGCCCTAACCGAGCTACCCTCACCTTGGTTTAGTGGCATTCCACCCTGGCAGAGCTACCGTCACCTTGGTTCAGTAGCATTCCGCCCTGACCGAGCTACCTTCACCTTGGTTAAGTGGCGTTCCGCCCTAATCGAGCCACCCCCACCTTGGTTCAGTGGCATTCCGCCCTAACCGAGCTACCGTCACCTCGGTTCAGTGGCATTCCGCCCTGACCGAGCTACCTTCACCTTGGTTCTATGGCGCTCTGCCCTAACCGAACTACCCGCATCTCGGTCCAATGATGGTCGGCCCCGACCAGACTCGCATAATGTCTACGATATTGCCATTACGGGTCTTACGCCCGAATCGGCATAAATCTACCCCTTTGCGTTAGCATTGCCTTCTTGCTGACGAATAAACTCTTTTCTCGGCGCAAGACTTCATGTCCTAGCCGACCTTTATACAATATTGCCATTGCGGGCCTTACGCCCAAATCGGCACAAATCTACCCCTTTGCGTCAGCATTGCCTCCTCGCTGACGAATAAACCCTTTTCTCGGCACAAGACTTCATGTCCTAGCCGACCTTTATACAGCATTGCCATTGCGGGCCTTATGCCCAAATCGGCACAAATCTACCCCTTTGCGTCAGCATTACCTTCTTGCTGACGAATAAACCCTTTTCTCGGCGCAAGACTTCATGTCCTAGCCGACCTTTATACAACGGTGCCATTGGGGGCCTTACGCTCGAATCGGTCCAAATCTATCCCTTGCGTCAGCATTGCCTTCGTGCTGATGAGTAAACCCTCTTTCTCGGCGTAGGACTTCGTGTCCTAGCCAACTCTCTCAACATCCTTCTGTTACGTGAGCAAAAAAAAGAAGACAAAATGGGGTTAAAAATAGAGATACCCCACCGGCCTTGTTCCTAAATCAGGACAAGGGCAAAAATGGCTATAACCCGGCTGTAGCGAAAACCCGAAAGGGCGTTACAAGTAAAATTGGGTACCCCGCCATGTGAAAACCCGAAAGGGCGCGTGGGCAAAAGCAAGAGGGGGCTGACTTCGGCGAAAACCCGAAAGGGCGCTCTGGTCAGTAAAGTGGTAATCCGAAAAGTTCCTCCTTATTCTCCTCCTAATGAAACTCCCAAGGGACAACCATCAAAAGTCCCACCGGAGATCCCCTACTACACCCGTGTTCGGCCTTCGTCACCATCGGCGAGATCGGTCGGCCTCCACCTTTAACGCGGACCTTCCGTCCCGGTTAATGAAAATACCCCTTGCTTCGACATGTAAACCACATCGAGGAACAAACCTATGTTCGACCCTCGTCATCATCGGCGAGATCGGTCGATCCCTACCCTTAACTTGGACCATTCGTCCCTGTTAATGAATCTATCCTTGCCTCGACATGTGACCCATGCCGAGGAATAAATATATGTTCGACCCTCGTCGTCATCGGCGGGATCGGTCAGCCTCTATCCCTTAACCTGGACCTTCCGTCCCTGTTAAGAACTATGCCCTTTGCTTCGGCATTTAACCAATGTCGACGAACTAAACCAAGATCCGACCCTTGTCATCATCGACAAGGCCGATCGGCATGCTAGCGGGCAGGCTCCCCTGTGTCCCGGCTTCTTCCTACAAAAAAAAGAAAGAAAGAAAAAGAGAGAGAGATGGGGTTTGCTTCTTCCTACAAAAAAAAAGAACGAAAAAAAAAGAGAGAGAGATGGGGTTAAAAATAGAGATACCCCGCCAGCCTTGTTCCTATATTAGGGCAGGGGCAAAAATGGCCATAACCCGGCTGTAGCGAAAACCCGAAAGGGCGTTACGGGCAAAATCGGGTACCCCGCCACATGAAAACCCGAAAGGGCGCGTGGGCAAAAGTAAGAGGAGGCTGACTTCGGTGAAAACCCGAAAGGGCGCTAAGTCAGTAATGTGATAAAAAAAAAATGAATGATGAGATGATAATGTAGTAGCGAGGTTATCCTCGTTCATCATTCCACTTCCTTCTACCTTTTTCGGTCCTTGTCACCATCGGCAAGACCGTCTACCATTCCAACCCTTGTTACCATCGGCAAGATCGGTCGCTACCTTTTTCGGTCCAAGTCACCATCGGCAAGACCGTCTACCTTTTTGACCCTTGTCACCATCGACAAGATCGGTCGCTACCTTTTTCGGTCCTTGTCACCATCGGCAAGACCATCTATCATTCTGACCCTTGTCACCATCGACAAGATCGGTCGCTACCTTTTTCGGTCCTTGTCACCATCGGCAAGACCGTCTACCATTCCGACCCTTGTCACCATCGGCAAGATCGGTCGCTACCTTTTTCGGTCCTTGTCACCACCGGCAAGACCGTCTACCTTTCGACCCTTGTCACCATCGGCAAGATCGGTCGCTACCTTTTTCAGTCCTTGTCACCATCGGCAAGACCGTCTACCATTCCGACCCTTGTCACCATCGACAAGATCGGTCGCTACCTCTTTCGACCCTTGTCACCATCAGCAAGATCGGTCGCTACCTTTTTCGGTTTTCGTCATCATCGGCAAGACCGGCTATTCTTTCGACCATTGTCACCATCGACAAGGTCGGTCTACTGACTATCGATCCTCATCGCCGTCTCCTAGACTGACCGACTTTCTATCGACCCTTGTCGCCATCGACAGGACCGGTCAACTTTCCCCCCTAACCTGGACCCCTCATCCTCATTAAACAGCAAACTGCTTTTGCTCCATATAAACTCTGTTGATGAATAAACCCTACCCTCAATTTCCGTCAGCTTCAATGGATTCGGCTGACAGGCCATCTGTCCTTATTTCCTAGCCCTGAAGGGGCCTCTATACCCTTTTGGTCCTTCGAACTCTTGGTCTGCACTAGCCGTTGGTTGGTCCCGAGAATGGTCATGGCGCGGTGGAGCGAACACCTCATCCCTTCGCTGAAGGCGTGAGCGCTCTCCTGCCCTAGTGACTCACATACTCAGACTAGAATTAACTGGCGAGTGGAAAGGGGAAAGAAAAGAATAATGAAAGAATGGAGTCGTCATTTAACAACAAAATGAAGATTTTTCATTCCTATGAAATAAAAGGTACATGTTACGCGGGGCATTCCCCGAAATACATGAAGTCCAGTGAAAGGGGAAAATAGAAAAGACTATGGCAGAGGGCGTCGGAAGATGTCCTCCAGCTCTGGAATGCCCAAGGAAGGATGGCGGGTTAGTTCTTGCAGTCTGAACTCGGTGGCCTCCAGCTGAGATAGTTTCTCCTCGAGGGAAGCAGCTTGACCCTCGGCCATCTCTGCCTCCTTCATCCTCTGGACTTCCAGGCGATCTACTTCTTGAAGCTCAGCCTCCGCCCTTGAAAGTTCGGCCTGTAGCTCTGCTATCCGGGCCGTAAGGAAGCTTCGGCGCTGCAAAGAGGCATTGGCATCATTCCTCATCTTCGCCGCAGTCCCTTTCAAAGAGATGAGAGCTACTCGACATTTAGCTCGCTCCAGTGTTATGGCCGCCAGCTGGTCAGCTACCTCCCGGCCTAAGAATTCCCTCCTGTTTACATATTTCAGAAGCAAAATCACCAGTGGAGTCCAGTCGTCCATGGGGCAACCAAAAGCCAACAGCGAGCGGGACAAGTGCTCTATCAAGCCCCTCAGCTGAACATAAGTCAAATCTCTGCTGGCCATTACGGTCTGCTGAAGGGTCCCTAAGAACTGCCACACAAGGTCGCTCGATGACTGGAGACCGAGCGGTGACATCTCGGGTAGCTCGAACTCCACTCTGCTGTCCACGGTGGCCCAGATATCGTCGGTCATCCTAGAAGATGACGACGGCATGATCTGCAGCGCACTTGTGTGGGGAGCAACCACGGTGACTGATATGGTAGCTGGAGTCTCGATGACGGCAACTTCCCTGCCATCCCCTCGGGATGAAGCTACAGCAGGAACATCAAGAGCCAAGGACATCTGCTCTTCACCTCCAACTCGACTGACCCCCATGTGGCCAGTTTCAGCAGTGAGAGCCAAGGCCCCAGTAGTCCCGGCTTCCTCTTCGATGATCTCTCCCGCCTCTACCTCGGAGGGGCCACCTTTCTCCGAAGCTGACCGTTGTACGACTTCCAATGGCTGAGAGTCCTCGACTGCTACCAACTCATTAACCCTCACAAGTGCTCCGGGTCCCGCTGGAGCCACTGCCGCTGCATAGTCCTTGGGATATCGCAGTGCGATAGGCCGCAAGACAGGCGGGAAAGTTGTGTGACCCGCGCCTAGAGTCGGGAGGGGTATCTGCACTGTTATGGTTGGCAGCACCACCTCAGTCTGCACCAGAAATATGTACATCAGAAAGCTAAAAAGAAAAGAAAGGAAGGGCAGCAAGCACCGACCACGGGAGGATCCTCACCTCAGCCGGTACTAGGCTCAAATCTCCAAGGGCAACCTCTGCGGCCCCAGCCCCTTCGCTCACAAGTGAGCCGGACGGCCCAGGACCACTCCATGACAACCGGGGCGGGCTGAAAGTCAGGTGATCACTTTCATAGGCCGAAGATGCCCCGGCATCCTCAGTCTCTGTGTCGACATGTGGGAACTCCTCATCACTGGAGCCGCCACCATAATCGACCTGCTCAGAGGAAGAGGATTCCTCTGCTCTTTCGGGACGCTCCACCATCGGAGCAGGAACCTCGCCAGGAGGAGCATCACCCGCAGCAGGGACTTCCTCCGTGCACTCCACACCAGGGGCAACAATTGATGGGATCTCAAGGGCAAGTTCACCCTGCCCCCGGGCAATCGCTTCCTCTGCACCCTCTGTGCCCGGGAGTAATGACGGTTGCATATCGACTGAAATTTACGACAAGAAATAGTCAAGCCGACTGAAGGCATGAAGACTCGCGGTGGCATCGCGATTAAACTATAAATTACCTTCCATTTCTTGTCTGGGCATTGGAGAAGGTAGATCTCTCTCTACGAGAGCAGCAGGGATTTCCTCTACCCCTTCCCTAGCCACGGCGCCTACCGTCGCCTCCAGCCCGATGACCGCAGCGACTGTGTCGGCAACTGTCAGCATGGATTAGCCAAGGCAGTCAAAGTGAGCCAATGAATTCTGGAGAGATGAAGAGCCTACCTTCAGCTTCTGGCCTTTGCATGCGGGAAGCCTCAAACTCTTCGAAGGACACAACCGGAGGAAGAACGGTTGCTGGTTCCTTTTCTGCGGCCTTCCTTCGGCGTGCCCGTGTCACTCGGGTCACTACTGCTTTGGCCTTCCCGACGGCCTCCCTCGATTGGGATCGGGTCCGCTTTCTCGAATAGCCAGGAGGCAGTGGCGTCGTGGTCGGGGCCGGCTCGGGAACCTCAAAGTATGCTGGCTTCTGAGCTTTTATTATCAGCTCCCTAAAGTGTCGGGTCTCCTCCGAAGTTGGTCAGACTGCACATGCACAAAGATGAGGGTAATACACCACAATAAAAAAGGGGCTGGCCGAAGGGCCTAAAAGAAGGAATAGAACATACTTGCTAGCCCCGTGTAGAAGGGGAAGAGTGGCCAATAATATAGCAAGGGCACTTTGTCTCTCGAAGCTGCCTCGCGAATAAGCCAACATGAATCTCCTATCTTTTCACTCGGTTCGGCCAGTAGTGCCAGGTCCTCATGGACACGAGAAGACAGATGATAATATAAGCTCAGGTGGTCCAGCCCCCATCTGTCGGCATATTTGAATGAGATATGAAAGGGCCGGTCCAGAATGGCTTCGTTGGGACCACCCACTGAAAGACCATGTGAGCGAAGGAGCACAAATAGCCAGAGGGTGTTGTCATATAAAGCATCCTGCCTGTCTTCCCTACAGATGAAAGTCCGATAGGGGTACAACCTATCCACCTCGGGACGCTAGTCGGCCACAACCGAGATGGGTTCCTCCACCGGCAGAGGGAGTTGCTGAAGGACCACCCTCTCGCTGCTCACCCGGCATAAACCCCGAAGTGTTTTCACATAGTCATCCTTGCTGATTGTGGGCAGCATCGGGTCAACTTTCATCCTGCGACTTTTCACGGCCTTTCGGGCCTCCAGATAGGCCCTCACTTCCGTATTGGTCCAGGATTTCAACTTCTTCAAATAGGAATGCTCAATATCAAAGGCTGGCTCTGGCTGGGAGTCCAGAAACCTATGCTCTGCTACGGCCCAACACTCTCGCCGGGAGCTCCTGTAGAACCCCGTCCGCGCGTTCCACCACTTGATATACTCAGGAGTGACGCGGGGGAAACGGGCAGGGGTTGGCACCCTGAAAGAAACATCTTCCCGGCGGTGGAAGAAGTCCCACCATATCCGGGCATCATCATTTGAAACTTGCCCGGCCCTGTGCCTGTTAGGCAACGCAAATTGTGAAGAAGAATGTGGAATGTGCTGGTCGTAGCCAAAGTTCCGGCTGAAGCGGAACGGATAATACGGCTCCAACCACAAAATGCCGCTCTTGCGGAATACAAGGACACTCGGCCTGATAGCCAGCGCCCAGTCAACCAACTCCGGCTCAAGAATGGGCCTGGTACACTTGGCCCCGAAATCGGATGGATACTCCTCGGTCTCAAAAAGCTTGCACTGCCTCGTCCTGTTCACCAGCGGGCTGGAGTGGGCAGCTAAGCTCCAAAAGTGAAGAACCCCGGGCGAATCTGTGGGAATACGGGCCAACTTGCCCCGAATGGCAAAGAGCTGCTCCGCTAGCGAGGATGGCTCAGCACTCGCAAACTCTATCATCCGCGGAACAAGAGGAACCGACTGTAACGCCCGAGGAGCCGCCTCCGGGAACAGGGTACAGACCCAGGCATTGAAAAAGTGTAGCGGACCAATCGTCCGCAGATTCCTGGGGAGACGCGTCTTATGCAGGTCTCCCAACATCTTATAAATAAGACACAGAGCCACCGGGCAAAGGGATAGCTTAGTAGCCCAAGCCATGAGACAGGCAGGATAAATGGCCTCTGCCCTAATCACGCTCTCGTCACCTTGCGGGAGAGCGAAAGAACAGATCCAGTAAACCAGGTACGCCGCACAATGGGTGACTGCATCGACACCAGTAGGGTTTGGGTCCTCCCTCTGCCCTCCTCTTGAAGATGATGATGATGCGGCCTGGCGTCGGACTCTCTTCTACCGCTTCGGAGCCATTGGCGCTATCGGGGGAAAGTCTTCGTACTTCTTCTTCCCGCTGAAGAAGTATTGGAGCCAGGTGCCCATCTGCACCCTCTGCTTCTCGCCCGGCTTCCGAGCTTCCCTCGTGTCATGCGACGAGTGATAGAGGGTGCGGTATGCCTTCATCAAATAGCGGTAAGCGTGACCCGTCAGATACCGACCCTCACCGTCAGTCTGATCTTTCAACCAGTCGGGCCAGCAGAGTTCCTCATACGGCTCTCCGTCGATGGGTAGACTGCTAAGCTGTGAGAGGCTCCATAAATCCAGAGAAGTTTCTCCTTCCGAAGTATAAAAAGTGTTGTACTCAGGGCAAAATACTTCGATCATGCCACAGCATAAGCCTCAGGAGATGGGGTAGCGGTATCTCGAGGCGTACACGCTGTGATAGACACCAGCCCTGGTCAGGATGGGAGCGTAATGATGCAGCACATAATCTGTGAACTCCACTGCTCCAGGTCTGAATGCGTGAGCATCGGTGGCCCTCAGCTCGGTAAACCACCCCACAGATATCTGGTGCTTAAAGCGGACCGCCAGGCAGTCCAGCAGAAATGATTCTTCTCTGTACCCCCATTTCAATGGGGCAATAAACAAGCCAAAGATCGGTTTCTCCCGGTCCACCCTGCCTGCGGAATCATTCCACCGAGCGGGTACGAATTCAGGGGCCCTGGTCAGCAGCCCATCTTCTGGAGCCAGATCTTGCAGTCCCAGCACGACGCTCCATTTCCTGACTTCTCCGGGAAGATAAATTGGCCTTCCCCGCACCACACAATCTGTTAGACTATCCCTCTCCACTAACAAGGCATGCTCAGCTTTGCAGACGAGGAATAGGTCTCTCTTCCCCTGAAGGTTGAAACGCCAAAGGAAGGACATCAGATGTTTGTCCTTGGAGTGATCCCGCCTGACAGCGCCTTCCCGGTCATAGTGAAAAGAATCGCCTCCAAGGATGAGGAGACGGCCAGTGTCCACAGTATCGGTCTCCGAATCCGAGGACTCTGCAACTACGGCAAGTTGATCGTGCCTCCGATCAAGGGAATGAACATTCCCCCACGTCACCACGATGCGGGAGGCGGAAGAAGAAGAACCAGATGCCATGTTAGCTGGAAAGAAACACATCAAACAATAAACAGAGTCAGAAAATAGTTGATCAAGACAAATTTCTGACAGAATTTCGGCAGTGTCTCCCCAGCACGGGAGATTGCCAAAGAAAAGCGGGAACACGTCCACTACGGGAACGGCCCCTAAAAGCAGTCATCAGCATTACACCAAGGCCAAATGAGACACCCGGGGAAATAGCTCCGAGGGCAAGCCCTACCAGGAGCCTCCCGGGGCCCAAAGAGCGGGTTTGAAACCCAAAAGAACAACACTCCACTCACCCCTAAGAATCTCGCCCACACCCTCAGCTCACTCAGCGCCGCGAGAGGAGAAGAAGGGGAAGAGAGAGAAAGAAGAGTTTCAAATGAGCAGTGGTGGAGAGAGAACGAAAGGTGAAAGCCTTATATAGAGGGGGGGCTTCGGATGTTAATCCGGCGCGCTAAATTAACACCCCCTAAAACCAAAAGGCACACCGTTTTAGGGCGCGCCGAAATAGCTCCTTCCAAGAATCAAATGGCGCTGGATTAAGGCTCCATTGACCGGGACCGCGTCAGATTAATGTCCGGACACCTATGGGCATGCCGGATTAACATGTAAAGCTCAAGGGCGCACCGGATTAGCGTCCAAAGCCAAGGGGCGCACCGGATTAACCTCACGCCGCATTAATATTCAAACGGCATCGGATTGACATCCGTACGGATTAAGGGCCATTCCGAGCCTCCGTCAATTGAAGAGGAGATCATTCCGAGCGAAGCTCATCTGTCGTCCTTGCTACACCCGTGCCTCGCTCACAACACCCACGGCTGGGGGGCATTTGTTGGCACTCAAAATAATACTCGCGGCGATCAAGTCTCAAAGACGAACGGCACGGCCCACTGAAGCACGGAAGCTGATAAATAGCAACCTACTGAAGACTTCTCAAGCTGTCAGAGCCTCGAGTCACCCTGTATGAGCACGGGGACTTCACCTCAGGAGAATCGAGATGAACTCGCAACCAACCGGCAGTGCGACCAAGCCCGCCCAATGAACCGGCATCGACTCCGCCGTGCCGCATACACTACACCCGTTGTCCGACCAAGGACAATGGTCTACCCGGTGGCCACCCACCTCATGAAAGACTCTCCTGAGATGGAAGAACTCCCTTGGCTCTTCAGAACGGAGGACCGAGGGCTCTGCCGGCGGAAGATCCCGGCTACCAGTCGCGGGTACGGCTTCTCGCCAAGTCGGGCCTATTAGTGACCGAATGATCGCCCGGCCTGGGCGGAACTATCCCGGGTGTCACCCCACCCTCCAAGAAGTTTCGAGCACAAAACAGGTCGAGCCAGCGGCACTTATCATAGTGCCGAGAGCCGTGTCAGCGGAGAACCTGCACGTGCAAATCGGAGACATCTGAAGTTCGGAGAATGGCCGTACGTCGTCCTGAGAGCTTCGACAAAGCATCTCGTCGAGATTTCAAAAAACGGTGGCGGGATAAATGTTCACGGTGATCCCCGAAACCATCCCCGGACTCACCGGCTGACCCACAACGTGCGGGAGATGCTAATACGGCACGCCATCTTATTCCGGCGCCCTCCATTCCGGCGCGCAAAAGATCCTTTACCCGGCGCCCTCCATTCCGACGCGTTAAAGGTGGAACTCCCTTCCCCGACGCTCCATTCTTTGCGCTGGATTAGGATTCGAGCCCGCTCATATATATGTGGCCGATCGAATGTAAGAAAAAGGGGGCAATTGAGAAAAGGAAGAAGAAAAAAAGAGAAGAAAAAGAAAGGAGGGAGAAAGGGTTTCCTTGTAAGAGAAGCAGGGTTCTCTCTGAGCGCCCCTTCGCCGCTGTGTTCCTTTGCTCTGACTGTAGTCCTCCGGAGCCAGAGAAGAAGGGTGAGGGTTCGATATTCAGTGCGAGGAACAGGTGGGTCGCGTGTTTTTTTTGTTCTCTCTCCGACTCTTCCCCTCTGATCTGATTTAAGCGAGAAGGGGGGGTGGCGATGATATGAGCCAATCCTCCCCCCCCCTCCTCGCCATCAACATTAGTTCGTTCTCCCTCTGTAAATCCCTCTAAAACTAGTGAATGGCGACCGGGCGGCAACGCCGGCGTCGGATTTGTAATACATGTGTTAGCCTCCTATTCACGGGGTGATGTTATTATCTATATAAGCTAGTTGATTGAACGCTCGATGATGTGCCTCCTCCTTTCATTTCTATCTCAGTCGGTGCATCCGTCTTTTTTCCCACTTGCGCGTGGTTTTCCGAATGCGATTTCTCTGACTCCGAATATGCCCTGGGATATCACGGGCTACAGAGATGACCCTCCCCGGGGCCTTCACATCGACGCAGTGGCCGTGTCCTATTCGATGGTTCTTGCATACTTTGTGGACGGAGGCGTGTCGGTGCACGTACCTCTTCCCGCTCTGTTTCAGGGTCCGATCTCCATTTTCTTTCCTCTTCGCATTCTGCCATTGCTCAGAGAAGGTGGGGGTCACCTCCAGAATACCAGTGTGATTACTGCATTCCAGCCGCTCGAGCATATGCGTATGTGGTTAGGTCATCCTATTCACATATAAGCTATCTCTCTCCGTGACTGCTGCTTGCCTTCTCCTCTGTGGATGGTAGTCCAGTTTCGCGAGCATCAATACTTCAACTCTGTGAGTGGTAGTCTGTCAATGCCGAATGCCTTCTTTCCTCTCGTATGTGTTCTGCATCCCCCAAGCTACCCTAGCTCTGTTGGTTTTGTCCCATTAATCCGGGGAGGGGGACATTCCCCACTGTTTCATAGACCCGCCGATTGGTCAAGGAGGCTCCACTTGCGAGTGATGGATGCTCCCAATGGGCCATAGGGCGAACATTAACAGGGGCCTCAGCCCGACAATCCAAACCCATAGCCTTTCGGGACCCTGTGGTGACCAAGGGACAAATGCTCCTAGTAGGCTAGTCCTCGGAGCCTCTCTCCCTAACGGTCTTTCTCTGACGGATGCAGTGCACGCTACAGGTTGCTCACCCTTCGTAGGCCAGTCCTCGGGGTTGCCGCTTCCTTCATTAGCTACCTTATCCGCCTGTTTCAACCCACGGAGCCATGGTACCCCTTGAAGGCCAGTCCTTGGGGTTTCCTGTCCGATTGGGATTTATTGGCGACCATTGTGCCGACCGGCTGTTTAGGGGCTTACTCCACGCGTGAGTATGACCCCGTTTCTCCCCTGCCACCTTTCAGGGGCGGGGGAGATGCTGCCAAAATTCTATCAGGTTTCTTAATCAAAGCCATCTCCGAGAATTGGCCTTAATAAAACATAAGTTCTCAAGCGATGAACTGCCGTGCTCGAGTATGAAACTCGCACTAACTCATCACTTCATTCTAGAAGGGCTCTGGACTTCAATTAAACAAGCAATCGGCCCAATTAACTTCAAAACTCTCAACAGAATCTTAATGAACTTAAAAGGTTGCAAAATTCATCAAAAATTAGCTAAAACGACGCGGTCTTAATCCGGCGCGCCTTAATCCGGCGCGGTACCCCCCCCCCCCCCCCCCGCGCCGGAATAGCCTCACACTCATAAAAATCTCCTTTCCAGTGGCACCTTCCCGGCTCACCCTAAACCGGCGCGCCCCAACCCCACCGTGCCGTTTTAACATTGGTTAATGCCGCGCCAGATTAAGGCCATTCACCTACGTTTGGCCGCGCCGGGAAACCCTATCCCTACGCGTGGCCGCGTCGATTTCAAACCATTATGTTGTTTTAATCACTCCCCCGCCCTTAGAGCGATCCTCATGTCCCGCGGTCGAGATCAATGACTCTAATCGTTAATAAACTAAATAAGAAAGGGGCTATGCAAGCCCGAGCCATCTTATTTTTACTACCATGTTTGTTAGTATTTCGCTTTAGTCATCATGCTTACGTTGCCACTTTCGTCCCTTTTGCGGGGTCTACTAAACTTGATTGATCATTGTTCATCTTTGCAATTCTGTGACTATGCTTAACATTGTCATGAACATCACGCATGCTTGCCTGTATGGACCCTCGGGTATATCAAATGGCACTGACAGAAGTCCGGGTAACTCCCCATCGGAAGTCTTTGATATGCGCGATGGTGGTCTTCAGACCTATGTCCTCCGCCATGTATCGGGGTATCCAACTTAATGAATCATTCCCCTCTTGCATGATAGATAGAAGTATCTCACGTGACCTGGTCACGTTTATGCCTTTGCACTTTTATTCCGGCCTCGACAGCCCACTATCTCGACAATTAATCAAAGGTTTTCCCTCCTCGTGGGGGATGTAATTAACGCCATAGCCTTTATGGTATGGCGGACTGCTGGTCCCGACCGAATCTCTCTCTCGCCCGACACGGGTCAGAACGAGCGCATAATAAATTTGTCACTCACGTGGCTGGCACGCCCGCGCAGTCAATCAATCAGTTAACTACCAGTTAGTTAATTGGTTGATCGACACATGAAATAAACCAAATAAACACAAATGAAATAAAAAAAATAAAATAAAATGAGGACAAGATTCCCATCGCAAACAGGGTGATAAATGGATAACAGAAGTAAAACATATGTTTTGAAGCGAAACAAAGGCGACGGCTGGCGAGCGATGAGGGTGACAAATAGATGTTGTGAGTGATAAATAGCTGTTAGCAGTGACAAATAACTCTGTAACGGTGACAAATAGCTCAGAAAAATGGGAAATATAGACGGTATTATCTGACTAAAAAGTTTTCATCGAAAATACGTCGAAATGATTCGACTTTCATGGTTTGTTTGTTATTTTCTTGCCTATGTGATAAATTATTTTATTTATTGATTTTCATTTTTTATGGATTTTTATTATTATTATATTTATTTTCTCTCTTGGGTTCACCTTTCGTATATGAGAGCAGCAGAGTAAAATGAATGATAAGGGTGATGAATGCATATTATTGGTGATAAATAAGTTGATAGAGGCAACAAATGCACATTAGTGGTGATAAATAGGTTGACAGGGGCGACAAATATGCATGAGGGGTGACAAAAGGCTCTTAATGGTGAAAAATGCACGAAGGCGATGGCTCCCAGGGGCAAAGGCGATGACTCCTGCATGCTAAGAGTGAAAGATGCCTATTAGTGGTGACAAATAGATCAATAGGGGGGAAAATGCACATGAAGGGTGACAAATGAATCCTAACGATGAACTATAAGCATGAAGATAAGCCCTACTAATATTAAAACCATCGACAAACCCTACTACTTATAGGGGAAGAACTCCCCTTTGTAAAGGTAACCCCTACCTGCGATGGATGGTATCCTTCATTTGACGACAACCACATCACACAAAGATCAAGCATCCATCATGCAAAGAAAGGTTGCAGAAAAAGAAATTATATTTACAGGGGAAGACGGTACAAGCGGTTACTCATCCTCTTTGGGACAGAACCTGTCAGGTTGGAGGCTCAACACCCCCTTGTTATAAAACAGGCGGTCCACCTTCGCCAAGGCGTCCTGCCACCCTTGCAGGTACCCATGCTTGTATTCCTCCGAAAAGTCACCACCGCTGCTTTCCCCTGATGGCTGGTCCGGAACCGGCAGGGCTTCCTTTCGGAAGCACAACCGTTTGGCGGGAACCTGCTCTAACGAAAAATCTGACTTCTCAGACGACGACATCTTCACGAGAGTGTCTTTGACCGCCATGGAGTCTCTATTTATAGGAAGGAGACGAAACCCCCAGAGAGCAAAAGATTCTTCGTGCCTTCCCAACTTTATGGAAATCGAAGCGACAGGACCGCGAAGATCGTTCCACCTCCCCCAACTTTTCTAACTCTCGGTGCTTCCTTTTTATCGGTCATGAGATCGCTTGGACCGAGGTTCCGTTCGTCCGGATACATCAGCCGCATAGTAGATGAGAGGTCGGAGGGAGATACTGCAATGGCTAACACCGTATAGTGGTGACAAATAGTCATCAGTGGTGACAAATAGGCTTCAAGGCTGACAAGGGTGATAAATCGATAACAGAAGTCACAATATGTGATGAAGTGAAACAAAGGCAACGCCTAACGAGCAATAAGGGTGACAAATAGCTCGTTATGAGTAACAAATAGCCATTAGAAGTGACAAATAGCTCTGTAACGGTGACAAATAGCTCATGGCAGTGAAACCTTAAGAAACTCGAGTTTGTTTGAAGGATTTAACCGTGTCCAAGCGATCCTAACTCTACCAACACGAATCTGAAGCTTTCCTAATCATCAAATGACACTGATTAAACTCGATCTATCTTTCTAACTCGACTTGCCTTTCATATGTTCAGACCTAAAATTGCACATATACTCAGACCTAAAATTGCACATATGCTTAGACCTTAGTGTGCGCTCATGCACATATGCTCAGACCTTAGTGTGTAACAATGACAATGTGCACCGACCTTTGTATGCATCATTTTGTTCATGTGCACTGACCTGAAATGCAACACTAAACATGTGCACCGACCTTATGTGCTTACATGCAAACATGCATTGACCTCCATATGCGACATGTATGAACATGCATCGACCTGCATATGCAATACTATGAACATGCACCAACCTTCATATGCAGCACTATGAATATGCACCAACCTTCATATGCAACTTGTATGAACATGCACCGACCTTCAAATGCAGCATGTATGAACATGCACCAACCTTAGTGAGAAACACATACACACTAGTATGAGAGGACTCCAGAAAGCTCAACTTTTTCTTGACTATAGTCATGAGGTCCCAGTCAAAGTCAAATGTTAATGAATAGATTAGTCAGCTACAGTGATCTAGGTCAAAGACAAGCAGCTAATGGAGAGAAAAGAAGGCAACGGCTGGTCATGTGGTAAGATAAGAGTGATAAATATGTAGTAAGGGTGACAAATAACCCGTATGACTAACAAATGGACGATAAGCGTGTAAATTAGCCAGTAAGATTGACAAATGAGCTGAAAGGGTGAATCACAGGCTCCGTGTGTCTGGCACACGCTTAACTCGAAGGCCAGGGGCCCAGGCTTTGCACTTGATCCAAGGCTACCCTGTCAGAGGTATATTCTCTCTCATGGGATAATGATATTTTTATATTTCAGCCTGATCCTCTATTATTCACCCTTTGTCACCTCTTTTACACAAGTAATGCCTATTTTTCACCATTGGCCACCTATTTGTCACCCTTAAAGCGTAGCCAAAGCCCTTTTCATCCAGCGGATGATTTGGGTTTTTCTCTTCAATAGTCTGAACTGGAGTCGGCTTCACAGTCGACTCTAGTCGACACTTGTGCAAGTAAAGCCTTCATCTTTTCACACTTCAGCCTACTTCCTTAACTAAACTTGAATCTACCTTCAGAAAACTCATTGATATTGATGAATTAACATTATCAAGCACACACATTAACATCATTAAAACATATAAAACTTTGAAGATCAAAATGTATGACAAAAGAAATATCAATGAAGACAGGTATGCCACATTCTGAGGTTTGAGACGTGAAATATTTAAGATCTTATATTTCCAAAGGTAATGAGGTCGGCCCCAAACCGGGCTCTAAACATATTACAACCACCCTCATTAAATGTCCATGATGTCTCCCTCTTCCTTGATAATTCATCAACATATTTCAGTACATAAATGGCATAGTTGAGGCTTTCATCTACCTATTGGGGACATTCGTTGTCGAATACAAGATCCCATTTCTCAACTCCCTCGAATGTCCCATAGAGCTTCAGAGACCCCCATACAACTGCAGCCTGCAAATAAAATATTTGAAAATATTAAGGAATAATTAAAAGACATTATAAATATATTTGATTTCGAGTATATGGATAAGAAAAAGTACCCAATTTCTTGTAGTGGCATCATGGATGGCTATGCCTCTCATGGAATTGTATGAGACAAAGAGGCGATTCTCCGTGTCAACAGCAAGTAGATGCCAGTGACCTCCAGAGTGTAACACGAAGAATAAATATTTACTCTTTTGCAGTTCTGATAATTCAACATTCTTGTAGGCGCACTCCAACAATTCGTTGGATTTTTCATAGTTGGCTGTTGTCCTGCCATTTATGTGATTCACTAAAATGGTGGGAAAACAAACCCACTGATGAAAGATGTCAGATTCATTGCATCGTGAGTGGAGGAGGTACATCATGGCATCGATCACCTGCAAATTAACAATCACAATTCTATTAGCAGTAGAAACACAAGTTCAGGGTAGGGCGAGACATAAAATTTCACAATTAATGAAAGAAAGTGTCACGCCCCAAGCTTTTAATACAGTGGAAGGAATATCGAAACGTGAACAACCGGCATGGTAAGTCTCTCACAAGCAAGAAATCAGAGCGCAAGACAATCACATAAAAGTAATTGCACAAGTATATTTTTTCAAAATTCTAACTTTATTCTATACTAGTAACCACAAGTACATTAGATTCATGAATTTAAACATCCTTATATCATAGACTCAAAAAATAGAAAATTACAATAGGACTCGACAAGACACTTGACAACTAGGCATTCTCTCGATCCACTTGACCTTCAATCACTCTCGGAACCGCTACTGGTATATTCCGAATCTGATTCACCGGTACTTCTTGAAAATTGAGAAAGTAGGTATGAGCACACTTGCCTAGTAGGTATCTTTGAATCAACATGAAGGTAATATTTAAATGATTAATATCTTAGCTCTAGATCTTAAGGTAAAAATAAGAATGCGATAAACAAGTGATATAATCTAAGATAACCAAGAATCATGAAATAACTAAGCAAGTAGACGTGAGCGAGTATAGACCATGAACAAGCAAGATTAATCATGTAGATGTAAATTTGGCCTTTCATGAACAAGAATGTACGAGCAAGTATCTAGAAAATTCCTTACACAACCTTGTAAAGGCTATGTACTAGAAAGTCATGAACAAGCATGTAATTTCTATAACGAGCCTCACGGTTTTCACTCATTTATAAAAGAAAGTACTCCCAGTGCAATGCGACGCCAGTATCATCGTACCCCATGATTTATAGCACATTTTCGACAATCCGTCGTGGGGGCTAGTATGGAGCCCTTGGACACAATCCGTAACCGATCTTGCATCTTCAAGTTATAAATCCAGCTACTTCCATGAGATATAACAAAAATTTTAGCCAATAATGTAACAAGTTAAATGATAGTTTCATGATACAACATCAAGGTAGGAATGCTTCTAGTAAGAATATGGAAGTTCAAAGATTGGAGTTAGAACTAAGTTATGCTATGAAGAAAATTTGGCAGCATAATGACATATTCTTTTCTTTTCATAAATTATAAATACCTTAAATGACAAGTGTTAAGTTCCAAGCAATCATCAGACCAGCTAGGAACTTGGAAAACCCAACCCAAAGGTCAAACCTTGGGTTAGATAGGATCAGGAATAAAGCGGTCGTTTATTGGACCGTTTCATGCAGAAAGCGGTCAGAGTCTAGACCGTTTCATGAATAGAGTCGACGCATGAAAAAGAAGTGTCGACGCAGTGAAACCTTCTGGGGCTTTGCGGTCGTGGCAGGGCCGCTTGGTATCTTTTAGTGGTCTAGTGAATGGCCGCTAACAGAGTCTGGTGGTCGTCTATAGGGCCACTAAAGTCCAAAACACATAAAACATCGATAAAGTACTTTCTAGACAATTGGCTTTGATGGTACAACCAGCTCGACATCCTAGTGGGAATCCCAGACTCACGGAGTCTTACGAAGGCCTTGAAACATAATCTCCTACTCCAACAGAAGGAATATCCGGCGGAGAGGTTCATAAGTCCAAGAGAGTGTGTAGCAACCCTGGTAAATAGAAGTAATAAAAATCTTAAATAGATTAAAAATCACGCAAATGTTCAAGGCCCAAACCACATATATATATCATAAACCACTTATATATATACCAAATAGGCCTTACACTTAAACCGTATGGGCCTTGCACCTAAACCAAATAAGCCAAAGGAAAGGGCGCCATTTCATCAAATAAAGCCCTCCTATATGGGTGCCATTTTCATATAGTAGTGAGCAGCTTTCGTTGCTAGGATAGAGGAGAAGGGTGCCCCCTGTGTGGGCGCTATTCAATGAAATAAAGACCCTATGAATGGGCGCTATTTAAGGAAATAGAGACTCCTCCTTGGGCGCCATTTCACTGTGGGTGAAATTAAGGAAACTACAGACCGTAGTTTGTTCTAAGTAGGACTCCGGTTGCTGATACAAGAAGGACTTAATCTTGGTAGGATTGATATGTGGGAAGTTTAAATACTAATAGGATTCCTTCCCTGGAAACTTTGATCCCTATGAACGCTTAAACCTCATTAGGATTCTCTACCCTATAAAAACCCTGTCCCTCGATCAAGCACCGATTATTGCTTCAACTTCCTTTGGTGATTGTGCTTCTTCTCTGTTTCTTCGTGGAGAAGAGGACTTGGTTCTTCTTCTGGGTTGTTCTAACGGTTAATTACTTCTTCCATGATATAAGAAGTCCTCCTACTTCTGCTCTTCCTTTTTGCTGGAAGGAGGATTGCTTCTCTTTCACCAACGCCACTGAAGCCACAGGAACGTCTATCCTGTTAGTCTCTGCATCAAAGGAAGTAGAGTTGCTTCTCCTACTGCCGTTGCAGCTATATCTTCTTCCTATTTCGTTTTGCTACTGTAAAGGGAGAGCATCATCTTCCTTTGTCTAGTGAAAGAGCATCAGTTACTACATCTAGTTCCTCTGTTCCATAGATTGCAGAACAGAGTTCCGTTTCCGTGAACATCTATTGCTTTCTTCAATCTCTTCACGTACTATCAACCAGAATCAACCCAGAAAGGTAGGTGTTCTCAAGTACCAAGCCCAACCTAATAACTTTAGATCATGAGCATGCATATACGTATGATAGATTGGTTTTTAGTTGTTTCTGCTTCATTTTTCAAAGTTTTGGTAAAAGGGCGCCCCTCTATAGGGCGCTATTTTCATAAACGACTACATACACAGTCGTTATTCTTTCAATAATTAAATAAGTACACCATCTTTAAAATTTAATAACTATGAATCCTGATGACTAATCTAATGCATGAGTATACTACTAGATTTCTGCTAATTTTCTCTACCTGACCATATATTCATTCTTGCGAAATTATTTTTATTTGAAAAGTGCTACTATTCATGACCAATTCACACATGAATGAAGCACGACTGTCACCCAGCCACTATTTGAATAGGGCGCCCTAGACCTGGGCGCTATTTTCCTGAAACCAGGGCTCTGCCAAGGGCGCCATTTACCCTGAGCAATAAAAACCCAGAATTCTTGGTTATGTAATTGAAATATGGAATTGGCATTGAGTATTTAAATCCTGAACTTATATGCTCTAACTCCCAAACTGGATTTAAAGAAATGGAGACCCTATCCAGGGCGCCATATTCCTGGTTCCTATTTTCCGTGGTTTTTCTGTAACCCCTTTTTAGTGGGTTGTATATTGGCACTATATTCCAATCCGTGAGTATAGTCTCATGTTTCACGGTGTCTTATCGATTACCCACTATTTCTCGGTGATAGAAGAACCCTCCGCGGGATATTCCTTCCTTCGGACTTGTGATTTTATCATAGAGACCTCTGTAAGTCTACGCAAAGCCTTGGATTCCCTCAAGGCCGCCGAGTAGGTTGTACCACTAAAACCCATGACACTTTTTGATTACCTTGTTACTCTAAAGAAACATGGTATACCGGCCCTCATGGTATGCTATTTGGATACCATGAGAATGTTTCTTAAGTTAATGGAATGGGGAAACTATACCATTGCTATCACTTAAGGATTTAGTGCCCCACATGTGGACACTAGTTCTTCCTACCTTTTCATGTACAAAGGACGAGCAATCATGTGAATATGAGCGCTTATTCTAGATATCTTGGCACCCATTAGGGAGTCAATTCCACCCAGTTTTCAATGAGTATCGTGATCGTACCATTTAATCGTAGTACGTCCTTACGTATCAAGTTCTGCCCTTGTGATTCTATTCCACAAGATCCACCTTAAAATCTCTACAAGAGCTTTCCCTTGAAACTCTATATTGACTATAACTATAGTGGATGTCGAAAATACATGACTCAATGCTTGCACATATTGGGCCCTATCTGGTCCTAGGAGGAGCACCCGAAAGTACTTGTATCCATGGGAGCTATTATTGATCACGGTGTGGCATTGCACCAAAGTGCATGACTTGCTTGATTGGACATTCCCACAAGTTCTATACTTGTACTTGATTTGACATGACATGACGTGCGTGGCCCGGAAAGAGTATATACTTGCTTGCTTGAAACATGATAGCAAATTATTGACATGACTTGATAAATGTACATACTTGTTCATCTTGGTATATTGACATGAAAGACTTGCTAGTTCACTCATTTATCTCTTGCTATACTCTCTCTCTAATGTCGTTTCACGCGAACATGCATAGCCATACTTGCATTCATGCAACATGTAATTTACTTATAGAAAGCTAGCACTTGAGATATAATTCCTACTGAGCGTTCGCTCACCTAGTGTTTTCCCATATTTTTCAAGTAATTCCGATGACGAGACTCGTTCGGATGGGGATGGACAAGAGTGAAGAGTCTAGAGCCATTCTAACCGTCAAGCATTATTGTTGTGCCACGGGCTGTATTGACGAAGACCATGTGTGAAAAAGGTTTTTTTTGGTATCTTCTCTATGATTTGCATTGTTGTATCCTTGATCAAAGTGAGCTTTGAATGGCACGTTGAATGTTTGAGTGAAGTTCAGATTATTCATGGTTAAAATGAATGTTTGATGAATTTGAGTCATGTTAAAAAGGAAATTGTGAAGGTTGAGTGTTGATTGAAATGCATTGGAAACATGGTTGATAGATGTTGGTATTATAGTTTCAGTTTTGCTGAAATGACTATTTGATGGATGCCTTGTTGATCCTTTGCACCGACCCTATCTATTAGTTTTACACTCCATTGCACTGATCTTCTCTTCATTGCACAGACTTTATTCATCATTGCACTGACCTTGTTGTGCTTTGCACTGACTTATGTTCACCTTTGCACCAACTCTAACAATGGGTTTTACACAGCTTGCACCGACCTGCTCAGTCTTTCACTGACCTGCTCAACCATTGAACCGACCCAATCTTTGGTGCTTCACAATATTGCACCGACCCAACCACTCATATGCATTGACCAGTAGTTCATATGCACAGACATTGTTGAATGCATTGAGTGTTTGAGTATCTAAGTTGCTATGCTTGAAGTTTGAAATGGTTCATTGTGGAATTTCCTCTCATATTCTGAAAGTCATGGTAAGAACACATGTTCAATTGAAATTTCATGTGGTTAGAATGGTAATGATTGAAATCTAGTTTTACATATGGCAATATCTCTTAACATTGCATATTCAATTGATCTTGAAGTTTGATTGAGGATATGTGGTGTTCCACTTGATTTTATTAAGTATTAAAGCTTGTCAGGAAAAGTGTCGACCACAAGAGTCGACACTTACAGGTGAGTCTAGCTATTTTTGTGCAAACAGAATCATCGTGAAAAAGTGTCGGCCTCAAGAGTCGACACTTTTCACCATGTATGCTCCTTTCTTCATGGGACAGAACATTTGGGAAAAAGTGTCGACTCTAAGAGTCGACACTTTTTACCTGTGTGTTGATTTTATGTGTTCTGGTAGAACACTCGTGAAGCAAGAGTCGACTCTATGAGTTGACACTTGTTCCGAGCATTCCGATCGGGATTTTGGGATCTGGTTGCGAACCCATTAGTTTGAGATCCGATTGCTTTGGTTGTTTACCATATTGGCCTCAGGGCATCCACCATCTATTGTGAGTGGTATGAAATGGTTTTTGCAGGGGCTCTTTGCTCTTATTAGCTTAATGTATCTTTGCTATACATAGCCACCCTTGTCCGATCGGGAGATGTATCTTGGGAGTTTTAACGAGTTCATCTTTTCTTGTAGGAGAGGAAAGGGGTGTTCACACACAGCTGGAAGAGAAGGAAGACGACGCCAAGTTCGATCTCCAGGAGTCCGAGCTTCGATCTGGAGGCCGTAGCTGCTTCCTCTTCGTCCACTGCTTCGAGCACTCCATTCTTCAAGACCGGCTTCTTCCCTCACTCTCGGTTCTAACATTCCATTGCTCCCTTCACTCATCTCCGAGTTTGTTTGAAGATTTAAGGGGAAGATCAATGTTGTTTATCATCTTTTGAGCTTAGATTGTTAATCATAGATTGGGCTTTGTATTTTCCCATCCTTATTTGTCTTAGATGATTTCGGAGCTTGCTCCGTGTGTGTGCGGTTTCTAATCGTTGTGCGAGAACCCACGTGTATGGGCCGTCGTGCCCGTGTGTGTGGTGGTTGCTGCCGTCGTGCAGCGTTTTTTAGTGGAATCCTCTCAAGTTGAGAGGGGTGGATGTAGGATGGCACTTGGGTGCATCCGAACCACCTAAAAAATCACTATGTCGTGGTTTGCTCTTTGTGTTATTGCTGATATATCCTATCCATTCATATAACGAGTGTGATTCTATGAGACGATAGATTTATCAACTGTCTGTTCATTTATTGTCATCCGAGTGATCATCATTTAGCATTGTGGAGTTGTGAGTGCTTGTTTGCTTATCACTTATATATTTTAATCAAGCTTGAATCAGTGAGCTTCATCATTTAATATCATTGTCTCTGCATTTTATCAAGAGAGGGCTAGTGTTTATGTCACGCCCCGAGAGCGGAAGATACCCGGAGACGCGTGACCAGTTTATATCAATCATGTCAATCAGAGTATTAGTGTATTCGACACCAAAATCAGAGATGCGCAAAAGTAAAGATAACCCAATCCTTTATTCCTTCATAAGAATATGTCTATTACAAACCTTTGAAGTACTAACTAAAATAAAGGAAAAATACAAGGTTGACTCAAGAAAATATGAAAAAGACTAGATAACACGGAAGAAGCTCTATCTCTTTCACTCTTGATTTTTCCCATCTGTTTGAGTTCCCTCATCGTCGGACTTACCTGAAAAGTATGGAAACACTGAGTGAGCGAACGCTCAGTAGGAAATTATATCTCAAGAACTAGCAAGGGGTTTAAGTGATTACATCTTTCATGAATGCACTATAGCTACGCATGCTCGCATGAAACGACAAGATAGAAAGAGGATATAACAAAAAGATAGCAAGACGAACTAGTCAGGAACTTTCAAGAACTTATATCAAAAGCTATCAAGATACTCAAGCAAGTAGACGCATCATGTCATGTTGGAACTTGGCTATCACGTTTCAAGCACGCAAGTATGAAATTACCCTTTTTCGGGCCACGCAAGTCATGTAATATCAAGTCAAGTACAAGATTTGTGGAATGTTCAATCAAGCTAGTCATGCACTTCGGTATAATGCCAATACCGTGATCAATCAACTCCCATGGGCACAAGTACTTTCGGGTGCTCCTCCCAGGACCAGATCGGGCCCTATATGCGCAGGCATTAATCATGTATTTTAACATCCACTTTTGTGTATAGCCAATATGGAATTTCAAGAATAAAGCTTGTAGACATGTAGGATAAACTTGGATAGAGTAGAGTCCAAAAATATGACACTTGACATAGAATGGCGATAATAACGGTACAATCACGATTATCGATAAAACTAGGTGGAATTGGTTCCCTAACTTGGGTACCATGACAAACAAGTATGGACATTCTTTATATAGAATTGAGGTCCACAAGAACATCAAGTTTAATATAGAATTGGGGTTTACAAGAACATCATAACAATGTCATGCTTTACCCCATTCATTAAGATAATTCTCATATCATACACATGGCATGACATGAGGGCCGGTATACCATGTTTCTTTAGAGTGACATGGCAATCAAATAATGTAATGGGTTTTTAGGGTACAACCTGCTCAGTCGGTCTTGAGGGAATCCAAGGCTCGAGGAGTCTTATGGAGGTCTCTATGACTAACTCGCTAGTCCAAAGGAACGGAATGTCCAATGGAGAGCTTGTATGTCAATGAGAGTTAGTGGGTAATCGTTAAAACATCATGAAACATGGGACTATATTCACGGAGTGGAAATATAGTGCCGATATTATACTTATATATTGAAACCCTCGGTTATCAGTATCAGTGAAAATAATAACTCAGGAAAGTAGCGACTTAGGTAAAGTCATTTTTAATGAAATTAACGCCTTTTACAAGGGCGTTTAATTATAATTTTGACGACTTATACAGCAGTCGTCCATTCTGTATTTCTATTTTGCAGAATTCAAATATTATGGAATTTTAACAAAAACACGCCCTGGACAAGGGCGTTACTTTTCAATTAGCGCCCTGTTCCGGGGGGTTAGTTATGTAAGACACGACCTTCATCAGTCGTTAATTCAAGATGTTCCAGGATTAATATGAACAGTAACAATTTCCAGGCAATAAAATTACAGAAGCAAGATACATGGTCAAGACAAGAAAAATAGCATGATTCATGGGGTGTAGTCATGCATCAGATTATATTCGTAGTTTCATAGATTTTAAATTTTAAACACGGTTATTTAACAATTAGGTGAAATTGACGACTCCTGGGCAGGGCGTCAAAACTACAAGTAGCGCCCTAGTGTGGGTCGCTTCTTTCAAATTAGCGCCCTTGTCAAGGGCGTTTCTTTTTGAAATTACATAGAAAACATCTGAAACCACAATAAAACTATATGCATGCACGACCGATGATATTATTAAGATCTTAGGCTAGTTTGGGCTACGATCTTGAGAAAACCTACCTGACGGTTGTGTGGGTGAAGATACGTGAAGGATTTAATAAGAAAGTGATACTCTATTTTTCAACAGAGCCTTCTGATCTGGAGGAAGAAGGAGAAGATGATGAAGAACCACGTTCTTCAATAAAAACTGTCACAGGCTACCTGTAAAGGAAGAAGGAGAAGATATTAATAATCTTCACATACATAACCTGAAGGCAAGGGAAAGAACATCACCTGTTCTTCACGTACGCAGCAGCAGAGCTTCGACCAAATAGATTTTAGGGTTTGATGGACAAGGATTATTTATAGGGTTTTGGGGAACCCTAATAGAGTTAGAGTTTGATTAAGGGTAGTATTGTCTTGATAGAGTCCTTACTATATTCTATCCTCGACGTAGTTATCCAGAACTTGCTCTGGATAGACTCCTGGGTCGAACGAAACTCGAACTGAATTCACGCCTTAGGCTAGGTCGTGTGTTTTAATTGACAACGTTGTCCTAGTCGTTTCTTATTAAAAACGCGCCCAAGGTGAGGGCGTTTCCTTTCCTTTCCTTAATTTTATTTCCCGTCGTTTGAAATTTGACGCCCTAGGGTGTAGGCGTCCTTTTTAAATTAACGCCTTAGACAAAGGCGTTTCCTTTTGAATTAGCACCTTGATAAAAGGCGTTATTTTCCTCTTGATTACTGATTTACTCATTTAGGCTCTTTGTCATCTATTTACTTATCTTTTATTTTAATTTGATTTATTTAAAAATCTTATTTGTATCAGGGTTGCTACACCCTCTACCACTTAAAAGAATTTGGTCCCCAAATTCCATAGTATATATATATTTTGGAGAGTGTAGAGTATATACCTCTTAGAATAATTCTGGGAATCGTCTCCTCATGGATTCCTCGGTCTCCCATGTAGCTTCATGTTCGGAGTTCTTATTCCATTGTACCTGAAGCATGGGAATAACCTTATTCCTTAGGGTACGTACTTCACGATCTAGTATCTTCATAGGCTTCTGCTCATATGTGAGATCCTTCTGGGTAACTAAGTCTCCATGTTCAATAATATGTGATGGATCGTGTACATACTTCTTCAACATAGATATGTGGAACACATTATGAACATCGGACAATTGAGGAGGCAATGCAATGCGATAAGCAACCTCGCCAACTCTTTCCAGTATCTCAAAAGGTCCAATGAATCTTGGTGTAAGCTTGCCCTTAACACCAAATCTCTGTATGCCACGTCCAGGCGATATCTTGAGAAATACATGATCTCCAACTTGGAATTCAAGATCTCTCCTTCTTGTATCAGCATAAGCCTTTTGCCTAGACTGAGCAACTTGCAGTCTTTCTCTAATCAATTGTATCTTCTTAGTGGTATCCCTTACCATGTCTGGTCCTAATAGTTATTTTTCTCCAACTTCGTCCCAGCATAAGGGTGATCGGCAACTCCTTCCGTATAAGGCTTCGAAAGGTGCCATTTGTATACTTGCCTGGTAGCTATTATTGTATGCAAATTCAATCAGAGGAAAGTGATCATGCCAGCTTCCATCGAAATCAATGATGCAAGCTCTGAGCATATCTTCAACCACCTGATTAGTTCTCTCGGTCTGACCATCCGTTTGAGGATGAAAAGCTGTACTAAAGTTAAGCCTTGTTCCCAACGAATGTTGTAGTCCCTTCCAAAAATGAGAAGTAAAATGGGGATCTCTGTCAGACACGATTGAAACAGGAATACCATGTAATCTGACTATTTCCTTAATGTATAATGCAGCCAAAACATCAACTGACCATCGGCTCGTTATTGGCAAGAAATGCGTCGATTTAGTCAATCGGTCAATAATAACCCATATTCCATCATGTCCTTCTTTTGATTTAGATAAACCCATGATGAAATCCATACCAATATCCTCCCACTTCCATTTGGGAATATCTAGAGGATGTAATTTTCCAGCAGGCTTTTGGTGTTCCGCCTTGACCTGTTGGCAAGTGAGACAGCGTGACACGTAGTGCGCTATTTTCCTTTTCATGTTGGGCCACCAAAAATTTCTTTTCACATCTTGGTACATTTTGGTCAATCTTGGATGAATCGTATACCTTGATCTATGAGCTTCATCTAAGATCTTCTTTTTAACTCAGAACAATCCGGTATGCAAGTTCTATTCCTGAACATCAATCTTCCTTCACAAGTTACTTGGAAATCAGATTGTCCTTCCAGTTTGCCTTTGATCTCTACTAATATTGGGTCATTATCTTGAAGCGCTCGTATTTCAGATAATAGGTCTGGATGAATGCTTATATGAGATAATGTGACACATCGAAAGTCTGTGTCCGTGCTTATATTGAGTTCAGAGAATTGCTCCAACAATTTTCATTCTTGAATCATACAATTGGCTAACAGTGCTCTCGGCTTTCGACTAAGGGCATCTGCTACATGGTTACCCTTTCCGGGATGATATTGTATATTGAAGTCGAAGTCCTTGAGATATTCTAGCCAACGCCTTTGCCTCATATTTAGTTCCTTTTGTGAAAAGAGATACTTGAGACTCTTGTGATCAGAGTATACAGTAAACTGTACTCCATAAAGATAATGTCTCCATATTTTGAGTGCAAATACCACCGCGGCCAATTCTAAGTCATGGACGGGGTAGTTCTCTTCATGCTTCTTCAGTTGACGAGAAGAGTAAGCTATAACATTTCCTTGTTGCATTAGAACACATCCGAGGCTAATGCCAGAAGCATCAGTGTATACCTCGAATTTCTCTCCTTCCATTGGTAAAGCTAAGACAGGAGCTGTAGTAAGATGATCCTTGAGAGTTTGGAAGCTTCTTTCACATTCCTCACTCCATTCGTAACGGATCTCCTTGCGAGTTAACCTCGTAAGTGGTACGGCGATCTTAGAGAAATCTTTGATGAATCGCCTGTAATAGCCGGCAAGACCTAAGAAACTTCAGATCTCGCTAGCATTGGTCGGTCTTTCCCAATTTCTTACAGCTTCAACTTTTGATGGATCTACTGATAAGCCATCCTTTGATATAACATGTCCGAGAAAAGTCACTTCCTCAAGCCAGAATTCACACTTGCTGAGTTTTGCATATAATTGGTTTGCCCTCAATATTTGTAATGCAATCCTTAAATGCTCCTCATGCTCTTCCTTGGTCTCGGAATAAATCAATATATCATCAATAAAGACCACCACGAATTGATCCAAATAAGGCCTGAATATACTATTCATTAATTGCATAAAGGCAGCAGGGGCATTTGTTAGTCCAAAAGGCATAACGACAAATTCATAATGGCCATACCTGCTTCTGAATGCAGTCTTATGAATGTCATCATCCTTGATTTTTAGTTGATGATAACCTGACCTGAGATCAATCTTTGAAAAATACATGGATCCAGATATTTGATCAAATAATTCATCGATTCTCGGCAGTGGATACTTGTTCTTGATAGTGAGATGATTCAACTGTCGATAATCGATGCATAACCTCATGGATCCATCCTTCTATACAAATAGCACAGGTGCTCCCCATGGGGAAGTACTTGGTCTTATGAATCCTTTCTTAATGAGTTCCATCAATTGCTCCTTTAACTCCTTGAGTTCAGCAGGTGACATTCTATACGGTGCCTTAGAAACTGGACCCGCACCAGGAACTAAGTCGATGGTGAAGGCCACTTCTCTTTGTGGGGGTAATCCAGGCAAATCTTCCGGAAACACATCTGGAAATTCTTGCACAACTGGGATACCTTCTATCTTAGTTTCCTTAGCCTCCTTAATCGTGACAAATGCAAGGAAAGATACACATCCTTTCCTGATTAGCTTGCTTGCTCGGAGAGCCAAAATAAAAGGGGATTTGCTCCGACTCTTGGGGCTAGTATAGACTAGTTCTGGAAAGTCCTTGAAAGTAACCTTGCTATTGTGGCAATCGACTGTTGCCTGGTATTTAGATAACCAATCCGCCCCTAGTATGACATCATACTCCTTTAGATCTAAACATATAAGATCAATAGGGAGATTCTTACCATGAACCAATACTTCACAGTTCTGGTAATAGTGTGTAATATCAGTCTCGTTTCTTAGAGGAGTAGACAAGACTAATTTTATCCATTCCGGTTCTAGGGGTAACGAATCAGCGAACTTCTTGGAAACAATTAAATGTGAAGCACCAGTATCAATTAAGACATATGCAGACTTGGAATAAACTTTCAATGTACCTTCTACTAGTCCGCCTTCTTCTTCTTGTTCAGTCTCCTTAATTGCATGAAGACGAGCATTCTTGGTTACTAGGCGCTTCCCGTCCCCGGCTTGATCATTAAGTAATGGGCAATCGGGAATTCGATGATCGCGACTCCCATAGCGGAGACATGCTCCTAGTTTCCTCCAGCATTCTTCTGCTCTATGGCCCGCCTTGTCACAATGCTTGCACACTATATTTGATGGGGTAGTGGTGATGGAGAAGGGCTTGGTCTTCTTAAACTTCTGATCTTGTGAGGAAGTACCTCCATTGCTAGGCCTCTTCTTGAAGTTGGGTTTAAAGGAACCCGAACTTGTAACTTGTTCTTTCTTGTCCTTCCCACGGATTCTATCAGATAGTTCCGTGGCGTCTTCTAATAGCTGAGCTCGGCGCACAATTTCTGAGTAGACCTGGATATCCATTGGCGCCAGCTGTGTGATATATTGGGGCCTGAGCCCATTTAAGAACCTCCTAGCTTTCATCTTCTCGGTGCTAACTAAGTGCTTAGCATACCGAGATAATCTAGAAAATTGGGCCTCGTACTCGGCCACTGTCAAGGACCGTTGCTTCAGTGCAGCAAATTCTGCAGCTTTCTTTTCCTGTACTCGGTCCGAAAAATATTTAGGGTTGAAATGTTCAACGAATTCTTCCTAAGTAACTTGGTCTTGATTTAAAGTAGCTTCTATTGATTCCCACCAGCATCGGGCATCCCTTTCCAACTGAAAGGTAGCTAATGAGACTTTATCTTGATCCGTGCACTGCATAACACGGAATATATGTTCCGTCTCCCTGATCCAGTGCTCTGCGTCGTCCGGATCAGTAGAACCCGTGAATTTAGGCGGGTTCATGTTTTTAAAGACTTGGTGGAGACTCCCTGCTCGTTGTGCTCCTCCTTGTGCTACCTGTTGCAGCACCTGAGTCATGCCTTGAAGTGTACGCTGCATGTTGCGCCACGGAGCACGTTCGGCAGCCATCATCCTACAATTACCATAACTAGATTAATACGTGATTTCATTTAGAAGCTAGCATTTCTATGTTAACTTTAACCCTTGGTTCTACCCAATCTCACTGGTTAAAGGTTAAACCTATCCTTGGACTTGGGTTTCCTAGGAATTGAATACCCTAGGCTCTGATACCACAAAAATTGTCACGTCCCGAGAGCGGAAGATACCCGGAGACGCGTGACGAGTTTATATCAATCATGTCAATCAGAGTATTAGTGTATTCGACACCAAAATCAGAGATGCGCAAAAGTAAAGATAACCCAATCCTTTATTCCTTCATATGAATATGTCTATTACAAACTTTTGAAGTACTAACTAAAATAAAGGAAAAATACAAGGTTGACTCAAGAAAATATGAAAAAGACTAGATAACACGGAAGAAGCTCTATCTCTTTCACTCTTGATTTTTCCCATCCGTTTGAGTTCCCTCATCGTCGGACTTACCTGAAAAGTATGGAAACACTGAGTGAGCGAACGCTCAGTAGGAAATTATATCTCAAGAACTAGCAAGGGGTTTAAGTGATTACATCTTTCATGAATGCACTATAGCTACGCATGCTCGCATGAAACGACAAGATAGAAAAAGGATATAACAAAAAGATAGCAAGACGAACTAGTCAGAACTTTCAAGAACTTATATCAAAAGCTATCAAGATACTCAAGCAAGTAGACGCATCATGTCATGTTGGAACTTGGCTATCACGTTTCAAGCACGCAAGTATGAAATTACCCTTTTTCGGGCCACGCAAGTCATGTAATATCAAGTCAAGTACAAGATTTGTGGAATGTTCAATCAAGCTAGTCATGCACTTCGGTATAATGCCAATACCGTGATCAATCAACTCCCATGGGCACAAGTACTTTCGGATGCTCCTCCCAGGACCAGATCGGGCCCCATATGTGCAGGCATTAATCATGTATTTTAACATCCACTTTTGTGTATAGCCAATATGGAATTTCAAGAATAAAGCTTGTAGACATGTAGGATAAACTTGGATAGAGTAGAGTCCAAAAATATGACACTTGACATAGAATGGCGATAATAATGGTACAATCACGATTATCGATAAAACTAGGTGGAATTGGTCTCTAACTTGGGTACTATGACAAACAAGTATGGACATTCTTTATATAGAATTGAGGTCCACAAGAACATCAAGTTTAATATAGAATTGGGGTTTACAAGAACATCATAACAATGTCATGCTTTACCCTGTTCATTAAGATAATTCTCATATCATACACATGGCATGACATGAGGGCCGGTATACCATATTTCTTTAGAGTGACATGGCAATCAAATAATGTAATGGGTTTTTAGGGTACAACCTGCTCAGTCGGCCTTGAGGGAATCCAAGGTTCGATGAGTCTTATGGAGGTCTCTATGACTAACTCGCTAGTCCAAAGGAACGGAATGTCCAATGGAGAGCTTGTATGTCAATGAGAGTTAGTGGGTAATCGTTAAAACATCATGAAACATGGGACTATATTCACGGAGTGGAAATATAGTGTCGATATTATACTTATATATTGAAACCCTCGGTTATCAGTATCAGTGAAAATAATAACTCAGGAAAGTAGCGACTTAGGTAAAGTCATTTTTAATGAAATTAACACCTTTTACAAGGGCGTTTAATTATAATTTTGATGACTTATACAGCAGTCGTCCATTCTGTATTTCTATTTTGCAGAATTCAAATATTATGGAATTTTAACAAAAACACGCCCTGGACAAGGGCGTTACTTTTCAATTAGCGCCATGTTCCTGGGGGTTAGTTATGTAAGACACGACCTTCATCAGGTCGTTAATTCAAGATGTTCCAGGATTAATATGAATAGTAACAATTTCCAGGCAATAAAATTACAGGAAGCAAGATACATGGTCAAGACAAGAAAAATAGCATGATTCATGGGGTGTAGTCATGCATCAGATTATATTCGTAGTTTCATAGATTTTAAATTTTAAACACGGTTAATTAACAATTAGTTGAAATTGACGACTCCTGGGCAGGGCGTCAAAACTACAAGTAGCACCCTAGTGTGGGTCGCTTCTTTCAAATTAGCGCCCTTGTCAAGGGCGTTTCTTTTTGAAATTACATAGAAAATATCTGAAACCACAATAAAACTATATGCATGCACGACCGAGGATATTATTAAGATCTTAGGCTAGTTTGGGCTACGATCTTGAGAAAACCTACCTGACGGTTGTGTGGGTGAAGATACGTGAAGGATTTAATAAGAAAGTGATACTCTGTTTTTCAACAGAGCCTTCTGATCTAGAGGAAGAAGGAGAAGATGATGAAGAACCACGTTCTTCAATAAAAACTGTCACAGGCTACCTGTAAAGGAAGAAGGAGAAGATATTAATAATCTTCACATACATAACCTGAAGGCAAGGGAAAGAACATCACCTGTTCTTCACGTACGCAGCAGCAGAGCTTCGACCAAATAGATTTTAGGGTTTGATGGACAATGATTATTTATAGGGTTTTGGGGAACCCTAATAGAGTTAGAGTTTGATTAAGGGTAGTATTGCCTTGATAGAGTCCTTACTATATTCTATCCTCGACGTAGTTATCCAGAACTTGCTCTGGATAGACTCCTGGGTCGAACGAAACTCGAACTGAATTCACGCCTTAGGCTAGGTCGTGTGTTTTAATTGACGACGGTGTCCTAGTCGTTTTTTATTAAAAACGCGCCCAAGGTGAGGGCGTTTCCTTTCCTTTCCTTAATTTTATTTCCCATCATTTGAAATTTGATACCCTAGGGTGTAGGCGTCCTTTTTAAATTAACGCCTTAGACAGAGGCGTTTCCTTTTGAATTAGCGCCTTGATAAAAGGTGTTATTTTCCTCTTGATTAATGATTTACTCATTTAGGCTCTTTGTCATCTATTTACTTATCTTTTATTTTAATTTGATTTATTTAAAAATCTTATTTGTATCAGGGTTGCTACAGTTTATCTACCATCTGCGTGATTTAGTTTAATTTTGTTCTAAAGGGTGGGCAATCAATTCACCCCCCCCCCTCTCGATTGCCTTCCTAACCGGTCCAACAATTGGTATCAGAGCCTCGGCTCTGTTTTCATCTAGAAACCTCGTGGTTTAGAGAGATCTGTTAGGAATGGCTAACAATCTTAACAAGGGGTTAATGCACGAAGGGCATTCTATTCAGAGGCCACCTTACTTTGATGGTAGTAACTACCCCTATTGGAAGAATAGGATGACTGTCTTTCTACGTGCTCAAAGTCATGAAATATGGACTGTCATTAAGAATGGTCCGTACACTTTACCCCCGGATGAGAAAATGTGGAATGATGACAATATCAAGAAGGCCACTATGAATTTTAATGTATTAAATATTATTTAGTGTGCCATTCACCCGAATGAATATGCTCGTGTTTCTATGTGCAACAGTGCGAAAGAAATGTGGGAACAAGCTCAAGCTAATTTATGAAGGCACCACAGAGGTCAAGGAAACGAAAGTGAACATGTTGATCTGAGATTACGAGCTATTCCATATGAAAGAGGAAGATAATATCTCCGATATGTTCGCACGTCTCATGGAGATCACAAATGGGTTGAAGTCACTCGGAAGGGAGTTTAAAGATACGGATTTGGTAAGGAAAGTGCTGAGGTCCCTATCACCAAGCTGGCACACCAAGGCAACCGTGATAGAGGATTTGAAGGATTTATCTACCCTCACCGTGGATGCGCTCATAGGGTCTTTAATGCCCTATGAGATTAACATAAAGAGGACGGAAGAGGACACGAAGAAGAAGAAGTCCATCGCATTAAAGGCATACCCGGTGTCATCTCAAGCCAAGAGGATTCAATGGGAACCACTGACGATGAGGAAGTTGCCATGTTGACAAGAAAAGTTAGATAGTTTCTACACCAAAGGAGAAGATTTGGCAGAAAGTTCAAGAAAGGAAAGAAGTAGCCGAAGTAAAGGAATGAACCACTAAAAGCGGCTGAAGTAATGTGCTATGAGTGTAATAAGATGGGGCACATGAGAGGTGAATGCCACGAGTTGCAGAAAAAGAAAGGAAAAATGATCAAGGGCAAGAAGCCCAAGGTAATGAAAGCAACGTGGAGCGATGAGGACGAGGATGAGCCTACGTTCGATGAAGAAGAAGATATTGAAGAGCTGGTAAAGAACATGTGTCTTATGGCCAAGAGCGACCATGAACATGTAATCTCTGACTCAGAGTTTATCACAAATGAACAATGGGAACTTGCATATGAGGAATTGGATGAAAAATACAAAAGAATGAAAAATGAGAATAGAACCTTGAAGAGGAAGATTCATGAAATAATACATTCATCTAATTCATGTGAGAAATGCAGTTTGTTTGAAATGCAAGTTAAAATTTTCAAAAATGTCAATGACACTTTGGAATCAAAGTTGATTTTGTTTGAAGATGAAATTACATGCTTAGATGTGGAAAAGAAAATTGCTTTTAAAATTAAAGATGAAATCCAAGAAAAACATGATAGGTTGAAGAAAGAGCTGGAAGAACTGAATGTTAAAATGGCTGAATGTAAGAAAGTCAAGGAAGAATTGAAGAAGAAAAATGAAAAACTCATCACAGATTTGAATGAAATGAAGAATGCTAATGAAAAGATGTCGAAAGGTAAGGAAAAATAAGTTGTGAAGAGTTTAAATTTCATGCATGGCAACAAAAATGCTTTTCATTATGCTGTTAAGAGTTCACCATATCATGGAGAGTGTTCACACACACATAATGATACACAAACTGTTAATTCTCGTTTCTCCTATACTTCTACACATGTAAATAACAGGAAAATTTTGATAGGAAGAGACCCACTTGTTTTTATTGTGGGAGAGATGATGACATGTTTTTTAGCAAGTATAGTGAAACTTTTGTGAATGCTAACATCAAGGGACCCAAGCTTGCTTGGGTATCCAAATCAAAATGAGCTCGTTTGCTTATTGGTGCAGGTCTGCATGAAGGTGACAGAGAATAAATGGTACCTGGATAGCGGATGCTCAAGGCACATGACGGGGAATAAACAACTTTTTACATACCTAGCAGAGAAAAATGAAGGAACGGTAATTTTTGGCGGACATGACAGAGGTAAGATCATAGGCATTAGGAGAATTGGTAAGGATCTCAACCATTGCATCAAAGATGTATTACTTGTTAGAGGTCTTCACCATAACTTGCTAAGTATTAGTCAACTCTGTGACAAGGGTCACAAGGTCATATTTGAATCTTCTCACTGCACCATTGTTGATGCTAATGCACGTGAAATCAAATTCATAGGAGTAAGGAGTAACAATACATATTATGTTGACTTTGATGAAATTGCTTCTGAAAATCTGTGTCTAGTTGCAAACAAGAATGAAGATGTTTAGTTGTGTCATCGCCGCCTTGGGCATGCCAATTTTAATGTCATTAGGAAGCTGAATCGTCATGGCTTAGTTAGAGGTCTTCCTAGTTTAAATTTTGAAACTTCAAAAGTTTGTGAAGCATGTAATAATGGAAAGCAAACCACAATGTCATTTAAATTCAAAAACATTGTTTCAACTGAAAAACCCCTTCAATTGTTGCATCTGGATTTGTTTGGTCCCACCAGGACTCGCAGTCTTGGAGGGAAGCTTTATGGATTTGTGATTGTCGACGATTTTTCGCGATATGCATGGGTTTTGTATCTTGCTAATAAGAGTGATGCATGCAATGAATTTATTGATTTTTGTGCTAGAATTTAAAATGAAAAAGGTTATTCAATTCAAAAAATTCAAAGTGACCACAGAAAAGAATTTGAAAATCATGAGTTTGATGAATTTTGCACGAACATCAATTCTCATCACCTAGGACCCCGCAACAGAACGGAGTGGTCGAAAGGAAGAACAGGACGCTCGTGGAGATGGCGCAAACCATGCTAGCTGAAAACGGTCTTCCACGGTATCTATGGGAAGAGGCAGTAAACACCGCTTGCTACATTACAAATTGAGTAATGGTAAGACCGATCCTTAAGAAAACTCCTTACGAGCTGTACAAAGGTAAGAAACCTAACATATCACATTTTAAGCCATTTGGGTCTATTTGTTACATTTTAAACAATGGTAAAGACAATCTTGAAAAATTTGATGCAAAAAGTGATAAAGGGATTTTCCTCGGGTATTCTCTATCATCTAGAGCTTACCGTGTTTATAACACTAGAACACTTGTTGTCGAGGAGAGTCCACATGTAGTAGTTGATGAATACACCATGAGAAAGTCGAATGATAATGATCATTTTCTGATTACAGGTGAGAGTGAAATTAAAAAAGAGAATCAAGCAAACAAGGTGAGGCAGAAAATCAAGATCAAGAGAAGGAAAAAAGAAAAGGAGCAAGAGCAACAAGTGGAACAAGTATATCCGACCCTTCCACACCAATGGACCACGCATAAGGACCATCCGTTGGAGAATGTGATCGGTGGTGTGGATGATGGAGTGAGAACGCGGGCTTCAATGAGGGAAGTTGAAATTCATGATAACTTAGCTTTACTTTCCAGCATTGAACCTAAATCTTTAGATGATGCTTTAAATGATAATTCTTGGGTTCTCGCCATGCAAGAAGAATTGCACCAATTCCAAGGGAATCGGGTGTGGTTCCTTGTGCCCTGGCCTGATAACCATCCTATAATCGGAACTAAGTGGGTTTTTTGAAACAAACTTAGTGAAGATGGGGTGGTTGTGAAGAATAAGGCAAGGTTGGTAGCCAAAGGCTACTCCCAAGAATTTGGCATTGATTTTGATGAATCTTTCACTCATGTGGCTAGATTAGAAGCTATACGAATTTTACTTGCTTATGCTTGTCACGGGAACATCAAGCTGTTTCAAATGGACGTGAAGAGTGCCTTCCTCAATGGAATAATCAAAGAAGAAGTATATGTGGAGCAACCGCTGGGCTTTGAAGATGAAAGATTTCTGGACCACGTCTACAAATTGGACAAGGCACTGTATGGATTAAAATAGGCTCCCTGGGCATGGTATGATCGTTTAAGTTCATTTCTTATTGAAAATTGCTTCAAATGAGGTAACATAGATCAGACGTTGTTTACAAAGACTTGTGATCAACATGCTTTAATTGTTCAAGTTTATGTAAATGACATAATTTTTGGAGCCTCAGATTTGAAAATGAATGATGAATTTGCTCAACTCATGCATGGAGAGTTCGAGATGAGCTTGATGGGCGAGCTGAACTTCTTCTTGGGACTTCAAATAAAACAACTGGACGATAGCATCTTCATCAACCAGAAGAAGTACACACAAGAAATAGTAAAAAAATTTCAACTGGAAACTGCCAAACCATTTGCTACACCTATGTCCACCTCACTGAAATTTGAAGAAGAGAAAGGTAACAAAGTTAATCAAAAACTTTTTAGGGGTATGATAGGTTCATTATTATATCTGACTGCTAGTAGGCCTTACATACATTTTAGTGTCTGTCTCTGTGCAAGATATCAATCTTGTCCCAGGGATTCTCATTTGTCGGTCGTGAAAAGAATTTCCAGGTATTTGAACGGTACACATGACCTTGGTTTGTGGTATCCTAAGAATAATTGTTTTGACTTGCATGCTTTCACTGATTCTGACTATGCTGGATGTAAAATGGATCGTAAGAGCACAAGCGGTCACTGTCAGTTTCTAGGGGGCTGCATGGTTTCATGGGCCTCAAAGAAACAACACTGTGTGACCTTATCAAATGCTGAAGCTGAATATGTGGCTACAGGCAGTTGTGCGGCTCAAGTTCTATAGATCCAACATCAATTGTTAGATTTTAGTTTTTGTTTGAAAAACACTCCTATCATGTGTGATAACACGTCTGCAATAAATCTGTCCAAAAATATTGTCCAACATTCTCATACTAAACACATTGAGGTTAGACATCATTTCATAAGAGATCATATTAATAAATGTGATTTTAAACTAGTTTTTGTTGGCACAAAACAGTAACTTGTAGATATTTTTACAAAACCTCTAAACCCTGGTCAGTTTTGCTTTCTTAGGAAAGAATTAGGAGTGTGCAGGTTTGATAGTTAAATCTTTTGAATTTACTTTGTATATACACACTTTACACTTTTCATAATGAGACTGTGCATACTGCTTTACCTTTTGCATATAAGGAACCTTTCCATGGAGTTTACATTTCAAACCTTTCTTTTTGTGAATATCACAATGAATAACAATTTGATTTTCATACATGCTTCTATCTTTTCGCATCCGCATGTACATAAATGCATATACTTCATACTTGTGTGCATGAATGCCATGATTTCCAGTATACCAAATGTCGATTGCCGAAGGTTGGATTATGTCCATCTGGAAGCTTTCCTCATGCGTGATAGTGGTCTTCGGACCAATGTACTCCGCCACGTACTGGTAATCAACCTGCTTGAAAATTCTATTTTGATACATGCTTGAGTGTATATAAAATACACACCATTCAGTTTTGATATCTCCTATGACCTTTACCCTTGCTAAATAAAATTGCATCGAAATAGACATGTTTGTTACATGGCACATATTAAGGGAGAGGTTCTTTTTATAAATGTGCATACACTTAGGGGGAGACATCACAATGAATAGACTAATTCATCTCTTACATTCTATGCAATCTCTCACACTAATTGCACATTTGAGTTAAATGATTCTATCTAATAAGGATTTCACCTATTCCACTCAACACACTTGAGGGCTCTTGATCCCCTACATAGAAAACATGTTTCTTGTGAGGAAAAAGCTGTCAGCCCCACCAAAAATGTGAATAAGTGTGATTTGACATCGAGTAAATCGGGAATCCCCCCTGAAATAAAGGAGGAAACTAAGTATTGAAAAGTGTATCATCCACATTCTCATAAGTGACGATACTGAGTAACTGGGAAATGCCCCTGAAACAAAGGGCATGACTCGTGTCAAAAGGTTAGTCATCTTGTTATAATCAAAAAAAGGGGGGGGATATTGGGGCTGTGCGAAGCTACCAAAAGTCAAGCACTGTGTATGGAAGTGTAGGGAGGAAAAGTTCTTACTTATGTTCCTTGGAAAATCTAAAAATCTGTGTTGTTTAGATTTCATTGCTCATCCTTCACATATACATCTAGGGAGTGATTGTGTGAATGTACCTTTTGAATCAGTCATATTTCATGGGTAATGCAGTACCACTTTTTGTAAGCACTACTCTTTTAATATTGCTCATGCAACTCATGCTCTCACTCGATAGCATTGTTCTTAACCTGTTCATATAGAACATGCTTGATACTATATACAATAATGAATGCATATGTGCTTAAATGTTCATTCCTTACTTTTCATGTGCATTTCATTGAGTTAACTGTGCATATCCAGTTTTGCTTCCCCGCTTTTCATAATCCCCAATTTGACTCTGATAAAAAGGGAGAGTAATAAAGTTTGCATGCTGAGCTGTTGACTTCATATATTTTGAATGGGTGTTTGAGAGTTGAAAGTTGAAAATTGCTTGTTTTGACAGAGGAGGAATTGGTTCTTTCATGCAAATCCTTGTAGTTTTTCAAAGGGTTTTATCTTCGTCAAAAAGGGGGAGATTGTTGTGCCTCGGGCTGTTTTGACGGAAGATCATGTGTGAAAAAGTTTTTTTTGATATCTTCTCTATGATTTGCATTGTCGTATCCTTGATCAAAGTGAGCTTTGAATGGCACGTTGAATGTTTGAGTGAAGTTTAGATTATTCATGGTTAAAATGAGTGTTTGATGAATTTGAGTCATGTTAAAAAGGAAATTGTGAAGGTTGAATGTTGATTGAAATGCATTGGAAACATGGTTGATAAATGTTGGTATTATAGTTTCAGTTTTGCTGAAATGACTATTTGATGGATGCCTTGTTAATCGTTTGCACCGACCCTATCTATCAGTTTTACACTCCATTGCACTGATCTTCTCTTCATTGCACAGACTTTATTCTTCATTGCACAGACTTTATTCATCATTGCACTGACCTTGTTGTGCTTTGCACTGACTTATGTTCACCTTTGCATCTACCCTAACAATGGGTTTTACACATCTTGCACCGACCTGCTCAGTCTTGCACTGACCTGCTCAACCATTGCACCGACCCAATCTTTGGTGCTTCACAATATTGCACCGACCCAACCACTCATATGCATTGACCATTAGTTCATATGCACAGACATTGTTGATTGCATTGAGTGTTTGAGTATCTAAGTTGCTATGCTTGAAGTTTGAAATGGTTCATTGTGGAGCTTCCTCTCATATTCTGAAAGTCATGGTAAGAACACATATTCAATTGAAATTTCATGTGGTTAGAATGGTAATGATTGAAATCTGGTTTTACATATGGCAATCTCTCTTAACATTGCATATTCAATTTTTTTTTCAATCCTTAAAGATAGAAATTTTATTCCAGAAACCTTCGAATGAACTTACAGAAATCATCGGGGCATACCCCTGATTATATAGACCTGTTCAGACTCAATAACACTCAAATAGTAACATAACTGTCTATCACCTAAGGGAACCGGAAGCTAGGCAACCCAGCCTTATCCATCACCATTGCACCTCTTGCCTCTAGAGGTAATTCCCCGAGAGACAAAAAAATTCTATTCCGGTGAGAGTTCTTCACAAATTTTGCCAGCGCATCCGCCACCTTATTCCACTCCCTGTAGACATGGTGCACCGGTATGTTACCCAGATCATTGAGGATCATCCGCCACCATTTCAACACTTCCCAGCTAGGAGCTCGATCTATTCTTCTGAATGGCTTGAACAAGCAGGGAAGAATCCGAGAAGATGACTGCAAGCTTCAGCCCAAATTGAGCAGCAACACGGAGGCCATCAAGCAAGGCCCTAGTCTCAGCAATGAGGCTATTGCCCAACCCGTAGCAGAAAGCAAATCCAATATGAAAACTCCCAAAAGAATCTCTTATACAACCTCCACCACCGCAAACACCCCGGCTTCCTGTAGCCGCTCCATCCACATGCAAGGAGTAATTGACCGGGGCCAAAGATCGCACCACCATGACTGGCAATCTAATCTTCACCCTTGGCTTAAAGTTATATTTATGTAAAATCTCAGCTTATTCCGCAAACAAAGGTCTAGAAAATGACAACCTCTCTAAGGCTTGTTGGATCTGAATGCTAATACTCCATTGCATCCGCTTAGCAGTGACCCTCCTCCCTTCAAACCTGGCCGAACACCTTGCCTTCCAAATCTCCCACACCATGAGCATATACGCATACAATCCCACAAATTGGAAGGCCGGGTTTAAATTGGCGTGGTTGATGATATCCCAGGAACGAATAGTGATATGTTGACTCAACATCCTCCTGTTCCCCAACAAAAGAACTAGCCAACTCCACATGTTTGATGCCGATTCCCCGGAAATGAATAAATGATCCAAGTCCTCTGCCAGAGGACACCTGTAACACTCACACTTGGAGCAATGAACACCCCACAATCTCTGATCCTGCTATCCCCTGACACCGCCCTATGTAACAGCCTCTAGGTGAACATCGCCACTCTTGGCGAAAACACCACAAGCCAAATCTTCGAAAGTCCATTTCTTGTAACACCTACAGGCCGAGCCAGCTCTATTGCCGATTTAACACTGAAGTCCCCAGATGGAGAGGGTGCCCAAATGCAAACATCCTCCTCAGAGCCCAGTAGAACTGCAATATCTTGACGACTAACAGTCAACCTACTCCACAACGGATGAGATTCATTCAAAACCATGTCTCTAATTGATACCATGTGGCCCTGCGTGCCAGCCCCACCAATGTCTGGTGTAAGGAAATTTGATAATGACTGATCCCCAATCCACACATCTCTGAAAAAATCAATGCTCTTGCCATTCCCCACAATCCACCTGAAATTATTCAGAATTAAGGTCCTAGCTAGGCTGAATAAGCTCTTGGAGATTCCTGGTGGGAAGGTACCAGGAATATCTTGAAGATGCCTTTTCACGAACCTTTGCCTTGCATACATGGCCCAAAAGAAGGAACCATGTAATATATGCCAAATTTGCTTGACAGTTAGTGCTACTTGTACATTATCCAAGCTCTGGAATCCTAGGCCGCCTTCCTTGAAAGGCTTTTGCAGATTACACCAGGCCACCCAATGCCTTTTCTTAGAATCATCGCAGCCTCCCCAGAAGAAATTAGCACATTGTTTGTCAATATATTTAACCACACCTTTTGGGATCGACAAGGCGGATGCCAGATGAATTGGTAAACTTGCCAATATAGATTTAATCAAAACTGCCCTACCTACCTGGGAGAGTAGCTTGGATTGCTACCCAGCCAGCTTGGAGGCCACCCTTTCCACCAAAAATTTGAAATCTGTAATAGTGTATCTCCCCTCCTTAAGAGGCACTCCGAGGTATTTAGAGCTTCCAGAATGCTGCTTGAATTCGGTCTGATTCTTCAGCCTATGAGCCATCATTCTCGGGGCTTTGGTCGACAGTATAAAAGAGCTCTTCCTAGCATTGATTTTCTGGCCTGAGCACCTCTCATACCTCTCCAGAAACTGGAGAAGGCCTCTGATGTTCCTTGCAGCACCATTCAAGAATACCATAGTGCCATCAGCATATAACAAGTGTGATACCCGCATGCAATTCCGTGGCCCACTATAAGGCTGAATCCTACCCGAATCAAACATGTCCTGCTAGCCTCTGCTGAACACCTCCGATGCCAAAATGAACAAATAAGGAGCCAAAGGGTCCCCCTGCCTGATCCCTCGAGAAGATTTAAAGAACCCAGTGATGGATCCATTAAAATTCACAGAAAACCAAGAGTTGGTGAGCAGTGAAGCAATCGGTGATATGAACCTAGAGCAAAACCCAAACCTCCTCAAAACTGCAAGTATGAAATCCCACTCCATCCGGTCATATGCCTTCTCCATGTCCAACTTAAGCACCACGTTGTGACCTCGTACCTTCCTGTGGATATCCCTTACCAACTGCCTAGACAAAGATATATTATCCACTATGAAACGACCCTTAACGAAGGCCCCTTCCTCCTTAGAAATCAAGGAAGGCAGTAACGGAGCAAGGCATGCACATAAGATCTTTGAGATAATCTTGTATGAAAAATTACATAGACTGATCGGCCTATAGTCGCTGAATGATTGGGGCTCTTGAATCTTTGGGACCATGGTAATCAGGGAGGCTGCAGTGCTCCTTGGCAGTGGAAGGCCCCCAAAACATCCTTGCACCGCCTGCACCACGTCCTGAGATATAATATCCCAGCATACGGTGAAGAATATCCCTGTGAAACCATCCAGTCTCGGTGCGCTAGCCCCACTGCAAGACCAGACAGCTTGTTTGATTTCGCAGCCTCAGGAATAACACACAACCTATCATTAAGATCTTCAGATATTAACCGAGGAATACATCTTAATAACCCATCATCCACAACATGGTGTTCCGATGTCAGCAACGCCTTATAGTATTCTTCAGCCAGACCCTTTAGGACCCCCTAGTCCGAGCACCAATTCGCCTCCTCCCCCACCTTAAGCTGATGAATGAAGCTCCTCCGCCGGTTCGACAGGACTGCAGCGTGATAGAAAGCGGTGTTCTTGTCCCCACTCTCGAGCCAATCCAGCCGACTCTTTTGATTCTAGAAATTTTCTTCCATATGCAAAGTCTGCCTAAACGCCGCTTCTGCCTCATTAAGCGAAGACCTGTTAACAGAAGAAGGATCAAGATCAAACCTGAGCTGTCGGCCTTCCACCTCAACCTCTGCCTCTCTAACCTTCCGAGCCACATCTCCAAACACCTCCTTGTTCCATTTACGTAATTCCTCCTTAAGAGCCTTGAGCTTCACCTGAAGCCTCACGAGACCATTAAAGTGTTGCACCTACGTCCGCTGCCACACATCTGAGACCACCTGCAAGAAAGATGGATGCTCGCACCACATTTTTTGGAATACAAATCAGCTAGGATCTCCAGAAACCTCCGGCCGCGATAACAACAATGGGGAATGATCAGAGGGGCCGCGAGACAGGTGATGGACCTGGAAAGAAGGAGCCGCAACCTGCCTCTGCCTATTAAAAAGAACGCGATCCAATCTAGCTCGGATCGCTGCACTCCCGGCCCGATTATTGCACCAAGTGAATGCCAGGCCAAAAAATCTGGTGTCGAACATCCCAGCAGTAGTAACGAAGTCATGGAAATCTGACATGGCCCCAAGGTTCACAGAGCCCCCCCCCCCCCCCACCTTCTCAGAAGGGCTCAGAACACAATTAAAATCCCCTCCTACACACCAAAGAACTTCAATTGAGTTGGCAAGTGAACGGAGGTCATCAAATAGTAAACGCCTGTTGCTGCTATCGTAGGGTGCATAAACAATAGTAAAAAACATAGATATGGCAACCCCTGACCTCTTGCCAAGTGTGATAAATTGAGAAGAATAATCCACCAATTCCAACCCACAGGAATCCTGCTAGAACACCCAAATTTTAGCGGGAGTCCCACCGTTACCAGCCCAAGAGTCCATCTTGAGCTTCCTAGCCAGCGCTGTCGCATTCTCTACGCCAACCATCGGCTCAGTAATACCAACAAGCCTCGGTTTGAACTTCCTAACCAGCCGCCTAATACTACGACGTGAACCACTATTCCCTACCCCACGGATGTTGCAAAACAAAGCAGGAATCATGGAAGCAGGTGAGGACGAGGACCATCCGCTGATCTCGCTCGAGACCTTGTAATAACTCCACCCCTATCATCTGGTAAAGGAATAGAAGTACTTGTCGAGGATATCAAATGCAAATATGGAATGAGAACATTTTCCTTTTGCACCATAGTTGTTGCTTCTGAAGACCCAAAAACCCTGGAAGCCCCACCCATCCGAGGCACCTCCCCTGAACCTCCCTCACCCCCAGGAAGAACACCGCCCCCATCAATTGCCACCTCCCTACCAACCTCCGCAAAGACCTATACACTAGGGTGCTTCTCACCAGCTGGCACGCCTCCCCGCACCACCGAAGAAGAGAGCGATTGTTCCGAAACGGCAACCTCACACCGCCGCTCCAAATCATGAATAACCACCGGAAGGCTAGCATCGCCCCCCTCAACCTCTTGGGAGCCGGTAGAGACCAGACGCTCCTTAACACCCATGACAACATCCTCCTTGGGCTCAGACACCTCCCCTAGCGCCTGTTCGGGCTGCAGGCCAGGCCTCAGCCTATCAAAAACATTACGAACCTCTACAACCTTCTGCACCGAAGCCTTCAAACGACCTCCCCCCTAGAGAACCTGCCACTCATCCGGAGCCCCGATAGAACCCTTTACCAACCCCGCCTCCTTCAAAGCCCCACGGGCTTGCCCCCCCCTGGGTTACAAAGTTTAACCTTCTTCTTGCATGCATCCACAGTATGACTTGTAGTGCCCCAGAATTTATATAATAATTTCTAGATTTTTTATAGAATTTTTTAGAATTTATTAAGAATTTATAACGGCTAAATAGATCAAATAGATTATTAAAATAATAAGTCATTATAAGGCCCAATTGTGTTAAATAATTAACCTAGCCAATTTAAATAAAATCAAAAAGATTTAAGGACCAAGCCCATTAAGGTTGGCCCATATTCTAGAAGGTTATTTAGCCTATTTACGTATTTTAAGGATAAATATCATTTGTATAGATAATAATATGGATAATTAACAAAAGAGTTTGATTTATGTTGAATTCTGTGCACGTTGGATGTAGCGGTCTATCGTGCGACCGCCACAGTCACGTAACGCACCTAGACTGATGCGTTACACCTTGATAGTTCCGTGAATGGAAGAATGAGTAGAAAGATTGGATCTCTGGGATCCTATCTACAAGAGACCTAATTGGGAGAACTTGTAAGGTTACCAGGGACTCTTAAGAATCAGGTTCTGGCAAATTAAGGACTCTAGAATCGATCTAATCCTCAAACCCTAGCCAAAACCCTATAAATAGGACCTGGTTTTGACCTGAGCAATCCTTACTTTTGCTCGTGAAGAAACAAGGTAAAGAGTCACAATTTCGGGTAAGTTCTTTAGAAGATTTTGTTTACAATACTAAGGTCTAATAACTCTCCAAATTTCATGCTAGGAGATCAAGTAACCAAGAAGATAGGGGCTTCTAAAGTCGTTGATTCAGTCATAGCAGTCCAGAATTCAGAGCAAAAGATCATTGAAGATCAAGAGATTAGGACATCTAAACGAGGTAATTAGAGTTCAATCCTTTAGAACTTTTTGTTCACCTTAGTTTCATATTTTTACCCTCAAAATTTTACATCTTTAGGTCAAGAGGCCGTGGAGTTAGAGCAACGGGAAATTACTGAAAAATCACTGGAAAAGGAGAACCAGGGCACGGTTTTAAGACTCAAATTAGAAGCTTAAAAGTCTAGTTAAGAGGTAGGTCATCTCATGATTGAAAAAAACATCTTGTTATGGATAAAAGCCCTCTGGTTTTGATTGATTTCATACATCATAGATCATGAATTTCATGTTTTAGTACGTCATGCATACATGTATACTCTTAACCCTAACTAAGTTAAAAAGGAACTCTCTTGTCAAATTCACAAAAAACCTATGCATACTAGTAGGTTAGCCTTCATTCAATCATATGGAAGTTTATATATGATTTTCAGACATGATGTAAGTTGAAACCTTAGATTTTTACCAGTAGACGATCTGACGTATCAAGGTAAGACCGTCACAATGATATAACGGCCTTACGACAAGCCGTCACACCTTCTGTTGTTTTTAAATTTCTCTGTTATCTCTGACGGCCCAGACTCAGTGCGTTACAACAATGTAACGGTCTCACGATAAACCGTCACAACCACTGTGACGCCCCCATTCTCGACCGTCAGAGTAACTGTAGATAGAATTGAAGAATAGTCACATTAACTTATAAATATGCCTAGTTATCTAAGTTTTGACATGTTGATATGACTTTAAATTTATTAATTGGTTCATGATAAGTATCGCATGTTAAAAGCATCTTGAATTATTTTAAGGATATGTTAATTTCATGCCAAAGCACTATAGTTTGTATTAACTCCATGATTTTAAATGTTGTATTGACGGAGTTTTATCATGATTTCATATTGTTACACATTCTTTCTCTATCTATAGAGTCATTTCTTTAAGTACATGGCACTGTTCCGGTATGTTGTCCATTAGTTCACACTTTGCACTATAGGAACATTATTCTTGGACATGAGGACCTCTCTATTGGATATTCCTTCCAATAGACTAGGAAATCTTGTTTCAAGGCCTCCGTAATCCTCCCCGAGCCTGGGATTCCCACTAGGACGTCGAGTTGGTCGTACCATTAAAGCCCATTTAGTAGATTACACTATCGATGTTTCTGGTTCTAACAATGTAACGGATCTATACTGGACCGTCAGGATCATCTAACGGCCCAATATAAGACCGCCACATTTCACTAAGTCTATTTTACTATTTCTGGATTCAGACTAATGTAACGGCTGAATACTAGAGCGTCACATCATGTAACGGCCCAGTCCTTGATCGTCACATTGTTTGAGTGCTTAACCCGAGGTTTGACCCGAGTGTTGATGTTCCAAAGTTTCTTGATGGATTATTGATGATCTAGAACTTGCCATATTATCCAAAGAGGCTTAATATAATGAAATAAAGGTTAAAGAAATGTACCGTTATGCTGCCAATTTATCTCCATAAGCATAACCTTGTTTAAGTCATTCTTGACTCTCGCATTATTAAATTGAAGCGTTCATTCATTGAATAGTGTTATCATGAACTTATTAAATTATACATTCTTGGCCATACTTTATTATTACATGCGTGGAAGTAGCTTGATTTATACTTGAAGATGCGATCGAGCACTGATTATGTTCAAGGGCTCTATGCTAGTCCCCTCGGCTGATTGCCGAAACATACTATTATAAACCATGGGGTATGATGCTACTGGCGTCGCATTGCGTTGGGAGTACTTTCTCTATAAATAAGTGAAGATCCACGGCACGACATGACTTTCTTGTACATGAATTGATATTCTACAGAAATTCACGAAGTACTTGCTCATAAGCAAAAGATACTAGAGTGATGATTATGTGACTTCCTAGCACATTCTTGTTACATTCTTGTTCTTGAAAGACCATAACATGTTCTTGTTACACTCTTGCTAGTTCATACTTGCTCTCATTGTATCTTAAACGATCATCTTTGTTACTTTGGGTATTCGCATGATTGATCGCATTCGCATGATTTTATCTTATTTCTTTAGAGTTAAAATATTAATTACTTTGATGATGTCTTCATGTTGATGCGAAGATACCTACTGGGCAAGTGTGCTCATTACCTATTTCCATTCTTTTCAGGAAATGAAAGTGATTCGAATTCGGATTCGGGTTATACAAGTAGCAGGTCCGAGAGCGAATGAAAGTATTGTCAAAGATGAGAGTGAAGACTTAGGAAAGTCTATATTATTTAGATTGAGCCTATGTAATTTTCTTATTTCTTGAGTCTGATAGATTGGAAGAAGTTGAAAGTTATTGTATTTGGATATTGATTATCAATGAAATAAGTTAGAGTTTGATTAAAATAGTGTGCAATTGCATTTATGTATGTGATTGTCTTGAGCTCTGATCATTCTTGCTTGCAAGAGGCTTACCATGCCGGCTGTTCACATTTCGCGAGCGAGTCTTCCGCTGTCATAAAGGCTCGGGGCGTGACAGTTAAGTTGGTATCAGAGCCTAAGTCTCAGGACTTAGGAAGAAGAGTCATGTCATAAGATAAGTCTAAGGTTTAAGGACCCCTACCTATGAACTAAGGAAGAAATTTTCACACCCATGTGAGAATTGGGTAGAACCCGGGATAAGATAGTTAATTAGTTTTAAGATTGATTTTCCTTCCACTTTCACGAGAAATAACAAGTTGTTATTTTTCTCTCAGGTACCCTATTATTACCATGGCTCATCGCGTAGATTGGAATGGTATGCAACAAACTGTTGCTGGCCTTACACAGGCATTACAAACCATGGTGCAAGCTGGTGCAGGAGCAAGGGCTGGTGATTTGCATCGCAACTTTCGGAGCTTAAACCCTCCGCGTTTCTTCGGTTCTTCTAATCCTGACGAGGCAGAGAACTAGATAGATGAAATGAATCGTATCTTTGATGTTATCCAATGCACCGATCAAGAGAAGGTGCGTCTCGCAACCTTTAAACTCAACAAAGATGCCCGCACATGGTGGAAGTCGGTTCCGGCACCTCCGGCCGATGCCCCTCATACCTGGGATGGTTTTCTTACCGTATTCCATGCCAAGTACTTTTCTGATCACGTAAAAGAGAGACAAGCTATGGAGTTCGCCGCTCTTTGGAAAGGAATGATGATGGTTGCCGAATATGAACTGCAATTCTCAAAGCTTGCACCTTACACACCGCATCTTCTCAGCTCCGATTTATTGAAGGTAAATCAGTTCATGGACGGGTTACGGCCCGATTTCATTCAGCAGCTCGGGACCCAAAACATACGTACTTATGCGAAAATGGTTCAACGAGCGTATTTGTGCGAAAGGACCTTAGAGAAGGTCAAAAATTTAAAAGGGAAAGGAGAAGAATCCAGCCGACGCTCAGATCGGCGTTATAAGAAAGAAAAGTTCAGCATCACGGAGCCCTACAAAAGCCGTGATAGTAAGAAAAGATCCAGAATGGGAATGGTGAAAGTTCCCATAAGCAAAAGAAAGTCAAGGAAGAGAAGGAACAAGTTGCTACAGCTTGCACGTTTTGCGAAAAATTTGACCATTCGGCTGAGGAATGCCGGAAGCACCTCGGCGCTTGTTTACGTTGTGGAAGCAGGGAGCATCACATGCCAGATTGCCCCCTTATGAAAGACCAATCGTCTGGTGGAGGACATAGGAGGCAGGCTCGCCTCAATGCCATCTTAGAAGAAGAGGAAGCGCCCAAGGATGGTTGGCTTATGGAGGGTACTCTTCAAATTTATTCTCGTCCTGCATTTGTGCTATTTGACACTGGTGCCTCTCATTCTTTTATCTCCACTACTTTTGCAAAAATATTATCAATTGCATCAGTCCCCTTACCTTCAGATCTCGCTATTACCACACCCTTAGGTTCTAAAACAAAGCTTACTGACTATTATCCTGATCGCAAAGTGATAATCTCCCCGCGAACTTAGTATGCCTTGACATGAAAGGTTATGATGCCATTTTAGGGGTAGATTAGCTTTAATGCGGGATGGACCATGGACTCGACTCCAATTGAAATGCGATCCTTGGACTCTATGCAAACTCGCGATCGTCCCTTAGCGAGAGAAGCGTCGGACGTGCACGGTTGAAAAACCGGCAATGAGCTAGGGTGGTCGGCTCTCTTTTCGTGCCCGGATCGGGTCACGGGACGGTATCTCTCTCTCGCTCATAGCAGTAAATAACAATAAATAGCGAGCTAAGTTACCCTATCATGCTCTCTAGCAGCGGCATATAAAGCATATACGAACTAAGCAAAGTGCCGAGTAAGGAGCGAACACGATACCTCCACGCTCTCGGCGTGGGGAAGGCGACCCCGGCCGAACTGATACTCCCGGAACAATTATTACACAAATATTACAGCAATGAATATGAGTGCCCACTCCACACAGGGACGTAAAGGGCGACACAATGGGACCCGGGAGTAGCGGGTTCGGGTTGACGGGCAACTTCTTGTGGAGCTTCGGCGGCACGCATACTTACGACCGTGGGACCCACGTACTGGTCAGTGGGGCCGCGTGGGACCGGGGTGGGCACCACTGTGGTGGGGACGCCCGAGGGGCGCTCTCTGGGAAGGCGGCGCGCTGATTCTCCGGCCGGAGGCCGGGCGGCGCCGTTCTTTACTCGTCGGAGTGGCTGCCCACGGATCTGAACTGCTATTTCAGACCCGCGCATCCCAATGAAATCCGCTGCTGCGGTCACTCCCGATGTCGGATCGGCGCACAAGAGGTACGGATGGAAAGCTGACTTGAAATCCTTCGATCTATGGGCAGAGAAAGAAATTGGAGTTTCCCGTTGATGGCCTTTGTCTTGTTTTCAAGCTGCTGACTCACAGGATCTGAAAACTCAGGGTAGATTTGAGTTTTTCTAAGAGTTGGCATTGACCGCGATGTAGACCTTCGATTCAGCTTTTGAGCCCTTCATGAAAGTTGTAGAGGCCAAAGAGAGGAAAACGGGGATATATTTTATAAAAGGTTTTGTGAAAGTTTCGATGTTTTGGGGATTTTATGCTGACTCGAGGTCGGATCTAGACAACAGAAACAGAACTAAAGTTGGGGAAAAGACACAATTTCTAAAAATAGGTATAGGGCTTTTGAAATTCGACGAAAATTTTTGGAGGATGGGGATGGTGGAAAGATCCTCCAATAAATTTGGGGATTTAAACAAAAATCAAGAAGGGGATCGAAAGGGGGAAGAACTAAGCTTTTGTTACACAGATCTGAAAAGGGACAGATCAGGAAGATAGAAATATATAAAAATATAAAAATATAAAAAAATGTGAAATGACGGGATAATTTTACTGGAGGTTGGGGATCAAGTGGAGAACCAACCCTGAAAATCTCAACTCCAGATGATGTCGGAGTTGGGAGTTAAAAATTCTGGAGTGAACCTCTATCCAGGAGAACAGAACCTTGGACAGCACTTCGGAAGCGGCTTCGCGGCGGCTCGATGGAAGCACGAATGGCGGCGGCGGCATCAGAGATGAATCTAGAGATAGAGGGGCTGAGATAGAAAGGGTTTCCACCCTAAAATCTTGAAGGAGGAGGGAGGAACCAGAGGGAGAGAGGAGGGGGCGCACCAAGCTCCAAGACAATTCACAATATTTTCTTCTTCATTAATTCATTCAAGTGGTAAATATATGCTTTATATAATAAATGAAAAATAACTCAAATTGCCCTCAGATCTAGAATTGGGAGGGATATATAAGGTATAGAACTAATTAGTTCTAATGGTCTTTTTACAAAAATTAAAATGGAACAAAATAGGGGGGCGCCCCCTTGACTAGGTGGGTGTGGTAGGTGGCCTACCCTTGACATTTTAAATCACTTGTCTCCCCCATGTGTCAATTGACTTGTCAAACCTTCTAGATGCTACCTTGGCCTTTGACCAGCCCCACATGGATGAGGTGGACCAACGGGATAGGAGTGGGGGCCCCCTTGCAAGTCCTACTGGCATTTTGCACATAAACCCACACAATCCTAAGGAAGAACAAATAGGCTCATTAAGCCTTACAATTGTGAATCTACTTCCCCCCGGATATAAAAATAAATAAAAGGACACAAATACAAAAATAAAATGTACATGCTCGGAGTTGATTCCCATCAATTCTCCCCGGGTGGGAAGAACTCGACCTCGTCGAGTAGGGGTACGGCTGCTCGAGTCGCTCCGGCGCATCCTTCACCATGCCAAGTAATGCGGGTACGCCCCACTCCACGCGACCGTCACCTGCTCATTCCGTATATACTTGATATGCAAAAGCTACTATGGGAACAAGGCTGGTGGTGGACACTCCGGGGTGGGGTCACTCTCAAAGGGAAGGGGGCGGCTCGAAGACTCACTAGAAATCACCGCTGGGTCCCTATATGTGACTACATCTGGCTATAGATGTAGAACTGATCCCATACTCATCGAGCGAGTCCACTCGCCTCTCACTCATAGGGGACTAACATCGACGAGCTTGCACACGACACATGCAGACTCCTAACAAACCACAAACCACACAAAAAAGCCACTCAAAATAAACCACACAAACAAACCACACAAAAAAATTGACTCATGCATGACCCTATACTTAAGGTGGTGGTGACATCAACCCCACTAAGTGGACGCATCCTGAGCATCGACAGACTCCTCCAGAGCTTCATACTCATCAGCTAGTTCCGGATCGGCCTCTTAGATGACAGACATAAGCCCAGAAGGTGAGGATTCTCCAACCCCTAGGGCTAGAGTGGAACGAGAGAGACACTGGTTGGCGACGTGCCCAAACCCATGACAGTGGAAACACTGCACCCGTGACCTACTGGTCTCTCCGATGAGAGGTCCCTTACCCTTATCCTCCCGATGGGCAGGGGGTGTAGGCAACAGCTGTCACGCCCCGAGCCTTTAATTACAGCGGAAGACTCGCTCGGGGAGCGTAAACAGCCGGTATGATAAGCCTCTTGCAAGCAAGAATCAATCAAAGCGCGAGACAATCACACAAGTAAATGCAATTGCACATGATTTAATCAACTTCAACTTCATATCATAATGCTCAATATTCAAAGATACAATCACTAATTTGATTTTCATTCTACTAGACTCAAGAAATAGAAAAATTACATTGACTCAATCTAGACATTATAGACTTCCTAAGTCTTCACTCATCTTTAATCGCTCTCGGATCCGCTACTTGAATAATCCGAATCTGAACCCGACTCACTTTCATTTCCTGAAAAAGAGTGGAAATAGGTAATGAGCACACTTGCCCAGTAGGTATCTTCGCATCAACATGAAGGCACTATTAAAGTGATTATCATTTTCGCTCTAAATAAATAAGGTAAAATCATGCAATGCGATGATCATGCGATTAATTCAAAGTAATAAGACTATCATACACGATGGAATGAGAACAAGAATGAACTAGTAAGAATAGGACAAGAACATGATATTGGCCTTTCATGAACAAGAATATATCGAGAATGTACTAGCAAGCCACATATTCCTCACTTTAGCATCTTATTCTTATGAGCAAGTGCTTCGTGAATTTCTGTGGAATATCAAGCAAGAATGTCATGTTGTGCCGTGGATCTTCACTTATTTATAGAAATAGTACTCCCAGCGTAATGCGACGCCAGTAGCATCATACCCCATAGTTTATAAAATAGTATGTTTCCGGCAATCAGCCGAGGGGACTAGCGTAGAGCCCTTGAACACAATCAGTGCTCGATCGCATCTTCAGTTATAAATTAAGCTACTTCCACGCAGTATAATAGTAAAGTATGGCCAAGAATATAGCACTTCCAACAATTCCATGATAACTAAAATCAATGAATGAATGCTTCAACATAAGAATGTAGGAGTTAAGAAATAGACTTTAAACAATGTCATGCTCATAGAAATAAATCGACAGCATAACGGTATTTTCCTTAACTTCCATTTCATTTAGATCAATTTAAGCAATATGGCAAGTTCTAGATCATCAAGGTTTGTCTAGAATCATTGGAATATCAACCCTTGGTCAAACCTTGGGTTAACATACACAAGCTATGTAACGGTCGTTAATTGAGCCGTTACACTATGTAACGCGCCACTAATGGGCCGTTAAAATGATCAGAGTCTAGAAAGATAAAAATAGACTCAGAGGAATGTGACGGTCTGGCACTGGGCCGTTACGTGAGCCTGACGGTCCAGTTCAAGGCCGTTACATTTCAAGAATCAGAAACCATGATAGTGCATTTCTAATTATTGGGCTTTAATGGTACAACCAACTCGGCGTCCTAGTGGGAATCCTAGGCTCGCGGAGAATTACGGAGGCCTTGAAACAATGATTTCCTAGTCCATTGGAATGAATATCCAATAGAGAGGTCCTCATGTCCAAGATTGTGTTCCTATAGTGCAAAGTGTGAACTAATGACAACATACCGGAATATGTGCCATGTACTTATGGAATTGACTCTATTGACAGAGAGAGATATGTATACTCAAATTTGAAAATCATTCTGAAAACTCCGTCAATACAATATTAAAAAGTCATTCTTTATAATACAAAACTATATACTTTGGCTTCAAAAATTAATATAACTCAATAAAAGTGAGACCACAAAACATGCAATACCTATCATGAATGATCAAATAACCTTAAAATCACATGATCAGGTTAAAACTTAGGTAACTAGGCTTTAACAATAATAATATTGGCAGGTTATATTCTGTCATAGGGTTGACAGAACACAGGATATAACGGTCTGGTGAGGGGGCGTCACAGTGAAAGTGATGGTCAGGATCCAGCCGTTACATGAATGTAACGCGTCTGTCTAAGTGCGTTAAAAACAACAGTGAAATTCAAATATCACAGAGTGTGTAACGGTCTGTCGTAGGGCCGTTACTTGAAAGTGACGGTCCTATGCTAATGCGTTACAGTATCTGCTAATAGAAAACTAGATAAGGCATAAAGAGATCGATTCATATCATGTCTATAATCAAAATATCATGAGTTCCAAGACATGATAACGAAGTATAGGTTATCTATATGCATGGGTATTGATGAATAGATGGATAGTCAAGTCTTTAATCTTTAGTTAGGGCTAAGAGAAACATGATATGCATAGAGCCAATAAAAACATGAAATTGATGAGCTAGCATGCATGAAATCTAATCAAAACAGAGGCTCTTAGTCCTATCAAGTTATTTTTGCCGTTCATGAGATAACCTACCTCTTACTTAGACTGTAGTTCCTGAATTTGGTAGAGAACCTTGCCCTAGATCTCCTCATTCTCTTGTGACTTTTCCAGCAACTTCCTTGGGCTCTAACTCCACGACATCTTGACCTAAAGATGTGAAATTCGGAGGGGAGTTAGTCTAAAGTATTGTGAACAAATTATTCTAAAGAACTTACCTGAGATAATGACTCCTTACCTTGCTTCCTTACGCCCAAAAAGTAAGGGTCACACAGTTCAGAACTATGACCTATTTATAGAGTTTAGACTAGGTTTTGAGGATTAGATCGAGTTTAGAGTCCTTGTTTCATCAAATCCTAATCCCTAAGAGTCCTTAGAGTCTTTACAATCCTTCCCAAGTAGATCCCTAGTGGATAGGAACATCAAGTTCCAATCTTTTCATGAGTTCCTTTGCTTACGGAACTAACAGGTTTGTAACGGACTAGGACCTACGCGTCAGGGTTATGTGGCGGTCTCGCGATAGACCGTTACATTACTCGTTCCTAGAGTTCAAAGGAAATCAAACTCTTTTAGTTTTCTGGTTCATAGTGTAACGGTCGAGACACCGTGCGTTACACGGCTGTGACGGTTAGGCTATAGACCGTTATATGTGTCGTGGATAGAGTTCAAACAATTTAAAACTCTTTTGATAATTATCCATTAACTTATCTTATATATTCTAGTATTTATCCTTAATATCCGTGGATAGACTTAATTACCTTCTAGAATGTGGGCCAAACTTAATGGGCCAGAGTTAAAATCTTTTGGACCTTAATTAAGTGGGTTGGGTTAATTGATTAACACCACTTGGCCTCATAATGACTTATTAATTTTAAATAAACCATTTATAATCTTATTTAGGCCTTTATAAATTCTTGAAAATTATTTAAAATTTCTGGGGCACTATACCCTCCCCCACTTAGAAGGAATTTGGTCCCCAAATTCAAAACATGTATTGAGGAGAGTGTACTTACAATTGAATAATTCTGGGAATCTTTTCCGCATAGCCGTTTCAGTTTCCCATGTTGCTTCATATGGCCATGTTTTCTTCCATTGGATCTTGACCATGGGAATAACTTTATTTCTTAATTGACGCACTTCCCGATCCAGAATTTTGATCGGTGTTTGCTCGTATGTCAAGTCTTTCTGAATCTCTATATTGTCATAAGTGATAATGTGGTCTGGATCATATACGTACTTTTTCAGCATAGATACGTGAAATACGTCATGAACTCCTGCTAACTGTGGAGGTAAGGCCAATCTATAAGCCACTTCACCGACCCTTTCAAGAATTTCAAATGGGCCAATGAACCTTGGAGTTAGCTTTCCTTTGATGCCAAATCTTCGAATACCACGACCTGGAGAAACCTTCAAATACACATGATCTCCTACCTGAAACTCCAAGTCACGTCTTCGATTATCCGCATAAGACTTTTGCCTATCTTGTGCCATTTTCATTCTTTCTTGGATGAGCTTTATTTTCTCTATAGAATCTCTGATAAGGTCGGGGCCTAGAAATTACCTTTCCCCTATTTCATTCCAACATATTGGTGATCGACAACTTTTTCCATATAGAGCTTCAAAAGGTGCCATTTGTATGCTTGCTTGATAACTGTTGTTATATGCAAATTCTACTAGAGGTAAGTGATCATGCCAACTTCCTCCAAAATCAATGACACAAGCCCTGAGCATATCTTCTACCACCTGATTAGTCCTTTCTGTCTGACCATCAGTTTGTGGGTGAAAAGCTGTGCTAAAATTCAATCTAGTCTCCAGTGAATGTTGTAAACTTTTCTAGAATTGTGATGTAAAACGTGGATCTCTATCTGATATAATAGAGATAGGGATACCATGTAGTTTAACAATTTCTTTGATGTATAATGCTGCTAGAATATCCACAGACCTTCAACATTTTATTGATATGAAATGTGCAGATTTAGTCAATCGGTCTACGATTACCCATATTCCATCATGTCCACCTCTTATCTTAGGTAATCCCATAATGAAATCCATTCCTATACTTTCCCATTTCCATTCGGGAATATTTAAGGAATGTAATTTTCCTGCGGGTCTGAAATGTCCGCCTTCACTTGTTGGCATGTAAGACAATGAGATACAAAATCAGCTACTTCCCTCTTCATCTTGGGCCACCAGAAGTTTCTTTTGAGATCTTGATACATCTTGGTACCTCCTAGATGGATGGAGTACTTTGATTTATGTGCTTCTTCTAAGATCAATTTCTTTGTATCCTCATGATCCGGTATACACATTCGGCCCTTGAATAACAATCTTCCATCATTAGAAATAGAAAAATCCGGTCTTTGTTCAATATTGGCCTTAATTTCTAGTAAAATTAGATCATCCTCTTGTAACTTGGCCAAATCCTCTATCAATGTAGGTTGAGCTCGGATATTAGCGATGAAGCAATCTTCTTCCTTAATATCAACCTCTAAATCTAATTGGGTAAATTGAGGAATAAGGTTAGTCACACTAATTATGAGACTTGATAACGTACCAATTGGTTTTCTACTAAGTGCATCTACTACAGCATTCGCCTTGCCAGGATGATATTGAATAGCAAAATCAAAGTCCTTGAGATTTTCTAACCACCTTTTTTGCCTCATATTAAGCTCTTTTTGAGAAAATAAATATTTCAAGCTCTTGTGGTCTGTGTAGATCGTGAACTTTTCTCCATAAAGATAATGACGCCAAATTTTCAAGGCGAAAATAACTGCTGCTAATTCCAAATCATGTACAGGATAATTTTCTTCGTGACGTTTCAATTGTCTTGAAGAATAGCAAATCACCTTTCCATCTTGCATAAGGACACACCCTAAGCCAATTCCAGATGCATCCGTATATACCTCAAATCCAGCACCCTCTATTGGTAGTGACAAAACAGGGGCTGTTGTGAGATGATTCTTATGACTTTGAAAACTCTTTTCACAGTCCTTCGACCAGATAAAAGGATTTTCTTTTCTAGTAAGTCTAGTTAAAGGAACCGCGATCTTTGAGAAGTCCTTTATGAATCTTCTATAATAACCTGCTAGACCCAAAAAGCTTCTGACTTCAGATACAGTCGTTGGTCGGCTCCAATCTCTGACAGCTTCTACCTTAGAAGGATCCACATCAATCCCTTCTTTTGAAATAATGTGGCCTAGGAATGAGACTTCCTTGAGCCAGAATTCACACTTATTGAGTTTGGCATATAGCTTATGTTCTCTAAGTGTTTGCAAAGCTATCCTTAGATGTTCTTCATGTTCTTCTTTTATCTTGGAGTACATCAGGATATCATCGATGAAGACGACGATGAATTGGTCTAAATATGGCTGGAAGACACTATTCATAAGTTGCATAAATCCTGCTGGGGCATTAGTTAAGCCGAACGGCATCACCATGAATTCATAGTGGCCATAACGACTTCGAAAAGCCGATTTATAAATGTCCTCTTCTTTGATTCTAAGTTGATGATAACCTGATCTTAGGTCAATCTTAGAAAAGTACTCAGCTCCCGAAAGCTGATCGAAGAGCTCATCAATACGCGGCAATGGATATTTATTTTTGATTGTAAGCTGATTCAATCGCCGGTAATCGATGCATAATCTGAGAGAACCATCCTTCTTCTTGACAAATAGAACAGGCGCACCCCAAGGGGATGTGCTAGGTCTAATGAAACCCTTGTCTAGAAGTTCATGTAATTGCTTCTTTAGTTCCTTAAAATCCATGGGAGACATCCTATAAGGGGCTATAGAAACAGGTGCTGCACCTGGAATGAGTTCAATGGTAAAGTTTACTTCCCTCTCGGGTGGTAAACTAGTTAGTTCGGATGAGAACACGTCAGGGAATTCATTTGCAATAGGAATGTTTGCTAGGATAATTTCCTTAGATTCGGTGACAATGACTGAAACAAGAAAAACTTCACATCCTTTCGAGATAAGTTTGCAGGCGTGAAGAGAAGATATAATGGTAGGATACTTCTTGTATTTGATGCCAAGAAAAGAAAATCTTGGAAGACCGAGTTTTTGGAAAGATATAATCCTATTTCGGCAGTTGATGTAAGCATCATGGTCTACAAGCCAATCTACCCCTAAAATGACATCATAACCTTTCATATCGAGGCATACTAAGTTTGCGGGGAGATTGTGTCCTTCTACTACCACCTCACAATCGGGATAATACTTGGTAAGCCTAGTTCCATATCCTAAAGGTGTTTGCAAAAGTGGTGGAGATAAAAGAATGAGAAGCACCAGTATCGAATAGCACGAATGCAGGACGAGAACAAATTTGAAGAGTACCTTCCATGAGCCCATCATTTTGATCCCTGGGCGCTTCTTCTTCATCAATAACTGCATTGAGGCGAGCCTGCCTCCTACGTCCTCCGTTATTTGATTGACCTTTCATAAGGGGGCAATCTGGCACACGATGCTCCCTACTTCCACAGCGCAAACAAGCACCTAGGCGCTACCAACATTCTTCAGCCGAGTGGCCGAATTTCTCGCAAAAGGTGCATGCCGAGGCGACTTGCTCCTTCTCTTCTTTAACCTTTTTACTATTTTTTTGGGAACTTCCACCGTTCCCGCTCCTTGATCTTTTCTTGTTATCACGGCTTTTGTAGGGTTCTGTGATGCTAAACTTCTCCTTCTTATAATGCCGATCTGTGCGTCGGCTGGATTCCTCTCCCTTTCCTTTCAACTTTTCGACCTTCTCTAAGGTCCTCTCGCATAGATATGCCCTCTGAACCATCTCCGCGTAAGTGGGATATTTTGTGTCCCCAGTTGCTGAATGAAACCGGGCCGTAACCCGTCCATAAATCGGTTCACCTTTAATAATTCTGTATTAATAAGGTGTGGTGCATATGGTGCTAGTCTTGAAAACTGCAACTCGTACTCTGCTACTGACATCATCCCTTGACGAAGGGAGGCAAACTCCATAGCCTTCCTTTCCTTCACATGTTCGGAGAAATACTTGGCACGAAATAAAGTGAGAAAAGCATTCCATGTATGTGGCGCATCGGCCAGAGGTGCCGGAACGGACTTCCACCAAGTACGGGCATCCTTATTCAATTGGAACGTTGCTAGACGGACTTTCTCCTGATCAGTGCATTGTATGACATCAAATATACGATTCATCTCATCGATCCAATTTTCTACTTCGTCTGGATTGGAAGATCTATAGAAACGCGGAGGATTTAGACTCCGGAAGTTACGATGAAGATCTCCTGCCCTTGCCCCTGCACCACCTTGTGCTATAGTCTGCAGTGCCTGGGTGAGGCCGGCAACAGTTTGTTGCATACCGTCCCAATCTACACGATGAGCCATTCGAAAAATAGGGTACCTGAGAGAAAATAATAACTTGTTATTTCTGATGAAATTAGAATGAACAAAATAATTCTTAAAGCTAATTAGTTATCTTATCCCGGGTTCTACCCAATCCTCACATGGGTGTGGAATTTCTTCCGTAGTTCATAGGTAGGGGGTCCTTAACCTTGCACTTATCCTATGACATGACTCTTTTCCCTAAGTCCTAAGACTTAGGCTCTGATATCAACTTAACTGTCACGCCCCGAGCCTTTAATTACAGCGGAAGACTCGCTCGGGGAGCGTAAACAGCCAGCATGGTAAGCCTCTTGCAAGCAAGAATCAATCAGAGCGCGAGATAATCACACAAGTAAATGCAATTGCACATGATTTAATCAACTTCAACTTCATATCATAATGCTCAATATTCAAAGATACAATCACTAATTTGATTTTCATTCTACTAGACTCAAGAAATAGGAAAATTACATTGACTCAATCTAGACATTATAGACTTCCTAAGTCTTCACTCATCTTTAATCGCTCTCGGATCCGCTACTTGAATAATCCGAATCCGAACCCGACTCACTTTCATTTTCTGAAAAAGAGTGGAAATAGGTAATGAGCACACTTGCCCAGTAGGTATCTTCGCATCAACATGAAGGCACTATTAATGTGATTATCATTTTTGCTCTAAATAAATAAGGTAAAATCATGCAATGCGATGATCATGTGATTAATTCAAAGTAACAAGACTATCATACACGATGGAATGAGAACAAGAATGAACTAGTAAGAATAGGACAAGAACATGATATTGGCCTTTCATGAACAAGAATATATCGAGAATGTACTAGCAAGCCACATATTCCTCACTTCAGCATCTTATGCTTATGAGCAAGTGCTTCGTGAATTTCTGTGGAATATCAAGCAAGAATGTCATGTTGTGCCGTGGATCTTCACTTATTTATAGAAATAGTACTCCCAGTGCAATGCGACGTCAGTAGCATCATACCCCATGGTTTATAAAATAGTATGTTTCTGGCAATCAGCCGAGGGGACTAGCATAGAGCCCTTGAACACAATCAGTGCTCGATCGCATCTTCAGTTATAAATTAAGCTACTTTCACGCAGTATAATAGTAAAGTATGGCCAAGAATATAGCACTTCCAACAATTCAATGATAACTAAAATCAATGAATGAATGCTTTAACATAAGAATGTAGGAGTCAAGAAATAGACTTTAAACAATGTCATGCTCATAGAAATAAATCGGTATTTTCCTTAACTTCCATTTCATTTAGATCAATTTAAGCAATATGGAAAGTTCTAGATCATCAAGGTTTATCTAGAATCATTGGAATATCAACCCTTGGTCAAACCTTGGGTTAACATACACAAGCTATTTAACGGTCGTTAACTGAGCTGTTACACTATGTAACGCGCCACTAATGGGCCGTTAAAATGATCAGAGTCTAGAAAGATAAAAATAGACTCAGAGGAATGTGACGGTCTGGCACTGGGCCGTTACGTGAGCCTGACGGTCCAGTTCAAGGCCGTTACATTTCAAGAATCAGAAACCATGATAGTGCATTTCTAATTACTGGGCTTTAATGGTACAACCAACTCGGCGTCCTAGTGGGAATCCCAGGCTCGCGGAGAATTACGGAGGCCTTGAAACAATGATTTCCTAGTCCATTGGAATGAATATCCAATAGAGAGGTCCTCATGTCCAAGATTGTGTTCCTATAGTGCAAAGTGTGAACTAATGACAACATACCGGAATATGTGCCATGTACTTATGAAATTGACTCTATTGACAGAGAGAGATATGTATACTCAAATTTGAAAATCATTCTGAAAACTCCGTCAATACAATATTAAAAAGTCATTCTTTATAATACAAAACTATATACTTTGGCTTCAAAAATTAATATAACTCAATAAAAGTGAGACCACAAAACATGCAATACCTATCATGAATGATCAAATAACCTTAAAATCACATGATCAGGTTAAAACTTAGGTAACTAGGCTTTAACAATAATAATATTGGCAGGTTATATTCTGTCATAGGGTTGACAGAACACAGGATATAACGGTCTGGCGAGAGGGCGTCACAGTGAAAGTGATGGTCAGGATCCAGCCGTTACATGAATGTAACGCGTCTGTCTAAGCGCGTTAAAAACAACAGTGAAATTCAAATATCACAGAGTGTGTAACGGTCTGTCGTAGGGCCGTTACTTGAAAGTGACGGTCCTATGCTAATGCGTTACAGTATCTGCTAATAGAAAACTAGATAAGGCATAAAGAGATCGATTCATATCATGTCTATAATCAAAATATCATGAGTTCCAAGACATGATAACGAAGTATAGGTTATCTATATGCATGGGTATTGATGAATAGATGGATAGTCAAGTCTTTAATCTTTAGTTAGGGCTAAGAGAAACATGATATGCATAGAGCCAATAAAAACATGAAATTGATGAGCTAGCATGCATGAAATCTAATCAAAACAGAGGCTCTTAGTCCTATCAAGTTATTTTTGCCGTTCATGAGATAACCTACCTCTTACTTAGACTATAGTTCCTGAATTTGGTAGAGAACCTTACCCTAGATCTCCTCCTTCTCTTGTGACTTTTCCAGCAACTTCCTTGGGCTCTAACTCCACGACCTCTTGACCTAAAGATGTGAAATTCGGAGGGGAGTTAATCTAAAGTATTGTGAACAAATTATTCTAAAGAACTTACCTGAGATAATGACTCCTTACCTTGCTTCCTTACGCCCCAAAAGTAAGGGTCGCACAGTTCAGAACTATGCCTTATTTATAGAGTTTAAACTAGGTTTTGAGGATTAGATCGAGTTTAGAGTCCTTGTTTCATCAAATCATAATCCCTAAGAGTCCTTAGAGTCTTTATAATCCTTCCCAAGTAGATCCCTAGTGGATAGGAACGTCAAGTTCCAATCTTTTCATGAGTTCCTTTGCTTACGGAACTAACAGGTTTGTAACAGACTAGGACCTACAGGTTGTGTGGCGGTCTCGCGATAGACCGTTACATTACTCGTTCCTAGAGTTCAAAGGAAATCAAACTCTTTTAGTTTTCTGGTTCATAGTGTAACGGTCGAGACACCGTGCGTTACACGGCTGTGACGGTTAGGCTATAGACCGTTATATGTGTCGTGGATAGAGTTCAAACAATTTAAAACTCTTTTGATAATTATCCATTAACTTATCTTATATATTCTAGTATTTATCCTTAATATCCGTGGATAGACTTAATTACCTTCTATAATGTGGGCCAAACTTAATGGGCCAGAGTTAAAACCTTTTGGACTTTAATTAAGTGGGTTGGGTTAATGGATTAACACCACTTGGCCTCATAATGACTTATTAATTTTAAATAAACTATTTATAAATTTATTTAGGCCTTTATAAATTCTTGAAAATTATTTAAAATTTCTGGGGCACTACAACAAGGGTGGAGCTGTAGGTGCCGTGGGCAATAGGGGTGGGGGTGCTGGTGCTTGAGGGCGGGCAATGGGTGCCGGGGGTTGGGATGGAGGTAGATCCCGGGGTGGGGGAGGGCGAGGCCGTGGAGCTAAATGCTCCTGACGGGTGGGCTCCTGAGATTGAGCCATGGGGGCCCGCTGAGGTAGGCCTAAAGTGTGACGGGGCTCGGTACTACGAAGAGGGGTGGGGACCGACCGATGGCTAGGCTCGAACTCTCCCTCAAATTGCTCCAACTCTAGAGCAACCTAATATGCTTCTTCCAACATCTTGGCATTGCGACGGAAAAGCTCATACTGGTAGTGGGGCCGCAAACCACGTCGAAAGCGGGAAACGGGCATGGTACTCTCCTCCGTGACACCACATCGCAGAAACTACTCATCAAATTTAGCGATGTATTCTGAGACGGACCGGTCTCCCTGGCTAAGACTCTGCCACCTATCGATGAGTCGCTGACGGTACGTGGGAAAAAGGTACTTTTACCGAAGCTTAAGCTTCATTTCGCCCCATGTATCAATCGGGGGCTCTAGCCGCTGAAATAACAGGCTCTCTACATTCTTCCAATAGGTTTGTGCCTGTCCCATGAGCTTCATGGTAGCAAATCGGATCCTTCGACACTCCGACATGTCATACCAATCGAAGTATCGGTCCATGCCGAACTCCCAAACTAAATAGACATTCGGATCCAAGGACACGTAAAAAATGGGAGGGTCTGCTCGCACGGTCTTAAGGACCCTATCGTCCTCCTCATCTCTCTGTGGCTGGAGGCCATGACGCCGTTGACCATACCCCTCATAGGTGTTATCGGACCCATAGTCCTCGAGACCAAGGTCACGGCGCGGTAATTCGAGAACCCGAGGAAGGGCAGGCGGAGGAGCCTGTGGTGGCGGAGGAGCATGTACGGGCGGATCCTGGGCCACAACGGCGGGCTGGGCCTGGGCTATGGGATGGGCTTGGCCTTGGGCAGCCGCCTGAACGGGTGCGGGTGGGCCCTGGGCCAACCTAGGAGGGTCTCTGTGTGACATCCTATCCAACCGTCTGACCAGACCTTGGACGGATCTGTCGGATGACTCCATCCATTCCTCCACGGCGTTAAACCGACCATCTATACGGTCCGAGAAGCTCTTGAAGGCTGCCTTGCATTGGTCCATCCGGTCTACGAGGGCCATGATCGCCTCGCGCAAGGAATGAAGGTCTCCCGAGATAGTATCCCATGGGTTGGCCATAGGTGCAGGGCGATGGTATTGGGTATCTCGTCGAGTGGGCATGCAATGACACACGGACTAGGAGACACCGACTAATGCAAGGATGATGCGCCTAGACTTAAACCAAGACTCGGTACGTGGCGGAGTTAATCGATCCGAAGATCACTCTCGCAAGTGTGCGGCCTTCCCGATAGACGTAGCCTAACGTTCGGACAACACCTTTTATATACCGAGTAAAGGGATGCAAATGCAACCTAGATCGACTTAGAAGATGACTAGACGTAAATGAAACTCTTTTTTGTTTGACACCCTAGACTCAAACTTGGCTCTGATACCAAACTGATGCGGGACAGACCACGGACTCCACTCCAATTGAAATGTGATCCTTGGACTCTATGCAAACTCGCGATCGTCCATTAGCGAGGGAAGTGTCGGACGTGCACGGTTGAAAAACCGGCAGTGAGCTAGGGTGGTTGGCTCTCTTTTCGTGCCCAGATCGGGTCACGGGACGGTATCTCTCTCTCGCTCACAGCAGTGAATAATAATAAATAGCGAGCTAAGTTACCCTATCATGCTTTCTAGCAGCGGCATATAAAGCATATACGAATTAAGCAAAGTGTCGAGTAAGGAGCGAACACGATACCTCCACGCTCTCGGCGTGGGGAAGACGACCTCGGCCGAACTGATACTCCCGGAACAATTATTACACAAATATTACAACAATGAATATGAGTGCCCACTCCACGTAGAGAGGTAAAGGGTGACACAATGTGACCCAGGAGTAGCGGGTTCGGGTTGGCGGGCAACTTCTTGTGGAGCTTCGGCGGCATGCGTACTCACGACCGTGGGACCCACGTGCTGGTCAGTGGGGCCGCGTGGGAGCGGGGTGGCACCACTGTGGTGGGGACGCCCGGAGGGGCGCTCCCTGGGAAGGCGGCATGCTGATTCACCGGCCGGAGGCCGGGCGACTCCATTCTTCACTCGTCGAAGTGGCTGCCCACGGATCTGAACTGCTGTTTCAGACCAGCGCGTCCCGATGAAATCCGCTGCTGCGGTCACTCCTGGCGTCGGATCGGCGCACAAGAGGTACCGATAAAAAGCTGACTTAAAATCTTCTGATCTATGGTCAAAGAAAGAAATTGGAGTTTCCTGTTGATGGCCTTTGTCGAATTTTCAAGTTGCTGACTCACAGGATCTGAAAACTCGGGGCAGATTTGAGTTTCCTAAGAGTTGGCATTGACCGCGATGTAGACCTTCGATTCAGCTTTTGAGCCCTTCATGAAAGTTGTAGAGGCCAAAGAGAGAAAAACGGGGATATATCTTATAAAAGGTTTAGTGAAAGTTTTAATTTTTTGGGGATTTTATGCTGACTCGGGGTCGGATCTGGACTGTAGAAACAGAACTGATGTTGGGGAAAAGACATAATTTCTAAAAATAGGTAGAGGGCTTTTGAAATTCGACATAACTTTGTGGAGGATGGGGATGGTGGACAGATCCTCCAATAAATTTGGGGATTCAAACAAAAATCAAGAAGGGGGTCGAAAGGGGGAAGAACTAAGCTTCTGCTATACATATCTAAAAAGGGACAGATTATGAAGACAGAAAGACACAAAAATAGAAAAATATAAAAAGAAGGTGAAATGACGGGATAATTTTACTGGAGGTTGGGGATCAAGTGGGGAACAAACTCAAAAAATCTCAACTCCAGATGATGTCGGAGTTGGGAGTTAAAAATCTCGGAGTGAACCTCTATCCAGCAGAACAGAACCTTGGACATCACTTCGGAAGTGACTTCGCGGCGGCTCGATGGCGGCACGAACGGCGGCGGCGGCACCAGAGATGAATCTAGAGATAGAGGGGCTGAGATAGAAGGGGTTTCTACTCTGAAATATTGAAGGAGGAGGGAGGAACCAGAGGGAGAGAGGAGGGGGCGCACCAAGCTCCAAGGCAATTCACAATATTTTCTTCTTCATTAATTCATTCAAATGGAAAATACATGCTTTATATAATAAATGAAAAATGACTCAAAATGCCCTCAGATCTAGAATTGGGAGGGGTATATAAGGTATAGAACTAATTAGTTCTAATGGCCTTTTTACAAAAATTAAAATTGAACAAAATAGGGGGGGTGTGGTAGGTGGCATACCCTTGACATTTTAAATCACTTGTCTCCCCCATGTGTCAATTGACTTGTCAAACCTTCTAGATGCCACCTTGGCCTTTGACCAGCCCCACATGGATGAGGTGGACCAATGGGATAGGAGTGGGGGCCCCCTTGCAGGTCCTACTGGCATTTTGCACATAAATCCACACAATCCTAAGGAAGAACAAATATGCTCATAAAGCCTTACAATTGCGAATCTACTTCCCCCCGGATATAAAAATAAAAAAAAGGACACAAATACAAAAATAAAATGTACATACTCGGAGTTGATTACCATCACGACCCCGTCGAGTAGGGGTACAGCTGCTCGAGTCACTCCGGCGGATCCTTCACCGTGCCAAGTAACGCGGGTACGCCCCACTCCACGTGACCGTCACCTGCTCATTCCGTATATACTCGATATGCACAAGCTGTTGTGGGAACAATGTCACGCCCGGAGCGCGGAAGATACTCGGATATGCGCGACGAGTTTATATCAATCATGTCAATCAGAGTAGTAGTGTATTCGACACCAAAACAGAGATGCGCAAAATAGAAAGATAACCCAATCCTTTATTTCATAATGGATAGACTATTACAAATCCAATACTCTATTCAATTAAAAAGGAAAAGTACATAGTTGACTCAAGAAAATAGGAAAAAGACTAGATGACACTTGGAGAAGTTCTATCTCTTTCACTCTTGACCATTCACATCCGATTGACTTCCCTCGTCGTCGGAATTACCTGAAAAGTAGGGAACACACGGAGTGAGCGAACGCTCAGTAGGAAATTATATCTCAAGCGCTAGCAAGGGGTTTAAATAATTACATCTTTCATGTATGTACTGTAGCTATGCATGCTCGTATAAAACGACAAGATAGAGAGAGAATTTATCAATAAGACAACAAGATGAACTAGTCATGAGCTTTCAAGAAAAGATAACAAGATATTCAAGCAAGTACTTTTTAGCAAGTCATGTCAAGAACTTTGGCTATCATGTATCAAGCAAGCAAGTAATTACCCTTTCTCGGGTCACGCAATTCATGTCAAGTCAAGTACGAGTCAAGTACAAGATTTGTGTGGAATGTCCAATCAAGCTAGTCATGCACTCGGTATAATGCCAGATACCTTATCATTCAACTCCCATGGGCACAAGTACTTTCGGGTGCTCCTCCCAGGACCAGATCGGGCCCTATATGCGCAGGCATTTATCATGTATATTTGACATCCACTCTTGTATATATATATAGCCAATATGGAATTTCAACAATTTAAGCTTGTAGACACGTAGGATAACTTTGAGAGAATGGAGTCCAAAAATACGACATTGGACATAGATAGGCGATAACAACGGTACAATCACGATGAACGATGAAACTAGGTGGAATTAGGTTCCCTTAACTCGGGTACCATGACAAACAAGTATGGACATTCTTTTTATAGAATTGAGGTCCACATGAACAGTATATCAAAGACAAGATACCCTCATTCTTATTATAGAATTGAGGTCCACAAGAACATCAACAAATGGCATGATATCATCATCCCATTAAGAATTCTCATGATATACTCTTTGCATATCATAAGGGCCGGTATACCATGTTTCTTTAGAGTGACATGGCATTCAATAGTGTAATGGGTTTTTAGGGTACAACCAGCTCAATCGGCCTTGAGGGAATCCAAGGCTTCGAGGAGTCTTACGGAGGTCTCTATGACTAACTCGCTAGTCCAAAGGAACGGAATGTCCAATGGAGAGCTTGTATGTCAATGAGAATTAAGGGTGATCGATAAAACATCATGAAACGTGGGACTATACTCACGGAGTGGAGATATAGTGCCGATATTCATATATATATAGATATACTGAAACCATCGGTTATCAGAAACAGGGTAAAAACATTTATACAGGAAAATAACGACTTAAGTAAAGTCACTACTTAAGTAATTAACGCCTTCAGTAAGGGCGTTTATCTATTTTACATTTTTGTAAGATTTCAATATTTCAGTATTTTACCAAAAACGGGCCCTGGTAAGGGGCGTTTAATTACAAGTTGACGACGTATACAATGGTCGTTCATTCTTTACTTCTATTTTTGTAGAATATATATTTTCAGTAATTTATCAAAAACACGCCCTGTACAGGGGCGTTACTTTTCAATTCACGTCCTGAACAGGGGCGTTAGTCAAGTGAGAAACGACCTATACAGGGTCGTGTATTTCAAGAATTTATAATTTTTCAAGTATTGAAATTTCCAGAAAACGAGATATGGTCATGACAGGATAATATCAGGATTAATGATCATGCACTGATTTAGAATCATGTTTAAGTGAATACTGGACTAATTAACATGGGTAATTATCAGGTAATTAAATTGACGTCTGTGTACAGGGCGTCAAATCTTTTGAATTGACGACCTTGTCAGGGTCGTTTATTTACATAGCGCCCTAGTCTGGGTCGCGTATAAAATTAGCGCCCTTGGAAAGGGCGTTTCTTTCCAATAATAGAAACATTTAAAACTCACGAAAACTATATGCATGAACTAATATATATGGTTTTAACATAGTTATTATGGTGATTTGGGCTACAGTGCTTGAGAAATCCTACCTTATAGTTGATTTGAACGGACGCAGGTTCTGTGAAGAAAGAACGATACTCTGTTTTATAAACAGAGTCTTTTGAAGCTTTCGATCTTAATAGCAGTAGCAAGGGTAGTAAGAGGTTGCAGATGAAGAACCCACAATTCTTCAATCGATCGGTTTCACTTCTACAGGCAACCTGTAGAGGCAGAAGAAACGAAGAAGAAGATATTAAAATCTTCTTATACGTAACCGAAAGCGAGGGGAAGAACTTACTTGTTCTTCGGAAGATAGAAGCTTTCAACCTGTAATGAAGAATCATCAGTATTCTTCACAAATTCGATAGACAGAGTAAAAAAAAAGAACATGATGTTCTTTACATACCTTAGAAGAGTCCGAACGCCAAATAGCGTTCTCGGTTCAAGCAGTAGGTTATTTATAGGATTTCTAGAGTCCTAATAGAGTTAGTGTTTGATGGGAAGTAATACTTCCATATTAGAGTTATTACTACATTCGAACTCTTTCTCATAGTTATCAACTTACCCTGGATAGACTCCTGGGTCGAACGAAACTCAAACTGAATTAGCGTCCTAAGTAAGGGCGTCGAATTTTGAATTGACGCCTTGTCAAGCGTCGTTACTTGTTGAAACGCGTCCACTCAAAGGACGTTACGCTAACTTGCCCTTTTTATTTATTTTGGTCATTTGAAATTTGACGCCTTGACGTGTGGGCGTCCTTTCTCAAAACACGCCTTAGGTAAGGGCGTTTTATTGTAAAGTAGCGCCTATATCTAAGGCGTTATTTTCATCAGGGTTTAATTATTTTTATTCCAAGCTCTTTCGTTTATTTACTAAATCTTTTAATCTATTTTGATTTATTTATTCCTTTTAAATTTATCAGGGTTGCTACACCCTCCCCCACTTAAAAAGAATTTGGTCCCCAAATTCCATATCTTATATTTACATTTGGAGAGTGTAGAGTATGTACCTTCTAAAATAAATCTGGAAATTGTTTCCTCATAGATTCCTCGGTCTCCCATGTAGCTTCATATTCTGAATTCTTATTCCATTGTACTTTTAGCATAGGAATAACCTTATTCCTTAGGGTACGTACTTCTTGATCTAAGATCTTCATAGGCTTCTGCTCATATGTGAGATCCTTCTGGATTACTAGGTCTCCATGTTCGATAATATGTGATGAATCGTGTACATACTTCTTCAACATAGATATGTGGAACACATTATGAACATCGGACAATTGAGGAGGCAATGCAATGCGATAAGCAACCTCGCCAACTCTTTCCAGTATCTCAAAAGGTCCAATGAATCTTGGTGTAAGCTTGCCCTTAACACCAAATCTCCGTATGCCACGTCCAGGCGATATCTTGAGAAATACATGATCTCTAACTTGGAATTCAAGATCTCTCCTTCTTGTATCAGCATAAGCCTTTTGCCTAGACTGAGCAACTTGCAGTCTTTCTCTAATCAATTGTATCTTCTTAGTGGTATCCCTTACCATGTCTGGTCCTAATAGTTATTTTTCTCCAACTTCATCCCAGCATAAGGGTGATCGGCAACTCCTTCCGTATAAGGCTTCGAAAGGTGCCATTTGTATACTTGCCTGGTAGCTATTATTGTATGCAAATTCAATCAGAGGCAAGTGATCATGCCAGCTTCCATCAAAATCAATGATGCAAGCTCTGAGCATATCTTCAACCACCTGATTAGTTCTCTCGGTCTGACCATCCGTTTGAGGATGAAAAGCTGTACTAAAGTTAAGCCTTGTTCCCAACGAATGTTGTAGTCCCTTCCAAAAATGAGAAATAAAACGGGGATCTCTATCAGACACGATTGAAACAGGAATACCATGTAATCTGACTATTTCTTTAATGTATAATGCAGCCAAAACATCAACTGACCATCGGCTCTTTATTGGCAAGAAATGCGCCGATTTAGTCAATCGGTCAATAATAACCCATATTCCATCATGTCCTCCTTTTGATTTAGATAAACCCATGATGAAATCCATACCAATATCCTCCCACTTCCATTTAGGGATATCTAGAGGATGTAGTTTTCCAGCAGGCTTTTGGTGTTCCGCCTTGACTCGTTGGCACGTGAGACAGCGTGATACGTAGTCCGCTATTTCTCTTTTCATGTTGGGCCACCAAAAATTTCTTTTTACATTTTGGTACATTTTGGTAGATCCAGGATGAATCGTATACCTTGACCTATGAGCTTCATCTAAGACCTTCTTCTTCAATTCTGGGCAGTCCGGTATACAAGTTCTATTCTTGAACATTAATCTTCCATCAGAAGCTATATGGAAATCCGATTGTCCTTCTAATCTGCCATTGATTTCTACTAATGTAGGATCATCATTCTGAAGTGCTTATATTTTAGACAATAAATCTGACTGTATGCTTACATGAGATAATGTGACACATCTAGGGTCCGTGTCCATGCTTATATTGAGTTCAGAGAATTGTTCCAGCAATTTCCATTCTTGAATCATACAATTGGCTAATAGTGCTCTCGGCTTTCGACTAAGGGCATCTGCTACATGATTACCCTTTCCGGGATGATATTGTATATTGAAGTCGAAGTCCTTGAGATATTCCAGCCATCGTCTTTGCCTCATATTCAGTTCCTTCTGTGAGAAAAGATATTTGAGACTTTTGTGATCGGAGTATACAGTAAACTGTACTCCATAAAGATAATGTCTCCATATTTTGAGTGCAAATACTACCGCGGCCAATTCTAAGTCATGGATGGGGTAGTTCTCTTCATGCTTCTTTAATTGACGAGAAGAGTAGGCTATAACCTTCCCTTGTTGCATTAGAACACACCCGAGGCCAATGCCAGAAGCATCAGTGTATACCTCGAACTTTTCTCCTTCAATTGGCAATGCTAAGATAGGAGCTGTAGTAAGATGATCCTTGAGAGTTTGGAAGCTTCTTTCACATTCCTCATCCCATTCATAACGGATCTCCTTGCGAGTTAACCTCGTAAGTGGCACGGCGATTTTTGAGAAATCCTTGATGAATCGCCTGTAATAGCCGGCAAGACCTAAGAAACTTCAGATCTCGCTAGCATTGGTCGGTCTTTCCCAGTTCCTTACAGCTTCAACCTTTGATGGGTCTACAGACAAGCCATCCTTTGATATAACATGTCCGAGAAAAGTCACCTCTTCAAGCCAGAATTCACACTTGCTAAGTTTTGCATATAATTGGTTTGTCCTCAATATTTGTAATGCAATCCTCAAATGTTTCTCATGCTCTTCCTTGGTCTTAGAATAAATCAATATATCATCAATAAAGACCACCACGAATTGATCCAAATAAGGCCTGAATATACTATTCATTAACTGCATAAAGGCAGCAGGGGCATTCGTTAGTCCGAAAGGCATAACAACAAATTCATAATGGCCATACCTGCTTCTGAATGCGGTTTTATGAATATCCTCGTCCTTGATTCTTAGTTGGTGATATCCGGACCTAAGATCAATTTTGGAAAAGTACATGGATCCTGAAATTTGATCAAACAATTCATCGATTCTCGGCAGTGGATACTTGTTCTTGATAGTGAGATGATTTAATTGTCGATAGTCGACGCATAACCTCATGGATCCGTCTTTCTTCTTTACAAATAATACAGGCGCTCCCCACGGGGAAGTACTTGGTCTAATGAATCCTTTCTTAATGAGTTCCATCAATTGCTCCTTTAACTCCTTGAGTTCAGCAGGTGACATCCTATAAGGTGCCTTTGAAATCGGACCAGCACCAGGGACTAAGTCAATGGTGAAGGCCACTTCTCTTTGCGGGGGTAATCCCGGCAAATCTTCCGGAAACACGTCCGGAAATTCTTGTACCACTGGAATGTCTTCTAGCTTAGCTTCCTTAGCTTCTTTAACTGTGACAAAGGCAAGGAAAGATGTACATCCTTTCCTGATGATCTTGCTAGCTCGGAGAGCTGAAATAAGAGGGGATCTGCTCCGACCCTTGGGGCTAGTCAAGATTAGTTCTGGAAATTCCTTGAATGTAACCTTACTATTGCGGCAATCAACCGTTGCCTGATACTTGGATAACCAATCTGCCCCTAGTATAACATCATACTCTTTCAGATCTAAACATATGAGATCAATAGGGAGATTTCTACCCTGAACCAATACTTCGCAGTTTTGGTAATGGTGTGTAATATCAGTCTCATCATCCAGAGGAGTAGACAAAACTAACTTTATCCATTCCGGTTCTAGGGGTAATGGGTCAGCAAACTTCTTAGAAACAATAGAATGCGATGCACCAGTATCAATTAAGACATATGCATTCCTGGAACAAACTTTCAATGTACCTTCCACTAAGCCGCCTTCTTCTTCTTGCTCGGTCTCCTTGATTGCATGAAGACGAGCATTCTTGGTTACTGGGCGTTTCCCGACATCGGCTTGATTGTTAAGTAATGGGCAATCGGGAATCCGATGCTCACGACTCCCACAACGGAGACATGCTCCTAGTTTCCTCCAGCATTCTTCTGCTCTATGACCCGCTTTATCACAATGTTTGCACACTGTATTTGGAGAGGTAGTGGTGATAGAGAAGGGCTTGGTCTTCTTGAACTTTTGGTCTTGTGAGGATGCTCCTCCATTGCTAGGCCTTTTCTTGAAGTTGGGTTTAAAGGAACCCGAACCTGTAACTTGTTCCTTCTTATCCTTTCCATGAATCCTATCAGACAGTTCCGTGGCATCTTCTAATAGTTGAGCTCGGCGTACTATCTCCGAGTAGACTTGAATGTCCATCGGCGTCAGTTGAGTAATAGCTTGGGGCCTGAGCCCATTAAGAAACCTCCTAGCTTTCATTTTCTCGGTGCTAACTAGATGCTTAGCATATCGAGACAATCTAGAGAATTGGGCCTCATACTCGGCCACTGACAAAGATCATTGCTTTAATGCAGCAAATTCTGCAGCCTTCTTTTCCTGAACTCGGTCCGAGAAATATTTTGCGTTGAAGTGTTCAACGAATTCCTCCCACGAAACCTGATCTTGATTTATAGTAGCCTCTATTGATTCCCACCAGCATCTAGCATCCCTTTCTAACTGAAAAGTAGCTAATAAGACCTTATCTTGATCTGTGCATTGCATAACACGGAATATTCGTTCTGTTTCCCTAATCTAGTGTTCAGCGTCATCTGGATCAGTAGAACCCGTGAACTTGGGCGGGTTCATGTTCTTGAAAGTCTGGTGGAGACTTCCTGCTCGTTGTCCACCTCCTAGTGTTAATTGTTGCAGCACTTGAGTCATGCCTTGCAGTGTACGCTGCATGTTGCGCCATTGAGCACGTTCGGCAGCCATTATCCTATAATTATAATAACTAGATTAATACGTGATTTGTATCTTAAAGACTAGCATTCTATGTTAACTTTAACCCTTGGTTCTACCCAATCTCACTGGTTAAAGGTTTGAACATATCATTGGACTTGGGTTTTCCTAGGAATTGAATACCCTAGGCTCTGATACCACAAAAACTGTCACGTCCCGAGCGCGGAAGATACTCGGATATGCGCGACGAGTTTATATCAATCATGTCAATCAGAGTAGTAGTGTATTCGACACCAAAACAGAGATGCGCAAAATAGAAAGATAACCCAATCCTTTATTTCATAATGGATAGACTATTACAAATCCAATACTCTATTCAATTAAAAAGGAAAAGTACATAGTTGACTCAAGAAAATAGGAAAAAGACTAGATGACACTTGGAGAAGTTCTATCTCTTTCACTCTTGACCATTCCCATCCGATTGACTTCCCTCGTCGTCGGAATTACCTGAAAAGTAGGGAACACACGGAGTGAGCGAACGCTCAGTAGGAAATTATATCTCAAGCGCTAGCAAGGGGTTTAAATAATTACATCTTTCATGTATGTACTGTAGCTATGCATGCTCGTATAAAACGACAAGATAGAGAGAGAATTTATCAATAAGACAACAAGATGAACTAGTCATGAGCTTTCAAGAAAAGATAACAAGATATTCAAGCAAGTACTTTTTAGCAAGTCATGTCAAGAACTTTGGCTATCATGTATCAAGCAAGTAAGTAATTACCCTTTCTCGGGTCACGCAATTCATGTCAAGTCAAGTACGAGTCAAGTACAAGATTTGTGTGGAATGTCCAATCAAGCTAGTCATGCACTTGGTATAATGCCAGATACCTTATCATTCAACTCCCATGGGCACAAGTACTTTCGGGTGCTCCTCCTAGGACCAGATCGGGCCCTATATGCGCAGGCATTTATCATGTATATTTGACATCCACTCTTGTATATATATATAGCCAATATGGAATTTCAACAATTTAAGCTTGTAGACACGTAGGATAACTTTGAGAGAATGGAGTCCAAAAATATGACATTGGACATAGATAGGCGATAACAACGGTACAATCACGATGAACGATGAAACTAGGTGGAATTAGGTTCCCTTAACTCGGGTACCATGACAAACAAGTATGGACATTCTTTTTATAGAATTGAGGTCCACATGAACAGTATATCAAAGACAAGATACCCTCATTCTTATTATAGAATTGAGGTCCACAAGAACATCAACAAATGGCATGATATCATCATCCCATTAAGAATTCTCATGATATACTCTTTGCATATCATAAGGGTCGGTATACCATATTTCTTTAGAGTGACATGGCATTCAATAGTGTAATGGGTTTTTAGGGTACAACCAGCTCAATCGGCCTTGAGGGAATCCAAGGCTTCGAGGAGTCTTACGGAGGTCTCTATGACTAACTCGCTAGTCCAAAGGAACGGAATGTCCAATGGAGAGCTTGTATGTCAATGAGAATTAAGGGTGATCGATAAAACATCATGAAACGTGGGACTATACTCACGGAGTGGAGATATAGTGCCGATATTCATATATATATAGATATACTGAAACCATCGGTTATCAGAAACAGGGTAAAAACATTTTTACAGGAAAATAACGACTTAAGTAAAGTCACTACTCAAGTAATTAACGCCTTCAGTAAGGGCGTTTATCTATTTTACATTTTTGCAAGATTTCAATATTTCAGTATTTTACCAAAAATGCGCCCTGGTAAGGGGCGTTTAATTACAAGTTGACGACGTATACAATGGTCGTTCATTCTTTACTTCTATTTTTGCAGAATATATATTTTCAGTAATTTATCAAAAACACGCACTGTACAGGGGCGTTACTTTTCAATTCACGCCCTGAACAGGGGCGTTAGTCAAGTGAGAAACGACCTATACAGGGTCGTGTATTTCAAGAATTTACAATTTTTCAAGTATTGAAATTTCCAGAAAACGAGATATGGTCATGACAGGATAATATCAGGATTAATGATCATGCACTGATTTAGAATCATGTTTAAGTGAATACTGGACTAATTAACATGGGTAATTATCAGGTAATTAAATTGACGTCTGTGTACAGGGCGTCAAATCTTTTGAATTGACGACCTTGTCAGGGTCGTTTATTTACATAGCGCCCTAGTCTGGGTCGCGTATAAAATTAGCGCCCTTGGAAAGGGCGTTTCTTTCCAATAATAGAAACATTTAAAACTCGCGAAAACTATATGCATGAACTAATATATATGGTTTTAACATAGTTATTATGGTGATTTGGGCTACACTGCTTGAGAAATCCTACCTTATAGTTGATTTGAACGGACGCAGGTTCTGTGAAGAAAGAACGATACTCTGTTTTATAAACAGAGTCTTTTGAAGCTTTCGATCTTAATAGCAGTAGCAAGGGTAGTAAGAGGTTGCAGATGAAGAACCCACAATTCTTCAATCGATCGGTTTCACTTCTACAGGCAACCTGTAGAGGCAGAAGAAACGAAGAAGAAGATATTAAAATCTTCTTATACGTAACCGAAAGCGAGGGGAAGAACTTACTTGTTCTTCGGAAGATAGAAGCTTTCAACCTGTAATGAAGAATCATCAGTATTCTTCACAAATTCGATAGACAGAGTAAAAAAAAAGAACATGATGTTCTTTACATACCTTAGAAGAGTCCGAACGCCAAATAGTGTTCTCGGTTCAAGCAGTAGGTTATTTATAGGATTTCTAGAATCCTAATAGAGTTAGTGTTTGATGGGAAGTAATACTTCCATATTAGAGTTATTACTACATTCGAACTCTTTCTCATAGTTATCAACTTACCCTGGATAGACTCCTGGGTCGAACGAAACTCAAACTGAATTAGCGTCCTAAGTAAGGGCGTCGAATTTTGAATTGACGCCTTGTCAAGCGTCGTTACTTGTTGAAACGCGTCCACTCAAAGGACGTTACGCTAACTTGCCCTTTTTATTTATTTTGGTCGTTTGAAATTTGACGCCTTGACGTGTGGGCGTCCTTTCTCAAAACACGCCTTAGGTAAGGGTGTTTTATTGTAAAGTAGCGCCTATATCTAAGGCGCTATTTTCATCAGGGTTTAATTATTTTTATTCCAAGCTCTTTCGTTTATTTACTAAATCTTTTAATCTATTTTGATTTATTTATTGCTTTTAAATTTATCAGGGTTGCTACAAACAAGGCCGGTGGTGGACACTCCGGGGTGGGGTCACTCTCAAAGGGAAGGGGACGGCTCAAAGACTCACTAGGAATCACCGCTGGGTCCCTATAGGTGACTAGATCTGGGTATAGATGTAGAACAGATCCCATACTAATCGAGCGAGTCCACTCGCCTCTCACTCATAGGAGACTAACATCGACGAGCTTGCACACGACACTTGCAGACTCCTAACAAACCACACAAAAAAGCCACTCAAAACAAACCACACAAACAAACCACACAAAAAAAATTGACTCATGCATGACCCTAGACTTAAGGTGGTGATGACATCAACCCCACTAAGTGGATGCATCCTGAGCATCGATAGACTCCTCCAGAGCTTCATACTCATCAGCTAGTTCCGGATCGGCCTCGTAGATGACCGACACGAGCCCAGAAGGCCAGGATTCTCCAACCCCTAGGGCTAGAGTGGAACGAGAGAGACATTGGTTGGCGACGTGGCCAAACCTATGACAGTGGAAACACTGCACCCGTGACCTACTGGTCTCTCCGATAAGAGGTTCCTTACCCTTATCCTCCCGACGGGCAGGGGGTGTAGGCAACATGGGTGGAGCTGTAGGTGCCGTAGGCAATAGGGGTGGGGGTGCTGGTGCTTGAGGGCGGGCAATGGGTGCCGGGGATTGGGATGGAGGTAGATCCCGGGGTGGGAGAGGCCAAGGCCGTGGAGTGAAATGCTCCTGACGGGTGGGCTCCTGAGATTGAGCCATGGGGGCCCGCTGGGTAGGCCTAAAGAGTGACGGGGCTCGGTACTACGAAGAGGGGTGGGGCCCGACCGATGTCTAGGCTCGAACTCTCCCTCAAATTGCTCCAACTCGAGAGAAACCTAATATGCTTCTTCCAACGTCTTGGCATTGCGACGGAAAAGCTCATACTGGTAGTGGGGCTGCAAACCATGTCGAAAGAGGGAAACGGGCATGGTACTCTCCTCCGTGACATCACATCGCAGAAAGTACTCATCAAATTCATCGACGTATTCTGAGATGGACCGGTCTTCCTGGCTATGACTCTGCCACCTATTGATGAGTCACTGACGGTACGTGGGAGGAAGATACTTTTGCCGAAGCTTAAGCTTCATTTCGCCCCATGTATCAATCGGGGGCTCTAGCCGTTGAAATAACAGGCTCTCTACATTCTTCCAATAGGTTTGTGCCTGTCCCATGAGCTTCATGGTAGCAAATCGGATCCTTCGACACTCCGACATATCATACCAATCGAAGTATCAGTCCATGCCGAACGCCCAATCTAAATAGACTTTCAGATCCATAGACTCGTAAAAAATGGGAGGGTCCGCTCGCACGGTCTTAAGGACCCTATCGTCCTCCTCATCTCTCTGTGGCTGGAGGCCACGACGGCGTTGACCATACCCCTCATAGGCGTTATCGGACCCATAGTCCTCGAGACCAAGGTCACGGCGCGGTAGTTCAGGAACCTGAAGAAGGGCGGGCGAAGGAGCCTATGGTGGTGGAGGAGCATGTATGGGCGGATCCTGGGCTACAACGGCGGGCTGGGCCTGGGCTATGGGAAGGGCTTGGCCTTGGGCAGCCACCTGAATGGGTGTGGGTGGGCCCTGGGCCACCCTAGGAGGGTATCCATGTGACATCCTATCCAACCGTCCGACCAGACCTTTGACGGATCTGTCGGATGACTCCATCTGTTCCTCCATGGCGTTAAACCGACCATCTATATGGTCCGAGAAGCTCTTGAAGGCTGCCTCGGATTGGTCCATCCGGTCTACGAGGGCCATGATCGCCTCGCGCAAGGAATGAAGGTCTCCTGAGATGGTATCCCGTGGGTTGGCCATAGGTGCAGGGCGATGGGATTGGGCACCTCGCCGAGTGGGCATGCAATGACACACGGACTAGGAGACACCGACTAATGCAAGGATGATGCGCCTAGACTTAAACCAAGACGTGATACGTGGCGGAGTTAATCGATCCGAAGATCACTCGCGCAAGTGTGCGGCCTTCCCGATAGATGTAGCCTAACGTTCGGACAACACATTTTTATATACCGAGTAAAGGGATGCAAATACAACCTAGACCGACTTACATGATGACTAGATGTAAATGACACTCTTTTTTTTTATTTTTGACACCCTAGACTCAAACTTGGCTCTGATACCAAACTGATGCGGGACAGACCACTGACTCGACTCCAATTGAAATGCGATCCTTGGACTCTATGCAAACTCAAGATCGTCCATTAGCGAGGGAAGCGTCGGACGTGCACGGTTGAAAAACCGGCAGTGAGATAGGGTGGTCGGCTCTCTTTTCGTGCCCAGATCGGGTCACGGGATGGTATCTCTCTCTCGCTCACAGCAGTGAATAACAATAAATAGCGAGCTAAGTTACCCTATCATGCTCTCTAGCAGTGGCATATAAAGCATATACGAATTAAGCAAAGTGCCGAGTAAGGAGCGAACACGATACCTCCACGCTCTCGGCGTGGGGAAGACGACCCCCGCCGAACTGATACTCCCAGAACAATTATTACACAAATATTACAGCAAAGAATATGAGTGACCACTCCACGCAGGGAGGTAAAGGGCGACACAATGGGACCCGGGAGTAGCGGGTTCGGGTTGACGGGCAGCTTCTTGTGGAGCTTCGGCGGCATGCGTACTCACGACCGTGGGACCCACGTGCTGATCAGTGGGGCCGCGTGGGACTGGGGTGGAACCACTGTGGTGGGGACGCCCGGAGGGGCGCTCCCTGGGAAGGCGGCATGCTGATTCGCCAGCCGGAGGCCGGGCGGCTCCGTTCTTCACTCATCGGAGTGGCTGCCCACGGATCTGAACTGCTGTTTCAGACCCGTGCGTCCCGACAAAATTCGTTGCTGCGGTCACTCCTGACGTTGGATCGGCGCACAAGAGGTACCGATAGAAAGCTGACTTGAAATCCTTCGATCTATGCTCAAAGAAAGAAATTGGAGTTTCCTGTTGATGGCCTTTGTCGAATTTTCAAGCTGCTGACTCACAAGATCTGAAAACTCAGGGCAGATTTGAGTTTTCTTGAGAGTGGCATTGACCGCGATGTAGACCTTCGATTCAGCTTTTGATCCCTTCATGAAAGTTGTAGAGGATAAAGAGAGGAAAATGGGGATATATCTTATAAAAGGTTTAGTGAAAGTTTCAATTTTTTGGGGATTTTATGCTGACTCGGGGTCGGATCTGGACAGCAGAAACAGAACTGAAGTTGGAGAAAAGACACAATTTCTAAAAATAGGTAGAGGGCTTTTGAAATTCGACGAAACTTTGTGGAGGATGGGGATGGTGGATAGATCCTCCAATAAATTTGGGAATTCAAACAAAAATAAAGAAGGGGGTCAAAAGGGGGAAGAACTAAGCTTCTACTACACAGATCTAAAAAGGGATAGATTAGGAAGACAGAAAGACACAAAAATAGAAAAATAAAAAAAGAATGTGAAATGACGGGATAATTGTACTGGAGGTTGGAGATCAAGTGGGGAACCAACTCGGAAAATCTCAACTCCAGATGATGTCGGAGTTGGGAGTTAAAAATCCCGTAGTGAACATCTATCCAGCAGAACAGAACTTTGGACAGCACTTTGGAAGTGACTTCGCGGCGGCTCGATGGCGGCACGAACGGCGGCGGCGGCACCAGAGATGAATCTAGAGATAGAGGGGCTGAGATAGAAGGGGTTTCTACCCTGAAATCTTGGAGGAGGGAGGAACCAGAGGGAGAGAGGAGGGGGCACACCAAGCTCCAAGGCAATTCATAATATTTTCTTCTTCATTAATTCATTCAAATGGAAAATACATACTTTATATAATAAATGAAAAATGACTCAAAATGCCCTCAGATCTAGAATTGGGAGGGGTATATAAGGTATAGAACTAATTAGTTCTAATGGCCTTTTTACAAAAATTAAAATGGGACAAAATAGGGGGGGTGCCCCGTTGACTAGGTGGGTGTGGTAGGTGGCCTACCCTTGACATTTTAAATCACTTGTCTCCCCCATGTGTCAATTGACTTGTCAAACCTTCTAGATGTCACCTTGGTCTTTGACCAGCCCCACATGGATGAGGTGGACCAATGGGATAGGAGTGGGGGCCCCCTTGCAGGTCCTATTGGCATTTTACACATAAACCCACACAATCCTAAGGAAGAACAAATAGGCTCATAAAGCCTTACAATTACGAATCTACTTCCCCCCGGGTATAAAAATAAATAAAAGGACACAAATACAAAAATAAAATGTACATGCTCGGAGTTGATTCCCATCAGGCTTGTAGATCATGATACTTATATCAATTGCCGAAATAGGATTATATCCTTTCGAAAGCCCGATCTTCCAAGATTTTCCTTCCTTGGCATCAAGTACAAGAAGCATCCTACTATCATATCTTCTTTTCACGCCTGCAAACTTATCTCGCAAGGATGTGAAGTTTTTCTTGCTTCTGTCATTGTTACCGAATCCAAGGAGATTATCTTAGCAGACATTCCTATTGTAAATGAGTTCCCCGATGTGTTCCCATCCGAATTACCCAGTTTACCACCCGAGAGGGAAGTAAACTTCACTATTGAACTCATTCCAGGAGCAGCACCTGTTTCTATAGCCCCTTACAGGATGTCCCCATAGAACTCAAAGAACTAAAGAAGCAGTTACAGGAACTACTAGATAAGGGCTTTATCAGACCTAGCACATCCCTTGGGGTGCGCCGGTTCTATTTGTCAAAAAGAAGGATGGTTCTCTCAGGCTATGCATCGATTACCGGTGACTGAATCAACTTACAATCAAAAACAAGTATCCATTGTCGCGTATTGATAAGCTCTTTGATCAGCTTTCAGGAGCAGAATATTTCTCCAAGATTGACCTCAGATCAGGTTATCATCAGCATAGAATTAAAGAAGAAGACATTTATAAATCGGCTTTTCGAAGTTGTTATGGCCACTATGAATTCGTGGTAATGCCGTTTGGGTTAACAAATGCCCCAGCAGCATTTATGCAACTTATGAACAGTGTTTTCCAGCCATATCTAGACCAATTCATCGTCGTCTTCATCGATGACATCTTGATATATTCCAAGACAAAGGAAGAACATGAAGAACATCTGAAGATAGCTTTGCAAACACTTAGAGAACATAAACTTTATGCCAAGCTTAATAAGTGCGAATTCTGGCTCAAGGAAGTTTCATTCCTAGGTCACATTATTTCAAAAGAAGGTATCGATGTGGATCATTCTAAAGTAGAAGCCGTCAAGAATTGGAGCCGACCAACGACCGTATCGGAAGTACGAAGTTTTATGGGTCTAGCTGGTTATTATAGAATATTCATTAAGGATTTCTCGAAGATTACAGTTCCTTTAACTAGACTCACGAGAAAAGAAAATCCTTTTGTCTGGTCGGAGGAATGTGAAAAGTGTTTTCAAACTCTTAAAAATCATCTTACTATAGCTCCTATTCTAACACTACCGATGGATGGTGGTGGATTCAAAGTATATACGGATGCATCTGGCATTGGCCTAGGGTATGTCCTCATGTAAAATGGAAAAGTAATGTGTTATTCTTCTAGACAATTAAAGCGTCACGACGAAAATTATTCTGTGCATGATTTGGAATTAGCAGATGTCATTTTTGCCTTGAAAATTTGGCGTCATTATCTCTATGGAGAAAAGTTTATGGTCTACTCGGACCACAAAAGCTTGAAGTACTTATTTTCTCAAAAAGAGCTAAATATGAGACAGAGGAGGTGGTTAGAATATCTCAAAGACTTTGATTTTGCTATTCAATATCATCCTGGCAAGGCTAATGCTATAGCAGATGCACTCAGCAGAAAACCAATGGATATGCTATCAAGTCTCATGATTAGTATGACTAATCTTATTCCTCAATTTGCTCATTTGAACTTAGGTATTCACAGGAAGGAAGATTGTTTCCTAGCGAATATTCAAACTCAACCTACATTAATAGAAGATCTAGTCAAGCTGCAAAATGATGATCCTATATTATTGGAGATCAAGGCCAATGTTGAACAAAGGTCGGATTTTTCTATTAACGATGGAAGATTGCTATTTAAAGACCGAGTATGTGTACCGGATCATGAGGATACGAAGAAATTGATTCTAGAAGAAGCACATAAATCTAGGTATACCATTCACCCAGGTAGTAAAAAAATGTATTAGGATCTCAAAAGAAATTTTTGGTTGCCCAACATGAAGAGGGAAATAGCGGATTTCGTGTCTCGCTGTCTCACTTGTCAACAAGTAAAGGCAGAGTATTTTAGACCCGTAGGTAAACTACATCCCTTGAATATTCCTGAATGGAAGTGGGAGAGTATAGGGATGGATTTCATTATGGGGTTACCTAAGACAAGAGGTGGACACGATGGTATATGGGTAATCATAGACCGATTAACTAAATCTGCACATTTCATACCAATCAAAAGTCGATGGTCTGTGGATATCCTGGCAGCATTATACATAAGGGAAATTGTTAAACTACATGGTGTCCCAGTCACTATTATATCTGATATAGATCCTAGATTCACATCACAGTTTTGGAAGAGTCTGCAACAGTCACTAGGGACTAGGTTGAATTTCAGCACAGCCTTTCATCCATAAACTGATGGTCAGATAGAAAGAATGAATCAAGTGGTAGAAGACATGCTCAGGGCTTATGTTATTGATTTTGGAGGTAGTTGGCATGATTACTTGCCTCTAGTAAAATTTTCATATAACAACAGTTATCAGGCCAGCATACAAATGGCACCTTTTGAAGCTCTATATGGAAAAAGTTATCGATCACCAATATGTTGGAATGAAATAGGGGAAAGATAATTCCTAGGCCCCGATATTATCAGAGATTCTATAGAGAAGATCAAGCTTATTCAAGAGAGAATAAAGATGGCGCAAGATAGGCAGAAATCTTATGCTGATAATCGAAGACGCGACTTGGAATTTCAAGTAGGAGACCATGTGTATCTCAAGATTTCTCCAAGTCGTGGTATTCGAAGATTTGGCATTAAGGGAAAGCTAACTCCAAGGTTCATTGGCCCGTTTCAAATTCTTGAAAGGGTCGGTGAAGTGGCCTAAAAATTGGCATTACCTCCACAATTAGCAGGAGTTCATGATGTATTTCACGTCTCTATGCTGAAGAAGTATGTATATGATCCTGACCATATTATCACTTATGACAATCTAGAGATTCAGAAGGATATGACGTACGAGCAAACGCCAATAAAGATTCTGGAACGGGAAGTGCGTCAACTAAGAAATAAAGTTATTCCTATGGTCAAGATTCAATGGAAGAAAATATGGCCATATGAAGCAACATGGGAAATCGAAACAGTCATGCGAAAAAGATTCCCAGAATTATTTTAATTGTAAGTACACTCTCCATAATCCATGTATTGAATTTGGGGACCAAATTCTTCTAAGTGCGGGAGGGTGTAGTGCCCCAGAATTTATATAATAATTTCTAGATTATTTATAGAATTTTCTAGAAATTATTAAGAATTTATAAAGGCTAAATAGATTAAATGGATTATTGAAATAATAAGTCATTATAAGGCCCAATTGTGTAAAATAATTAACCCAGCCTATTTAAATAAAATCCAAAAGGTTTAAGGACCAAGCCCATTAAGTTTGGCCCATATTCTAGAAGGTTATTTAGCCTATTTACGTATTTTAAGGATAAATACCATTTATATAGATAATAATATGGATAATTAACAAAAGAGTTTGATTTATGTTGAATTCTGTGCACGTTGGATGTAGCGGTCTATCGTGCGACCGCCACAGTTACGTAACGCACCTAGACTGATGCGTTACACCTTGATAGTTCCGTGAATGGAAGAATGAGTAGAAAGATTGGATCTCTGGGATCCTATCTACAAGAGACCTAATTGGGAGAACTTGTAAGGTTACTAGGGACTCTTAGGAATCAGGTTCTGGCAAATTAAGGACTCTAGAATCGATCTAATCCTCAAACCCTAGCCAAAACCCTATAAATAGGACCTAGTTTTGACCTGAGCAACCCTTACTTTTGCTCGTGAAGAAACAAGGTAAAGAGTCACAATTTCGGGTAAGTTCTTTAGAAGATTTTGTTTACAATACTAAGGTCTAATAACTCTCCAAATTTCATGCTAGGAGATCAAGTAACCAAGAAGATAGGGGCTTCTAAAGTCGTTGATTCAGTCATAGCAGTCCAGAATTCAGAGCAAAAGATCATTGAAGATCAAGAGATTAGGACATCTAAACGAGGTAATTAGAGTTCAATCCTTTAGAACTTTTTGTTCACCTTAGTTTTATCTTTTTACCCTCAAAATTTTACATCTTTAGGTCAAGAGGCCGTGGAGTTAGAGCAGCGGGAAATTACTAAAAAATCACTGGAAAGGAGAACTAGGGCACGGTTTTAAGACTCAAATTAGAAGCTTAAAAGTCTAGTTAAGAGGTAGGTCATCTCATGATTGGAAAAAACATCTTGTTAGGGATAAAAGCCCTCTGGTTTTGATTGATTTCATGCATCATAGATCATGAATTTCATGTTTTAGTAGGTCATGCATACATGTATACTCTTAACCCTAACTAAGTTAAAAAGGAACTCTCTTGTCAAATTCACAGAAAACCCATGCATACTAGTAGGTTAGCCTTCATTCTATCATATGGAAGTTTATATATGATTTTCAGACATGATGTAAGTTGAAACCTTAGATTTTTACCAGCAGACGATCTGACGTATCAACGTAAGACCGTCACAATGATATAACGGCCTTACGACAAGCCGTCACACCTTCTGTTGTTTTTAAATTTTTCTGTTATCTCTGACGGCCCAGACTCAGTGCGTTACAACAATGTAACGGTCCCACGATAAACCGTCACAATCACTGTGACGCCCCCATTCTCGACCGTCAGAGTAACTGTAGATAGAATTGAAGAATAGTCACATTAACTTATAAATATGCCTAGTTATCTAAGTTTTGACCTGTTGATATGACTTTAAATTTATTAATTGGTTCATGATAAGTATCGCATGTTAAAAGCATCTTGAATTATTTTAAGGATATGTTAATTTCATGCCAAAGCACTATAGTTTGTATTAACTCCATGATTTTAAATGTTGTATTGATGGAGTTTTATCATGATTTCATATTATTACACATTCTTTCTCTATCTATAGTGTCATTTCTTTAAGAACATGGCACATATTCCGGTATGTTATCTATTAGTTCACACTTTGCACTATAGGAAGATTATTCTTGGACATGAGGACCTCTCTATTAGATATTCCTTCCAATGGACTAGGAAATCTTGTTTCAAGGCCTCCGTAATTCTCCGCGAGCCTGGGATTCCCACTAGGATGCCGAGTTGGTTGTACCATTAAAGCCCATTTAGTAGATTACACTATCAATGTTTCTGGTTCTAACAATGTAACGGATCTATACTGAACCGTCAGGATCATCTAACGGCCCAATATAAGACCGTCACATTTCACTAAGTCTATTTTACTATTTCTGGATTCAGACTAATGTAACGGCCTAGTCCTTGACCGTCACATTGTTTAAGTGCTTAACCCGAGGTTTGACCCAAGGGTTGATGTTCCAAAGTTTCTAGATGGATTATTGATGATCTAGAACTTGCCATATTATCCAAAGAGGCTTAATATAATGAAATAAAGGTTAAAGAAATGTACCGTTATGCTGCCGATTTATCTCCATAAGCATAACCTTTTTTAAGTCATTCTTGACTCTCGCATTATTAAATTGAAGCATTCATTCATTGAATAGTGTTATCATGAACTTATTGAATTATACATTCTTGGCCATACTTTATTGTTACATGCGTGGAAGTAGCTTGATTTATACTTGAAGATGCGATCGAGCACTGATTGTGTTCAAGGGCTCTATGCTAGTCCCCTCGACTGATTGCCGAAAATATATTATTATAAACCATGGGGTATGATGCTACTAGTGTTGCATTGCGCTGGGAGTACTTTCTCTATAAATAAGTGAAGATCTATGGCACGACATGACTTTCTTATACATGACTTGATATTCCACAAAAATTCACGAAGTACTTGCTCATAATAAAAGATAATAGAGTAATGATTATGTGGCTTGCTAGCACATTCTTGTTGCATTCTTGTTCTTGAAAGGCCATAACATGTTCTTGTTACACTCTTGCTAGTTCATACTTGCTCTCATTGTATCTTAAACGATCATCTTTGTTACTTTGAGTATTCGCATGATTGATCGCATTCGCATGATTTTACCTTATTTCTTTAGAGCTAAAATGTTAATTACTTTAATGATGCCTTCATGTTGATGCAAAGATACCTACTAGGTAAGTGTGCTCATTACCTATTTCCATTCTTTTCAGAAAATGAAAGTGATTCGAATTCGAATTCGGGTTATACAAGTAGCGGGTCCAAGAGCGAATGAAAGTATTGTCAAAGATGAGAGTGAAGACTTAGGAAACTCTATATTATTTAGATTGAGTCTATGTAATTTTTCTATTTCTTGAGTCTGATAGATTGGAAGAAGTTGAAAGTTATTATATTTGGATATTGATTATCAATGAAATAAGTTGGAGTTTGATTAAAATAGTGTGCAATTGCATTTATGTGTGTGATTGTCTTGTGCCCTGATCATTTTGCTTGCAAGAGGTTTATCATGCCGGCTGTTCACGTTTCTCGAGCGAGTCTTCCACTGTCATAAAGGCTCGGGGCGTGACATGGCCGATCCTGCGGCAGAAGGAACAAACCTCCAGAACTCGGTGAAAGACCATATGTTGCCAAAACCCCTCCTCACCGTAGCCAATCCAAAGACGATCACCCAAAGGCTTGGAGATATCCACATCCACACAGACCAAGGCTTTCGTCATTTGCGTCTATGCTAAAGTGGACTCATGAATGCACAGAACCTCCCCAAAATTCGTAGCTATAGACTTGAGATAATCCTCATTATAAAGATTCACTGGAAGGTTGGGAAACCCAACCCAGATAGGAATAGAGGATGGATCCTTGTTGAAATCAAAATCTCTGGACCAACGAAAGAACCAGAATAGGTTACCTTTGATATACAGATTCTTTCGCACCATGACTTTCAGGAAGTTGTCTTCCTCCTCAAACCTAATCAGCACATGCTTGGGATTAAGAACGCAAAGCCCTTCAGTCCAAGGCGTAGAGCCAGGAATGATTTGATATCCAGGATAGCAGGTCTCCCGTAAGAGCACTTCGCAACAATGGATAACCTCAAGGGTTCCTCCGACCTCCTGACTTATTCCTTGGAAAAGAATACAGTCGGTAGGCCATCATCCGTGAACGCCGGTGACTTCCGAGCTAGCTCCACCTTCCTGGGCCGCAACGAAGCTGCCAGTGCCTGAGCAAATGTGCGAGTCCTGTACTTAGTCGGATGCTCCTCTGCTCCCTCCATGATCACCTAAGAACATGAACACCATGCACGCCCTCGCCACAGGCAGGGCCCACGGCCCCACCCCCGCAAGGAGAGCCTCCCTCAGCTGAAAACCCTAGCAGCGCCTCTAGCACCCGCTGTTTGCATGCATCTCGATATTCAATTGATCTTGAAGTTTTATTGAGGATATGTGGTGTTCCACTTGATTTTATTAAGTGTTAAAGCTTGTCAGGAAATGTGTCGACCTCAAGAGTCGACACTTATAGGTGAGTCTAGCTATTTTTGTGCAAACAGAATCATCGTGAAAAAGTGTCGACCTCAAGAGTCGACACTTTTCACCATGTATGTTGCTTTCTTCACGGGACAGAACATTTGGGAAAAAGTGTCGACTCTAAGAGTCGACACTTTTTACCTGTGTTTATTTTATGTCTTCTGGCAGAACACTCGTGAAGCAAGGGTTGACACTTGTTCTGAGCATTCCGATCGGGATTTTCAGATCTAGTTGCGAACCCATTAGTTTGAGATCCGATTGCTTTGGTTGTTTACCATATTGGCCTTAGGGCATCCACCATCTATTGTGAGTGGTATGAAATGGTTTTTGCAGGGGCTCTTTGGTCTTATTAGCTTAATGTCTCTTTGGTATACATAGCCACCCTTGTCCGATCGGGAGATGTATCTTGGGAGCTTTAACGAGTTCATCTTTTCTTGTAGGAGAGGAAAGGGGTGTTCGCACATTGCTGGAGGAGAAGGAAGATGACGCTGAGTTTGATCTCCAGGAGTCTGGGCTCTGTATTTTCCCATTATTATTTGTCTTAGATGATTTCGGAGCTTGCTCCGTGTATGTGCGGTTTCTCATCGTCGTGCAAGAACCCACATGTGTGGGCTGTCGTGCCCGTGTGTGTGGTGGTTGCTGTCGTTGTGCAGCGTTTTTTAGTGGAATCCTCTCAAGTTGAGAGGGGTGGATGTAGGACGGCACTTGGGTGCATCCGAACCACCTAAAAAATCACTATGTTGTGGTTTGCTCTTTGTGTTATTGCTGATATATCCTATCCCTTCATATAACGAGTGTGATTCGGTGAGATGATAGATTTATCAACTGTCTGTTCATTTATTGTCATCCGAGTGATCATCATTTAGCGTTGTGGAGTTGTGAGTGCTTGTTTGCTTATCACTTATATATTTTAATCACGCTTGAATCAGTGAGCTTCATCATTTAATATCGTTGTCTCTGCATTTTATCAAGAGAGACCTAGTGTTTATCTACCATCTGCGTGATTTAGTTTAATTTTGTTCTAAAGGGTGGGCAATCAATTCACCCCCCCCCCTCTCGATTGCCTTCCTAACCGGTCCAACAGTTATTTAGTCCTATCTTTTCTATTTTCTTGAGTCATCCATTGTACTTTTCCTTCCATTGAGTCATAGTTCTTTCATAAAGAATTGTAATGGAGTACTTTAAAGTTATGATCAATAAAGGACTTGGTTATCATTACTTGTGCACGCTCTGTCTATGTATGTTGAATACACTTACGCTCTAAAGGAAATGATTGATATAAACTCGTCACGCATCTCCGGGTTCCTTCCGCGCTCGGGTTGTGACAGAGTGTTCCTATAAGTGTAAAGTGTAACTAATGGTCACATACCGGAGTATATGCCATGTACTTAAGAAAATGACTCCAGAGATAAGAGTGGATCGTGTGAAAACAGCGATCAAAACAACGTTCTAATACCATCATGAACAAAAGAGGAAATATGTAATTACAAAACTATAACATTTAAGCATGAAATTACATGATAAAGAAAATAAAGTTTAAAATCATGCTCATGCTAAAATAGGGTGTTTAACATAATTTTGAGTGAAAATACCATAATGATGGAGTTATACTTAGGCAAAATTCAGTTAGGCTCAGGCTGGTTCTCAGAATTGAAAAGCGGTCTAGTGCGGACCGTTTACAAGAGTCTAACGGTCTATCGAGGGGGCGCTTAGCTATCTTTGGCGGTCACATATAGACTGTTTCTGTCTGTTTGACAGAAAATCGAGAAAATAGTAAAATAAACACTAATCTAGGGTATGTTATGCATGGGAATCAACGAGAACATACTGTAAAACATGATAGAACGACAATAGGTCAAGAATATGCAGGAATTTGTGTATAATAAATAAGAGATTTTCTTTTTAACTTAATTAGGGCTAAGATTCATGCATAGAGATTACACTAAATGCACAGTCCCAATGAAACATAAAATTCTCTATGTATAGTACATGAAAATGACTGAAATTAGAGGGCTTTTATTCCAAACATCAAGTTTAAGCCATTCATGAGATAACCTTCCTCTAGACTAGGCTTTAATCATCGAATTTAAGATTGGAATTTAACCCTATTTTCTGCTCGTCCTGAATTGGAGCAGCAACTTCGTGGCCTTCTAACTCTTGATCCTCTTCACCGATGACCATGAAATTTTGACGGTAAAAAGATGGTAATAAAAGGGACAAATAACTCTAAAGAACCGCTATCTAATTACCTCGTTTAGGGCTCCTATTTTGCTGATCAATCTGGCCCGGTCGCATAATTTCCTGAGATTCTTGTACCGAACCAACAACTTTGAATGCCTCTATCTTCCTGGTGGCTTGATCTCCTAAGATGAAATTTGGAGGGTAGTTAGACCTTAGTATGATGAACAAAATATTCTAAAGAACATACCTCTAATTCGTCCTCCTTACCATAGTTCCACGCGAGCCAAAAGTAAGGGTCCCGCAGGTTGGCTTTGGGGTCTATTTATAGGTTTAGCTAGGGTTTTAGGGATTTGTACAAACTTAGAGTCCTAATTAGGTCACCAATCCATCCTAAAGGTGTACTAGAGTCTTCTAGCCAACATATTGCATCAATCCCAAAGGATTTAGACTGAAGAAAATGGAGTTTTTGTGCGATCTAAACTGCTCGCATTCTGACTCTTAAAAGCGGTCCAGGCAGGACCGTTTCTTGTCCCAAGCGGTCACTCGATAGACCGCTTTTGGTCTTAGGTGCCGAATTTGATTAAATTCAAACTCTTCCTATTATTTATCCATTTAAGGAGTAATTATCCGCCTAAATTTTGTAAATATACCGGTTTAAGCTTCTAGAATATAGGCCAAACCTTATGGGCTTGGTTTTAGGTTTCTTGGGCTTATTTAAATGGGCCAAGTCAATTGGTTATCGTTTTTGCTTCCATAATAACTTATTTAACCCATAAAAAATCTATTTCAATTCTAACTAATTTCATTAATCTCCAGAAAATCTCAGAAAATCTCAAAAAATTTATATATATAATTTTGGGGTATTTCAGAAAGTATCTATCATCTATCATCTGGTTGTATAATATATCAATAACATGACGACGTTTCAAAACAATCCCATTCTATAATTGAAATATGGGGCCACTATATTAGACAAAAATTTTCATGGTAGTCAGAGTAAGGGGAATCAGGATAATTACAGAAACTATAAGAGGACAACTTACTCAATATCTCCCAAGGCACAAGCATCAATGAATTCATTCACAATCGTGTTATCTGTCGGCTTCATCCAGCCTTTGCAGATCCAATCATTACTCTGTATGAGCTTTCTGTAAGGGTCGGCTTCATCTCCCTTCTACATTTATGCCAATATACCAATCTTATATTATATACTGTAAGAAGTAGGAACAACGCAGACTCACCTTCTTCTTCCCCGGTCTTGCAGTTTTCTTTGCATGTGCCCGCCATTTCCTCACGGGCTTCTCGTCCCATTGATGAAGGGACTAAGAAAAGACACCTTGACGATGGTCACCATGCCCATTGGTCACCTCCATCTGAGCTTGGATATCACCTTGCACATCCTCTTTAGGGGTTGCCTTAGATGGCACAGTATCATTCGTACTTTGTTGAAGGGGCCTTGGAGGTGGGACATCGGCGGTAATGTCCATTTCAGAGGTTTGACATATACTTTACTCAACATTTTCAGCCCATTGCACTTCCTTGACAGAGGCTACCGGAGGTGACATGACATCATCTGTCACCTGTTCGACGGGCCTAGGAGGTGCTGCATCAGCGGCAATGTGAGCCCCTTGCACCCTAGTCAGAAAGAGGGCCCTCATTTCCTCAAGTAGCCACTGTTGGATCTTCAATGTAGCGCCAATATTCTCTAGCACAGGCATGCATGGAGCTGATGAGAACATCTCCTGAGCACTGGGTCGGGTCATCATCTAACCACCGTACACCGTGTCCCTTTCACTTGGCTGAACAAGGAGCCCTTCGATCACCTACATTTCAAACCACATCACTTCGGTTATTGATTAATGTTAAATGACAAAGAAGAAGTTTTTAGTACTCATAATACATGTTGGCCTCGCAGGGATCTAATGGAGAATTTTAATTTCCTATCTAAAAATGACCCCCACCTAAATAGTCGGGGGAATGCCACCTGCCTTAGTGGCTGCCGCACCCGCGTGTGCTCAAAAAACCAGACCTATAATATGAAATATATCAAATTATTTTACAATGCAATAGAATTAATGATTGACACATTAATTATCACACAACAAAAATAAAAAAAACTTATAGCAAGTGCGTCAGAACAACCAAATATAAATGTATGGGCCTGGGATGCATCCCCGGCTCTTCTCTTAGCACGGTTAATTGTACCTGACTGTCGTTTCTGGACCGCCAACACTAATTGCTCAAACTTGTGCATCGTTACCTGTTGCACGGCGGCTGCCCAATTGTAATCTGAAACTCCATCAATGTCATCTAAGCATGACATCATCTGTTGTAGAAAAGAATGCGTCGACCGTGGGCAAAGGAAAGTGGACAGTAAGAGTACAATCCACAGCCGGATAGTGTCGGCCACATCCTGCTCTTCATCGGACCCAACAATTTGCTGGATGAGAGAGGACACTTTCTTCTGATCAAATGTTGCTGCAAATCCAAATCAATGCTGCAACTTTGACTTTTGTTTCGCGGATCCATAATGTTGAACCGGCTGACAGGATCAAGGTAATCCTAAAATTATGCCCACATCTTTCACACTGAATGCGACCTCCTTACTACCCATACGGAAGTAATGTCCTTCACTATGGGCGTAACTAATCTCCTCCAATAGTGTCATGGTGAAGGTGACGGGAGAAGCATTGTCAACATATGAACCAAAGGGTGTGGTCCTCATCAATGACTTGTGGCATTCCCGAAATGACATCTGATCCATGTCCTTCATGTAAATGTCCATAGAACACCGGGCGTTGATGACCTTTGTGTTCACTAGATTCAAAAAAATGTGTAAACAAGAAATTCAGTTAATTGACTGATCAAGAAATACAAAAAATACTAAGAGTAAGACAAGGGTGACAAATTTATAAACAAGGGAGTTTAGGTGTGGCAAATAGGTGCTTAAGTGTGACAAATGTATGAAATTCGGAGATAGGTAGTTATGGGAATCAACACCGGGCACTGATATTTTTCTATTGCATTTGTGTCCTTTTATTTACATTTATACCCTTGTGTAATTGGGTACGCAATTGTATGGCAAGTATAAGCCAAATGTGAGTCTTTAGGTTTTAGTGGGTTTGTTTGCAAAAGTCCAGTAGGTCCAGCAAGGGGCCCCCTCCTTCTTCCCCATTGGTCCACCTAAGTCCTAGGGCCCATGTGAGGCTGGTCAAATGTCTAGGGTGGGCTTCTAGATGGCTTGACCATTCAAGGGGACAAAGGGTGAAAAAATTCAAAAATAATGGCCCTTAAAGTCAAAGGGGCGCCCCCCTTTAATATTAGTTTAATAGGTTTTGTATTTTTATTTTATTTGGGTCACAACACATGAGAGAATTAATTATGATCTCCCCCATTTGCCCCCCCTAACCCTAGATCTAGGGATAGTTTAGGTCTTTTTACATTTTCTATATATACCTTGTATTTTGTGATTTACTTAGCATTAATGAAGAAAAAATTCCATTATTTGCTCAAGCCTAAGGACGCACTCTCCTCTCTCCCCCTTGCAGATGGATTTCTTCCCTTCTTCTGAGGTGTGATGCCTCCCTCATCTCCCCCTCTCTGAGTGAGACACTCAGCACCGCCGCCGCCGCCACCATCGAGCCGCCATCGCACCGCCACCGTCATCGCCGGAGTTCTGTCCAAATCAGGATAGAACCTCAAAGCTATATTTTTATCTTTTTCTCATGTTGTCTGATCGAGCCTAAACTTTGAGGGTTCGTTCTACCTGTCACCCCTAATCTCCCGTTTAAATTTCATGCGATTTGGCCTTCGTTTGATATTTTCCTCGTATTTTTGTTCTTCCCCCCAATAATCTACCAGTTTGCAGATCTGCGGGATAGTGTCTCTTTGTCGTAATTTTCCAACCCCCTTATAAATTTTCAGAAAATCCACAAAACCTACCAAGTGATCCTCACATCCACCCCTTCCACCCATAATTTTCCCTACACCCAGAAAATTCCCTTACCCTCCGGTCAAAATTCATTTTCAGGCAAATCCCTTTCTGTCCTGACAGTCTGTAACTAGATCCATAGAAAAACCCATAGTTTGCAGAGCTTCCCATTTCTAATCCCTTCTCTGGATTGATGGGAAAACAAAATATGTTGTATATATGTGAGTCCTCTTTCCAACGGCACCAAGCAGGCCTCGATCCGCCTCCGGATCTGAGCACAAATATTCCTGTCGTGGAGGCGCACAAATCTGTTCTGTGAACAAACTAGCAGAGGCAACAGCAAAATAAATCTTGCAAAAATATCAAAACTCAATTTCCGGAACCGCCACTTCAGGGAGTCGACCAGGGACGTCCCGCCATCGTCCCAGCCAAGCGCCGCCTTCAAAAGACTTAAGGAGGATGACGTCCCTTTGGAGGCCATTACTTGCTGTCCTGCAACTCAGAACCGAGTCGGCGCAGCACCGAGTCGGACTAGCAGCCCGGTTCCACCCCGAGACCCCTTCCGACTTGCTGCCCGTCAACCTAGGATCGGTCTTCCCGGGTCCCACTTGTAGGCCTTTACCTCCCTGCGTGGAGTGGGCAAGAAATCACTGCTGTAATTAGTGAATAATTATTTTTACCGAGAGTTACCGTACTTGGCCGGGGTCGTCTTCCCCACGCTCAGAGCTTGGAGGTACACTCGCCACCCTCCTCGTAGGCACTTTGCTTATCTCGTATATATTTGTATGCCGCTGCTAGTGATAGGATATTAGCTCGCTTTACTTTCATCACCGCTGCGAGAGAGAGCGAGACCCGTCCCGTGACTCGATCTGGGCACGAGAGAGAGCCGACCACCCTAGCTCACTACCGGTTCCTCAACCTCGCACGTCCAATGCTTCCCTCGCTTAGGGCGATCGCGAGCTTGTTTAGAGTCCAAGGATTGCATATCAGCTCGGAGTCGAGTCTGTGGTCCGTCCCGCATCAGGTAGGTCTAAATCTGACACAAATAGGTAGATATAAGCGTGACAAATAAATAGGTCGATAAGGGGGGCAAATAGCTATGTAAGGGAGATAAGGAACCACACTACCTTTAACATGTCGTCTTGAAGTGGAGGCCTTAGAAACCCGATGTATGTGAAACGTTTCTTCTTCGGTCGTAGGAACCGGTACAATTTCCCGAGATGCAGGTGGGTAATCTAGTTTACGGCGAACGGAGCGTTGCATGGGTGTCTCCTTCGGCTCCGTGGCTGTCAGTGATGAAAGAGAGCTCGCAATTCAGGAGTGCTTGAATAGCAAATGATAGAGGGGTCGCAAATGGCACCGCGAGGAAGATGAGACGCTGAGCATGATGGAGAGACGAACCGGCTTCTGGTATGTTACGTAAGAGCCAAGACATGGCGGGAAGGGTAAATAAGTAATTTGGGATTTTTATTTTCGAGGTTCTAGTTCGACGTCTTCATTTCTGTTGATGTGGCATGCGGCGTTGGATCGGCAGTAATACGCGAACAACACCCACGGTGGCTGACGTGTCTTGTTTTCCACGTGGACCAATTGGAGCTTAAGGGTGACAAATGTGTCTACACGGGTGACAAATGCGTTAGCAAGGGTGAAAAATACCCTGTTAATGGTGACAAATAGGGCTCAATAGAGACAAGGCTGACGCGCGGCTTTCAAGGAAGTGTAAGAGTAAGGGCGACGCCTTGTGGACTTTAGTGGTGACAATTAGGTGAGTGTGGGTGACAAATGCTCAACTGGAGTAACAAATAACTTCCTTAAGTGTATCGTTGTTAATCGTGAGGTGCCGAGTTTGAAACAAAGTTCTGCCGTGTTTTCATTTACATTTTTAAATAAGTTATATTAAAAAAACTTAAGGAAACCTTAAATTGAAGCTAAGATTCGAACCCGGAGAAACCAGTTCAAATGGCATAACAATAAACCAAATGATACAACATGTCATTTCAATTTGTTTATTCCATTATAGATATATATTATAGTTTTTCATATCGGTATGCAATGTCCAATCCCATCTCGAGCTGTGGCGGGTAAGACCAGTTCTGTAGGGACGGCCACACCTGCCCCGAATGATGGGCACGTGACTCAAGGGCGACGTTGGCACAAGATCCGAGTGCTTCCACGTGGCATTCCCCGCGAGGAGCCCTAGCTCATGAAAATTCATTATAGACGTGACGGTAAATTAAAAACACATGAGTTTGACGGGGGCACGGAACAATAAGGAAATGGTCAACATGTGACCGATACGCCTCTGAGTACCTTTTCACACCCCGATGTGGACCTTTCAAGGAAGCTAGGCTTTTCAACACGCTGTCTCTTCTTTTTATAGGAATCGACTTATCGTCCATGTAGCCCCATTGCTTGGCGATTAATCAAACGTTTTCCCCTCTTATCGCCGTGATCGACCTTTATGGCACGGCGGGTCGCCAGTCCCGACCCGATGCCCACCATCGTCTACTTAGTGATCAGAAGGAGTGAACCTTCGGTTTGTCCAGACCATCCCAGTCCTGGAACCTGAACACATTGTCACACACGTGATTGGCACACCCTATCGTGAGTAAAACCGATAAAAGATACAATGATATTAGATTATTATCCTGAGTGCTTCCACGTGGCATTCCCCGCGAGGAGCCCTAGCTCCCAAAAATTCATTATAGACGTGAAGATAAATTCAAAACACATGAGTTTGGAGGGGGCACGGAACAATAAGGAAATGGTCAACATATGACTGATACGCCTCTGAGTACCTTTTCGCACCCCGATGCGGGCCTTTCAAGGTAGCTAGGCTTTTCAACACACTGTCTCTTCCTTTTATAAGAATCGACGTATCGGTTTAAGCAGGGTTTGACGTCCCGCTCTAGGATGCCTCGACCCGCACGTCCCGACCCGACCCAAGTGGTGGGCGGGATGCCCGGGTCGTGGGTCGTGATCGGGACGCTTCATTATTTTAATATTTTATTTTATATATATTATATATAAAGAGTATTTTTTATTTTATTATATTATTATATATAGAGAGAGTCTTTTTTTATTTTAACATTTTACGAGATGGACCGACATGGAGCGAATATGCACCGACCTAACCCGTCCCGGGCCGTGACCGGGACGGGCGGGTCGGTCGAGACGGCAAACCCTGCTTTCAATGTAGCTAGGCTTTTCAACACGCTCTCTCTTCTTTTTATAGGAATCGACTTATCGGCCATAAAAAATGTTAAAAAAATTTAAATTACAGATCTCAAAATAATAAGTAATAAATGATAAATTTTTTAGATGTAATGATATTTTTACTGAGGGAGATTTTATCCTATTAGAAGAAATGAATGAATGACAAAAAATCAAGAATGAATGAATGAAAACATGGCGCCAAATGAAAATATGGCGCCAAATAAAAAGAGACAAGAAAAAGCAGACGACACCTCTCCTGTCCTCCTTAGTCCTTCCCCCTTTCTCCTCCTTCAACCACTGCATCCCTTTCCTCTCTCACGATGGCACCCCCCTCTCAATCTCTCACCGGTAGGCGGCGGAGTGGCGAGGGCGGGCGGAGGTGAGCTCCGACAGCGGCAGTGGTCAAATTCTTTCCGGCGGACACCCCCCCACCGCAGGTATTTCCCTCTCTCCCTCTCCCGTTGGCCCCCCTCTTGAGTACATATTACCCCCCAAGTAATATGTACTCAAGAGTTGCATAGAGATTACTTTTAAGAAAATCAACTACTCCTTTGAGAATTTTAACTTCCATGCCTGATCTACAAGACGAACCTTTTCTCCTTATCACTTGGTATACTCTTACAACATCAGATGAAGTTCCAAGCCCATGTTTTTATTGGGAGGGTGGGAAGAGGGATGTGGGTATAAATGTGTGTGCGTAAATGTGGATATGACCCTTTTTTCATTTTTGCCCGTTCAAGACTTTTATTTTGATATATCTGATTAGTATGCTTGGATGTAAATTAAACTGGTAGACAGGTGTGGATGCCGATATGTAAGAAAATGTGTATGTGAATGCGAGTATGTTAATAATTTTTTTCCAGAAGATGATGTCGATGTCAACTACGGTGTGTGACCATGGATGAATTTTTTTCCAGAAGTGGATGTGGATATGGATGTATATGTGACCAAACAGGATGTACAAATGTGGAAAATAGTCAATATTTAGAGGAGATGTACATGATATTTTCTTAGAAGTAGTGATAAGACATATTGATATGATTTTTTTAAATTTGTTAAGTAAATATGGCTAGAATTGATCGTTCATGGATGAATCGCAGAGTAGTTGACGGAGTGATGTCAGAGGAGTTTAAGGATGCAGTTGATAGTTCTATTCAGTTTGTATTGGGCATCCAACAATAGTTGACCAGCATGGTTACATCCAATGTCCTTATTTACTTTGTAAAAATAAGAGATTTTTTTCGCTATGGGATGTGCAAGTTCATTTATACATGAAAGGGTTCACGAAAGGTTATATGAATTGGGTGTGTCATGGTGAGAACTCTTGGTCGTATGAGGCCGGCAATGTTGTAAGCACAAGTACCTATGCAGACATGATAATCGATGCTGTTGGCCCTAACTTTAATGTACAAGGGAAAACGTGTACAACGAAGAACCACCAAACAAGTCGGCTAAAAGATTTTATCAGTTACTTCGGGATGCTAATGAGCCGTTGTGGGATGGTTGTGAAAATCACACTTGGTTGTCTGTTGTCTCACAGTTGTTGATTTTGAAATCTGAATTTCATCTTAGTGAGAGTTATTTTGACCGTATGCCCCTCCTTATCAAGAGTATGCTGCCTCGAGATGAGAAGCTGCCTGAAAATTTTTATTGTGCAAAGAAGATGGTCAATGAGTTAGGGTTTGGATACCAAAAAATATATGCATGCCCTAATAATTGTATGCTATATTATGAAGATAATGTAGATAAAAGATCATGTGATATTTGTTAGCATGATAGATTTAAACCTAAGAGAGGGGACAATTCAAAGCAGAAGGATGTGCCTTACAAGTCACCGCGATACTTCCCTCTCACGCCCAGATTGCAGTGGATGTATATGTCGTCAAAGACAGTCGGCATATAATATGGCACATGGAAAGAGTAGGTCGTTTAGATGATATAATCAGTCATCCCGCCGACGGTGAAGCCTGGGCTCATTTCAATCGTACTTATACTACTTTTGCTCATGAGCCACGCAATGTTAGGTTAGGTTTATGCACAGATGGCTTCAACCCATTTGGAGGTTCAGTGGCATCTTACTCATGTTGGCCAGTGTTAATGACGCCGTACAACCTTCCATCGGGCATGTGCATGAAGTGAGAGAACCTTTTCTTAACTTTGGTGATTCCAGGTCCAAAAAATCCAGGAAAAAATTTGGACATATATCTCAGGCCACTGATTGATGAGTTGAAAAAATTATGGAATGATGAAGTTGTTACTTATGATGCGTATAGAAATCAAAATTTCACTATGAAGGTTGCATTGATGTGGATAATAAGTGACTTCCCTGCATATGGAATGCTATCTGGCTGGAGCATACACGGGAGGTTGGCATGTCCTTACTGTATGGCTGATACCAAATCTTTTGTCCTGAAATATGGTAAGAAATCATGGTGGTTCGATTGTCATCGACGGTTTCTACCAATTGACCACCCTTTCTGAAGGCAAAAGGACTCATTCATTAAGAACACAACTGAAATGGATGAAGCAGACTTGGAACAGATGTTTGGTCGACAAATGGCGGCACAGGTGCAAAACTTACCAGATATAGTGTAATTGACGGGTGAAGAAAAGTATCTTCTGGGAATTACCTTACTAGTCAGCCCTTTTGATATGGTACAACCTGGATGTCTTGCATGTTGAAAAGAATGTCTTTGATAATGTGTTCAACACCATCATGAACGTGAAAGTCAAAACAAAGGACAATGCCAAGGTGCGAACGGACTTGAAGATACTTTGCAAATGACCAGAGTTGGAATTGCGGCCGGTACGGGGCAAAGTTGTGCAACCTAAAGCATCTTACGTGTTGAAAGACACACAGATCAATGAACTGTGCCAGTGGCTGAAGCAATTAAGATTCCCTGATGGATATGTGTCTAACATAGCCTGCTGTATGAATGTCAATGAGGGAAAAATATATGGATTGAAAAGTCATGACTGCCATGTGTTCATGGAGAGAATTCTGCCCATTCCATTCCGTGACATATTGCCAAAGCCTATATGGGGAGCATTGACTGAGTTGAGTCAGTTTTTCAGGATTCTATGTGCATCATAACTCAAACTTGGGGACGTGCAAACTATGGAACAGAATGTGATCACGATGGTATGGAAGTTGGAGAAGATATTTCCCCCTGTGTTCTTCGATTCCATGGAGCACTTGATTATCCATTTGCATACGGGGCCAAAGTTGGAGGAACGGTACAATTTCGATGGATGTATACATTTGAGAGGTAATCAGTATGTATTTACTGATTATTTGATAGTATTTACATGTGGCTGTCATTGTCACTGTATGTCATTGTCATATGAATTATTGTCATAGGTGTATGCATGACCTAAAAATGAAGGTTTGCAATAAGGTTAAAGTAGAGGGTTTGATTACCGGGGCATATATTATTTAAGAAATTTTGAACTTCTGTTTGATGTACTTCGAACTTGAAATTCAAACTCGCCGCAATCGACCTCCACGTAATGATGATGGAGGAGAGGTGGGTCCGTCCGACCGGTTGTCCACATTTAAGTATCCAGGACGTGCATTCGGACGTTGTTCGAATCGCATATTAGAGGACAGAGAGTTGTTGGCTGCAGAGATATATGTTCTTCTGAACTGTGCTGAGATTGAACCTTATGTTGAGTGAGTCCTCAACTCCGTAGCTCCCGAAAATTTATAAGCATCTTGACGTTCTTCCTCCCATTTACGATGATGTTGTATTCATCATTACAGGCAATTTGATTCAGAATTAATTACTCAATGTCCACACCTCAATGACATGGAGGTTCAAAATGAACGAGAGAGATCTTTTGCCAGATGGCTTAAAGGTCAAGTAAGTGTCAATCTACCAATTCCACAAATCTTGAGGTGTATGCCCATTCATTTTAAAGTAACGTGGTTTATATTCATAGGTTGAACAAGGTTATGTTACTGATGAAAGAGTCCGGGTGATAAGTTATGGACCTCCGAAGGTCGCGCATGCCTATCCAGGATTTTTTGTGAATGGTTATAGATTTAACACCAGAGATTATGGATGAAATAAGTCAATGATGAATAGCGACGTATGCGTGAAAGATAGTACATACAATGAAAATGATTTTGATTACTATGGTATTCTTGAGGAGGTCATAGAATTACAATATCTCGGACAAGACAACCATATATTCTTTTTTAAGTGTCATTGCTTTGATCCTAATTCAGTTCTAAACGACGTAATATATGGGATTGTCGATGTCAAACATAGATCCAAATTGAATACCTATGAGCCGTTCATTTTGGCCGCACAAGCCCAGCAAGTGTAGTATTCAAGTTATTCATCGCCTAAGAATAAAGATTGGTGGGCAGTTTGTAGGGTAAAACCAAGGCTTGTGCCTAATGATGAATTAGATCTGATTGAAGCTGTCTCAGAGGATTCTACTGCCGAATTTTTTTAGTCAGACGGGGGTGACATCGCAGAGTTGGTTGCTTCTAATCTTCATCTGATCGAATCTGACGATCCACTTCGGTTGTCTATAGAGGACAAAGTGGAAGAAGTCGATTCAACTGAGCTAAATGAAGTAATTGTTAGGCAGGAGGAGTCCTCTAAGGAGGAAGTGTATGAATCTAGTGAGAAAGGGGAAGATGACGAAGATGACAATGAGTTTGATATATCTTCAGCGTCTGAAGATGAAATACATATTGATTGAATATTTTGTAAGAAATTTAACATATATACACGTCTTATCATTATTACTTACCACCTCTCCTCGTAATTAGTTGTGGACTAATATACACTACTTTAATTATTGCCAATAATTAGATGGTTCGAGGTCATACCGGATCTTCGAGGAGAGGTGGTTCCGGGAGGGGTTCTACCGGTATGTTTATTTAAATTCTTATATAAATGAGTAGTGAATATATGCATTTTGTTTTGGTAATGATATTTTATGTCTCTGCACCAGGTACACAGAGTATACCGCCCCCACCACGTGCTGCGGGTCTGTTTATTTAAATTCTTAGATAAATGAGTAGTGAATATGCACTTTATTTTGGTAATGATAGTTTATGTCTCTGCATCAGGTACACAGATTACACAGCCCCCACCACCTGCTACTGGTATGTTTATTTAAATTCTTAGATAAATGAGTAGTGAATATGCACTTCATTTTGGTAATGATAGTTTATGTCTCTGCACCAGGTACACAGAGTACACCGACCCCACCACGTGTTGCGGGTATGTTTATTTAATATCGTTCATGAATGAGTAGTGACATAGCACTTTGTTTTACTCATGATATTTTATGTCTCTGCACTAGGTACACAGAGTGCACCGCCCCCACCAATTGTTGCGGGTATGTTTATTTAAATCCTTAGTGTTTCGGCTCCATGTTTTGATGCTGTCAAAATTTAGAGTCATGTCTCTTCATGTGGATAGTCAATGTGTTTTGTTGATGTAGAATCATCCATGGAGCTATAATGATTTTGTGTGTGTAGTTTACTTCTAAATTGCACAAAGAACATGTTGACAGTTGCACATAGAACAGACTGAAAGCCAGTTATTTTCTCAAGAAATGAAGAAAAGTCAACGTGGTAACGTAGTCAACGCACAGTCAATGGAGCTAAGACAGTGGTCAACCCAAGTCTGTGCAGTCAAAGTCTTAATTCTTTAGAAATGATGAACAAATCTATTAAGATTCATACAAGGGAAGGCAGGAAGATAAGGCAGACAAATGACGCATTAGTGGTGACAAATTGGGAGGTAAGGTTGACAAATAGCTCTCTACGGGTGAAAAATAGGTTGTAGCACCGAATATGTGTGAAGTGTTGAAGCTGCATGAAGGGGAAGTCCACTTGTGTTTACCCGCCAGCAGAAGAAGCTAAGGATGACAAATGCACACATAAGGCTGACAAATAGGCTACTATGGGTGACATATACCCTCTTAAGGGTGAAAAATAGGTATCAACGGAGACATTAGCTTAAGTGCTTAAGTGTTCGACGTATGTTCTATGCAAACTCTTGTTAACATATTGTTCATTCTGTTTTAAAATTGGGTAGCGCCAGATTTTTTATTTTAATTTGGGCATAGTTTTTAATCGGGGGATATATTCACCACCCCTCAATATCCTATCCTTCCACACATGACTTAGATAAATGAGTAGTGAATATGCACTTTATTTTGGTCACGATATTTTATGTCTCCGCACCAGGTACACAGAGTGCACCGCCCACGCCAACAACTGCGGGTATGTTTATTTAAATTCTTAGATAAATGAGTAGTGAATATGCACTTTATTTTGCTCACATTATTTTATGTCTCCCCACCAGGTACACAGAGTGCACCGCCCACACCAATAACTGCGGGTATGTTGATTGTATGACGAGTTCCTGGTATATGATTTAATCTTTTAAATTACATATTTCCCAACTCCACAATTTCAATCGACTAACTTATAAAATTTGAATTCTTGACAGCAAGGATATCAGTTTGTGAGGCGAGCTGATGCCGGACGAGCTCGACGTGCATGGGAGGCCATAGGAACTGTAAATTATAAGCATCAATTACACAACTTTCGGGACCATGCCAATGCTCTAGCTGGGGGAGCGAGGACCATGGCCTTTGGAAGGCACACGGCCCCGCATGGATGAGGAGGGAGCACTGGGAGGACCTCTGTGTAAGATGGGCTAAGCCTAATTGGATGGCCAAATCCACAAAAGCCAAAGCCGCACGTGCGTTACATCCAAACGTGCATCTCCATACTTCTGGATCCATTTCTTTGCGACCCAGAAGGAGAGATTGGTAAGTAATCATCTTAATTTTATTATATTTTATTTCTTATATGTCCTTATTTATTCTCTATAACATGTATAACAGGAAAAGAAGAGGGGTGGTACGGTCTCGTACCGTGATTTATTTGCTACAGTTCACCAAAAGAAGGGGACGGATGAGTATGTGACCGTGAGAGCTCGCTCGATAATGGTAAGATTATATACATACACATTTCTTTTCTATTTCTATTTTTAAAAATGATTGATTAATATGACATTTACAATATTTTTTATTCAATTTGCAGGAGTCATATGACAGGCATATGACTGAAAAGTATGGGGACGAGGAGACGTAGCAGCTGCAACTAGATCCTGAGGCATGGGTAGCAGTAGTCGGCCCACCGAAGAAAGGACGAGTATATGGTTTTGGGAGGAGCTTGGATGCCTGCCCGATTCTAGCATCTTGTCCGGGCTCAGCTTCATCCTACCCCGGTAGCAGTTCCTTCTTTACTCCCTCCATCGGCACTTCTACGAGCTAGATTACATCCATCGTCGAACATGCGGTAGACCGCATCAAGGAACGCATGGAGGCACGCTTTACTCGAGTGGTTGCTACCCTCCTGACCAGGTGGGGATTTTGACTCAGGGAGCACCCTCGAGCACACCACATCCCTCTCATGTAAGTATTTAATTTAATTTTTAATTTCGTAGACTTTAGAGTTATAATAGAGGAGTATCTGTGATACCAATGTTGTGTGCTCTATAGGCAAAGCCGGAAGCAAGTATATGAATATGTGTGCGCAACAGGATCTAGAGGAGGGGGTGAATAGATCCTATAAAAATTTTAATCTCAATTTTTAAGCCTAATACAATTTAACACTCAGCTATCAAACCATGAGCTCAGATGATATCTGTGAGAACAATATAAATGAAAGTGACAAGAATGCACTAACTAAGAGAATGCTATCTCACAGAATCCACTCAGATCAGACAGATCTAACAGACTGCAATACAACCACTTAGCATATAGGGAAGATCTATTCATACACAAACATGTGAATGGAGGAAGATGATAAGGGCAAATCACACCAATGCAAATCATGGCACACAGAATTTTTAGGTGATTCGATCTGCCATGCAGATCTACGTCCACCCCACACTCAAACCTGAGTGTGGCTTCCCCTTACAACAGCAATAACCGCAGACTCAGTCTGCAAACAAACACAGACTTACATCATGACCTAGAAGAACATTCTCCTCTCTTCTTCTGATCAAATTAGAAGGAACCGTGAGTAACACCCAGTTACCCACAACCAGAGGACCAGTCCTCTCTTCCTCTGAAGCACAGAGTTCCTCCTTCCTCTGATACCATAGAGGGGACGACGGAGGAGATACCTCCACACACTCTGGTTACCCAGAGCAACACACTGATAGTACCTGTGAGTAAACACCTTGAGTACGCCGGGCACTACAAGGCAATGAACACAAACCGAACTAAAATGAGAAAGAACAAAACAAAAGGTAAAATGTCAAGCACAATCGACACAGTGGTCATAGATCTGTATGCAAGCCATGGCTTCATAAGTCATCCAAACAGCCATAGCAGAATGCTATATGACTGGAGTGTAGCTTCAACTAAACCCAACAAGAACACGGTGCCATGTTCAATGATTTCACCGTTGAAGGCTAGGAGAACTGATATCCAAGTCAGTTTCTTGACTTTAAACAAGGATCATCAGGGTCGTTTGATGCTCAGTGATTCTCCAGAATCATCATGGGGAAGCTGGGAACCTCATGACAATCATTCTCTTCAACCAGTTTGATCATTCTTCAAATGTCATAGCCATGAGCCACTTTACACCACTGAACAGCCATTTGACACTGCTATATAGCCATTTGTTTGCTTTGTCCACCTATTTTCACCCTTAATCCGTAGCTAAAAAGTCTTCTTTCATTCTGTGAATTCTTCTGTCAGAAGTCAACTTGTAAGCCCTTCCGAGTCGGCTTGAGGTTCTTGGTTTTCAACTGTTTCACACCTACTGCCTATTATTCACCTTTGTGATGTGTGGTGATAGATAGATCTAGAGGGGAGGGGTGAATAGATCAGCCCTTTTTGCCCTTCTTTAAGGAAATAAAAACTAGATACAAAACTAAGACTAGTAAGGCAAGAGATAGTTGATAGCTAACAGGCTACATGCACGGATGATGATCAGAAAACATTCCTACCAAGCATCTAGCGTCAGTACCCAATGGAAGACAAACCACAAGACACAAGTTTTAAGGTGGTTCGATCTCTATCCAGAGACCTACGTCCACCCCTCACACAACTCGGTGAGGCTTCACTAGTGCCAATGCACTACCGCTGATTCACAGCTTCCAACAGAGAGATACACTCTCTCAACTCCGCTGTCAAACAGCTTAAGGGTACACAACCCTGAAACCCACAGACTGGTGAACACACCTTCGGTCTTCCTACTCACAGGTAGGAAACAAAGTAAGAGTATTTGTTTTCAAAGAAAAAACAAAGCTGTAAAAGGAACAACCAGACAGAGTAAGATAAAGAAACTCTATAGGAGAAGAGAACTCCTGTCTATAGAGGAATGGATGAAGCCTGGCTTCTCTTCATCTTTCTCCTGGGTCTTCACCGTGACCGCAAGGGGAACGGTGGATAAGCTCCTCAGCTTTCACTCCCACTAGATGAAGTTGTAGATAGATGTTGTCTCCCTTGCTTTGAGAGCTCCTTAGATGGAAGAAGAAGATCTGCTTCGTTGCCCTTGCTTCATCAACACCAGGAAAGAGAGATCTCTCTTGACTTGTCTTTCGGCTGCTCTTCACCTTCTTCTTTTTCTCTAAGTTCAGCCCACTTCCAACTGGAGCTCCTTCTTCTCTTATATCAGGGGCTCGAGGCATCTCTTACATTATCCATTGTAGACGCCACACCCAGAACGTCACATCCCCATTATTTGATTAGCTTTTTTAGCATAGTTGACCTTTCCCTGCCGGCATGCTAGTACATGGGTAGGTAAGGAACCAAAACTGTAACGGTACCAGCATCTCAGAGGATGTCTCTGCCAGACAATAACCTCTCCTGACAGGTGAGCTTCCAGACGGCTTTTCAAGTGCGAGTAGATCCTCCAAGACCGGTTGCGGATCTTGGAAAGCGGTGCTTTCGATTTCAAATCTGTTCAGGGCGATCATGAGCGTGTTGACACTTTACACATAGGGTGTCGACACATTCCATTACAATCTTGAAGAACGGTGGCTTCCAAGCAAAACAGGTTGACACTTTGACGGACAAGTGTCGACACACGCGCCATACTCGCGTGCGGATCATGCCGTCGTGCCGAGTCTTCACTAGGCAGTGTCGGGACATATGCACTAATCAGAGATGAAGCCCGTTGCGCTGGAGCCAAGGTGTCGACACTTTTTCCACAGGGTGTCGACACTTGGTGTAAAACAGAAGCTAGCCAGAGACGGTTGAACCACATTTTTCTTCTATGCGTGTCGACACATTGTTGGAAGTGTCGACGCCTTTCTCACTCCAGAGCTCAACCTGAATCGGTTCTAACTTGGTTTCTTCATGAAGTGTCGACACGTCCAGATGACAGGTCGACACTTGAGTGTCCTTCACTTGAGCTATCCAAAACATTACTTAAAGAAAATCATTAATCACACCACAACATTCAACAATGAACTATGGTTTGTTATCATCAAAACTAGGGGACACAACATTCTCCCCCTTTTTGATGATGACAACTATGGTTCATTATTTACAAGTATTCAAGAGCATTTCCAAAGCAAACTTTTCATTCCCAAAAACTAATTCATACAAGGTCATGAATTAGGCAAAATGTTTTCCATTGATATACAAAAAGGATTTCATACACATCCATCAAAGACAATGCATGACCTAACTAGATGCCTGAATCTATATGCTTGTAAACAGATTGGACTTGTCTCCCCCTTTGGCATCAGCAAGGAGGTGGTGAAGGAGGTGGTTGCTGTGGTGGAGGTAATGTGCTGGAGCTGGTGCTGCCTGGATACTGAAGTTTCTGTGCTTCAGAGGACTGATGCTGCAGTTGCATAACTATGTCAGCGAGAGAGTCAACTTTCTAAGTGAGTTGCTCATCTCGTTGTTTAACAAACCGGTGTAGAGTCTTGATGTTGTCATTTATATCCCTTAGCCAGGTGTGTAGCATTTCACAAATGTACTCTATCTCTGCCCTCTGTTGGGTCCCTTTTGGTGAGAGACGAGAGGATGTAGCTTCTGTCTGAGGAGGAGGACACCATTCATCACCGGTGTTGGCCAAGGTTGGTTGGAGTTGGGCTTTATGCAAACGAATCAGTTCCAGAATTTCAGTACCAACCATATCAAGTTTGTTGTACACAACATTCATTTTGGCTTCAGCTTGGGTGGTGATGTTCACTATGCGTGCTGTATCAGTATGGACTTTTTCTGCAAGCTTTAAGGAGGCATCAAGGAGCTTGTTGGAGTCAGCATACACCTTTCCTTTCATCCGATTGGATGCATCAAGTAGCCGTGTAGTATTGGCATGAACTGTCCTTTCCAGATTAGCTGTGGCATTGACAAGTTGAGTGGTCCCTGCGACCACTTGTTCTTTGATTGATAAGGTTCCTGCTGCCACTTGTTCTGCGAGATGAGTTGAGATGTCCATCAGCCTTGCATACTTAATATTTAGATTGCTTTGATCTTCACGGATGTCATAAGCATGCATGACCATTTCACTTATTTTTTCTTGGGTTTCAGCATGAATTTCTCGTAGTCTTTTCATGACTCTCCCTGCTCTTTCACACACATTTATCAGGGAGTGCATAAATGCAGACAGTTTTCTATCAGACTTGTGTTTGTCTGCAACAAATTCTCCCATCTGCTGGTCTAGACTTGCTCATAGTGAATCTATCTTGCTTCCAACCTGTCCACTTACAGACTGAGCTATCGAAATGAAAAGTTCATGCTCCCAAATTGTGCTGTTAAGAATTGGATGAGAGCGGGGTGAATGTCCATCAGACCTCCAGTTGCACCAAAGGTTGGTCCTCTTGAGGTGGAGGCCTCAGCATGGAATTCTGGAGGTGCATCCCATTCACTAAACACTCTAGGCTTATTTTTTGGAGATAGTGGAGGTTGGATGCCAAATGCTGTCATCATACTAGGCTGCTCCATGTGGTCCTCAGACTGCTGCTACTGTTGGTCCTACTCAAAGTGAGCATCTACATGGAATTGTTCTTCATGCTATTCTAGATGCTCATCTAAAGCTGGCTGGTCTGTCTGATCTTGTGCAGGCTGTTCCTGTTGAACTGGCTGTACTGGTGGTTCAAGTAAATGCCCGGGTAGATTTCTGATAATTTTGTCACCTTCGTTCTTAAAGTGCATGTAATTCTCAATGAATCTTATGCAATAGACATTACTCTTGGGGATTTCTTTCGACTTTTCATTATCCATAGGAATTCCAACCCCCTGAAATATTGATGTTAGATGTACAGCATAGGGCAGACTTATCCTATTCCGTATACATCTGTCCATAATCTGTAGAATAATCTCTAGAAGATAGATCTGATGATTGTTGAACAGATAGAAGAAAATGAACCGCTGGGTTTCTGTTAACCGACTCCTGCCACCCCCTTGTGGGGTAATCATGGTTGTACATATGTGGTGTAGGAGACGTTGTAAGGGAGGAAACTTGTTGGTGTAAAAGTATTTGACAAGAGTTTGGGTTTCATTCTGAGGGTTCCTGGGCTTGCCTGTCAGGATGGTGTAGGCGGCAGACAGATCAATGTCAAATTCAGATTCTATAAGCCCATCTCGGGGAATATGTAAAGCTCTATGAAGAAGCTTTGTTAAAAGTTTGACTTTGACCCCTTTCACCTCAGTCTGAAGGGTTTTATGGTTCTGGTCATAGACCAGATTTTTGTAGAACTGTTGCACCAGGAATGGGTAGTACACCCTATGTTCGGACAAAAACCTCTTCCATCCTTGGAATTCGAGGAGGGGCAGTAGTTCAGGAAAATTATCAAGCATGTGACGGTCACTGAAATCCACATACCTAGGAAACAATATTCTTGTGGGGTCACTCTCATCTTCCCTGATAGTGGAAGCAGCACTGGGCCGCTGAGATGCTGGCTGTACCTTTCCTTTCCATTTTTCTGTGACCGACAGACGTTTCCTCTTGGCCGGTCATTCTTGCAGCGTGCCCTTGTCACTGTTAGAACCCTGGGCTTCTGTAGCTCTCCTTTTGGCTGGTTCAGCAGCTGGTCTATCCTCAATGCTCTTTGAGCGCCCTTCCTTGTGTGCTTTCTTTGCTGCAGGAGCTTGAGCAGCGGCCTTTTTGGATGTGGCCGCATCCTTCCTCTTGCCGCGGGTGACCGGAGGAGCCATGGTGAGGGCGGAAGAAAGGAGTAGTGGGTTGCTGGAGTGTCGCAGCAGAGAAATGGAGCTAGCTGGAGGGCTAGGATCCACTAAAGAGGTAGAGGGAGGAAGGTGTCATCCTCTGCGTTGAGAGGTACAGACGCTCCAGAGAAGGGGTTTGCGATAGAAATAGGGTTTGAAATGGTAAAGTGAAAATGAGATGATCACTGTCGAGTTAAAAAGGTAAAGTTGAGAATTTTTCTTTTGAAAAAGAGCACCTTTTAGATAAGAATTGTTGAATTACCCCTGTCGTTATTTTAAACGGTTTAAGGCATATAAGCTCAATTTAGAGGAATAAAGGATTAAGAAAAACCGTGTGTTGCAACAAATAATAAGATGGAAATATTGAAGTGAAGTCTGAGGTGTCAACCAAGCCTATTAATCCTACTCATTAAGTTCATTGGGCAAGATTAGGAGAAAAAGAAGCAAGTATTGAAGATAAACAAAAATACCTCGTTTATTTGAAGTAAAGTATAGAGTCAGCCCCAAACCTTTTTTTTATTAAATTAAAACATTATGATATAGCATTCACTTTTTGATGCAAGAAAGCACGTTGTTCAGACGCCAGAGTCCCTGGTTACTCAGTGTAGCTTATCTTTCTGTTCTCTTTTGATCAGAGTTAGCAGTCTTCATCATGACTAGATTTATCTACATTTCATTGATACAAGGTCTAGTTTCTCAGAAGATGATGCCATTGCTCTGAGATTATTGCACTATGGTGTTAGAAGGCATATTCTTTAGGTAGCTTCACATTAGGGAATTTGTTTAGGGACAATACATGCTAGCATTTCTTAAACCAAAGAGCCTTTTATAATCAATTTTCAAACGCTTGGGCTATGGTTATTTACAAAGACTTGATAAATGTTTTAACCCTATTATGAGTGCAAGTTTGGTGCAGCTTAATGCAATTATCAGTCAAATTGAGGGTCATAAACAATAAACCATTTTCATAATCAGAGGTAGTCCAGAATAACTTAGCCAAGGTTGTAAGAAGTATTAAAAACATTCTCAACTCCCCCTAAATTAATGACCGGTGATCAAGCAATGATTGGAAGTAATGGTTCAGAGGCAAGACATGTGATGAGGAAATCAAGAAGGCAGTGATAAGCTAGGGTGAATAGATCAGAATGACTCTCCATTGATCACATACCCATGAGTGGCTGAATGACAGTGTCGACACTTCCTGTGAGGGTGTCGACCTGCATGTGACGGCACATACCTTGACAAACATGCACATACCTTCATTAAGGTATCAGTCTGACCTTGACAAACCTGCACAGACCTTCATTAAGGTATCAGCCTGCAAGTGTCGACACGTTGCTAGAGTGTGTCGACCTGTTCAAGTGTTTTTGCTTTGATTCTGTCTGTCTTTGATTGCTCCATTTCTGAGATACTTCTAGCAATATCTGACACTAGTGCCTCTGACTTTCTGATTTCAGTCAGTCCACCACGAGAACTTCCTTCTTGCTGCCAGTGAGAAGTGCTTTATTTGATGCTAAAGCTTTAAACATGCTCATGCACTCAAGATTAGCTAAACATATCTTAATATGCATTTTTGACTCACGGTACTTGGCGGAGGTCAATCCTCACGCATGGTAAGAGTTTCCTGATAGACGTAGCCTGACTTTCCACAACTCATCATTTGAGATACCATGTAGTCAACATTATGATATGCAATGCAAAATAATCAAAATGCACACAAGCTCGCCCTGAATGTGACCACCATTCATAAACCAGTTTATTCAAACAATAGACTAGTTCTTGACAACTCAGATATGTTTGCAACCATCATAAAAAGGACAAGTAACTTGTGCATTAAAAAGGAGTAAATAGCTCAAACCTGAGTTGATTGAGGTCTGCATAGACCTAGCTCTCTCCTTAAGGTTGAAAACCTATCATTGCTTAAGGGTTTTGTGAAAATATCTATAATCTGATTTTCTGAGTCAACAAAATGGAGCTCAAAATGATTTTTAAGGACTTCATCCCTAATGAAATGATGCCTAATTTGTATATGCTTAGTCCTAGAGTGCATGACTAGATTTTTTGTAAGATTTATAGCACTTGTGTTATCACATAAAATGGGAACACATCCAAGATCTATTAGATAGTCTTGGAGTTGGTGTTTGATCCACAGTACTTGGGTGCCACAGCTCCCTACAGCAACATATTCTGCCTCTGCAGTGGAGAGGGCAACCGAGTGCTGTTTCTTGAAGACCCAAGAAATCAAACACCCACTCAAGAATTGGCAATAGCCACTAGTGCTCTTGCGATCCAATTTACAACCAGCATAGTCTGCATCTGAATATGAAATGAGTGAAAGCTCATAGGATCCAGGATACCATAATCCCAGATCTTGAGTGCCAGCAAGGTATCTAAAGATACGCTTGACAATAGTCAAGTGGGATTATCTAGGACTAAACTGAAATCTAGCACAAAGGTAAACACTAAACTGAATGTCTGGTCTAGATGCAGTTAAGTAGAGTAATGAGCCGATTATATCTCTATACTTCTTTGCATCCACAAGTATATCTTGTTCATCTGTATCTAGTGAAGTGGCAGTCCCCATTAGAGTTCCTAATGGTTTGCAGTTGGTCAGGTCAAATCTTTTCAGTAACTCTTTCACATATTTGGCTTGATTAATGAAACAGCCTTCATTGCTTTATTTTATCTGCAAGCCAAGAAAGAATTGAAGCTCACCGATAAGACTCATCTCAAACTCATTTGTCATGAGTTTAGCAAAATCCTCACACATTTGAGATTTTGTGGACCCAAATACTATATCATCTACATAAATCTGAACCAACACGATGTCCTTACCTTGTTTCTTAGTGAATAGTATCTGGTCTACATTACCTCTTGTATACCCTTGTTCGATGAGGAATGAGCTTAGTCTTTCATACCAAGCTCTGGGTGCTTGCTTCAAACCATATAGAGCCCTGTCCAACCTATAAACATGATCTTTGAAATGTGAGCATTCAAAGCCGGGGGGTTGCTCTACATATACCTTTTCTTTTATTAAACAATTCAGAAAGGCACTCTTAACATCCATTTGCTGCAGTTTGAATTTGTGAGAGCATGCAAAAGCAAGCAAAATTCTAATGGCCTCCATTCTGGCTACGAGGGCAAAGGACTCTTCAAAATCTATGCCAAATTCTTGATTATACCCCTGAGCCACTAATCTGGCTTTATTTCTGATTATCTTACCATCTTCACTTAGTTTATTCCTAAAGACCCATTTAGTACATATGACAGATTTTTCTTGGGGCCTAAGAACAAGATGCCACACATTGTTTCTTTCAAACTGGTTTAAATCATCATGCATGGAATTTATCCAGTTATCATCTTTTAAGGCCTCTATAATGTTTTTAGGTTCGATTTGGGACACAAGAGCAAGTTGTTCAATTTCATCCATGATTCTAAAATGAGACCTAGTTTTAGTTCGGTCATGTAGATTACCTAAGATGTTTTCCAAAGGATGGTCTTTTAACACTCTCAAATCAGCTTGAGTGTTACCTTCATCTGCATCAGTGACTGGAGCATTGTTTGACTCTCCTTGGTCTTCATTTTCTTGTGTCTCCTCGTGTGGAAGTTCTTCTGTTCTTTTTATGTTCAGAAATTCCCCACCATCATCTTCCCTACAAGTATTGTCATGATTAGTCTCATCAAAAGTGATGTGAGGTGACTCTTCCACACATAAGGTCTTAAGATTATATACTCTATCAGCTCTAGACCTATCTGAGTATCCAAGAATAATGCTTTCTTCACTCTTTGGCTCAAATTTATCCAAAACACTTTTATCATTGTTGTGAACAAAACACTTTGAACCAAATACTCTCAAGTGAGAAAGAGATGGCTTCTTACCGTTGATCAACTCATAAGGAGTCATTTTAGTGAGTGGCCTTACCATTGAGCAGTTGATGATATAACATGCAGTGTTTACCGCTTCTGCCCAAAATCTCCTTGGTAGTTACTTTTCAGCAAGCATTGTGCGTGCCATCTCTATGAGAGTTCTGTTCTTCCTTTCGACCACTTCATTTTGTTCAGGGTTCTTGGTGATGAGAACCTATGATTTATTCCTTTAGTCCTGCAAAGATTATCAAAATCAGTATTTTCGAATTCACCACCGTGGTCTGAAAGTATAGTGGAAATTTTGAACTTACCACCTTGCTTTACTTGCATGAAGAGTGACTGAAACTCATCAAATGCATCATTTTTATGAGCAAGATAAAACACCCAAGTGAATCTAGTAAAGTCATCTACTAAAACATAGCCATATCTTTTACCACTTAAGCTAGATGTTTTGGTTGGACCAAACAAGTCCATGTGAATTAGTTAAAGTGGTTTGGATGATAGGTTTTCAATTTTGCTTTTAAATGACTTTCTAGTTTGTTTTCCTTGAGCACATGCATCACAAATTTTAGAATTCGGTTTGAGTTTTATTTCAGGCAAACCTTTAACAATTGAATGCTTCACCAATTTATGAAGGGTATTGTAGCTAGCATGACCTAGTCTACGATGTCACAAGCATGCTAATTCAGATTTAGGTGCAGCAAGATAAAGATTTATGTGAGCAGGGTCATCTAAGTCAATCATATACACATTGTTGACTCTTTTACCAGAAAACTTGGTTTCTTTTGAATTAGGGTGCAAGATCCTATATTCATTAGAGTCAAAGACTACAGTATGACCTTTATCACAAAGCTGACTTATGCTCAGCAAATTATATTCCAGACCATCAACAAGCAATACACTATCAATGGAGTTGGAGGGGTTCTTACCAACTTTACCTGTACCGATGATCTTTCCTTTGTTCTTCCCTCCAAACGTTACATGTCCAGCTTCCTTTTCTACTAGGAGACATAATTTGGTTCTGTCTCCAGTCATGTGTCTTGAGCAGCCGCTGTCAAGATACCAACGATTGTGCACGGCTGCAAGACACTCCTGCACAACGAATTAAGTGACAATATTTGGAACCCACGGACAATTGGGTCCCAATAATTTCTTCATCTCTGTAAAGCAAGATAACACAGACTTTGAAATCTAGACTTTCTTAACATTATTATTTTTCTTGCTTTGCTAGAAGTTCTAGTTTTTCTTTTCTTCTTTAACATTCCTTCTCTCTCTTTTAGTTTCTTGGGCTTTATGGGTTTTTGGAATGCTAGAGGAGGATTATTTGTTGGACCATCTGTTCCAATTGGTTGGTCTGGAGGTATATGAGGTGTCATAGTACCTAGGGTGTTGAGGTTGGGTAGACCTATGACTGCATGATTCATAACTACCCTAGACCCACGAAGGTGTCGACCTGTAGGAGGTGAAGTGTCGACCTCTCCCCTATTCTGACCATCTATACTGGTCTCTGGATGAGGGATGTGTCGACCTCCTGTTCTGAAAGTGTCGACCTGTCTCTCGTTGTACCCATCTATAACAGTCTCTGTTTGAGAGAGGTGTCAGGTCCCTGTAAATAGAGTGTCGACCTGCTGGTTCAAACCTGGGGAACTGACGGGTGGTTGACCATGAAGGTGTCGACCTATCCTTAGGGTAGTCCCGACCTGTCCTATTGTTGAAGTTCTTTTTACCCTTGGGATGTGCAGACTTGGACTTAGGTAGGTGTCGACTTGCTTGGTGTTGCTGTGGGTGAGCCTTTTTGGGTTTTACAGGGTTGTTCTTCATGGGCTCTCCCACTTTCTCTTTTCCTTTGTTTCTAGCATTTTCTTGGTTTAGGCTAGGAGTTGTTTTAGAAGTTGATGCTTCAGAGGATGAGACAAAGGTTGTGGTTTTCATACCAATTGACTTTTTCTTTGTGGGATTATATCCTAGCCGTTCCCTGTTGAAGTTCATTTTTGTCCCAAGTAGAGCATTCAAGTTTTCACTCCCATCAACAAATTTCTCTAAGGAATTATGTTTGTCAGTTAAGTCTTTTCAGAAGCTTTTCATTTTCTTTCAGAAGTTGAGTGTTTACTTGAGTGACAGCATCGGCCTTTTCATTGCATAGGTTGTTGTCTTTTACATAGCTCTACATCTTTATCTTTAGCTCATCAATTTCATCTCTTAAGCTTTCATTTTCATCTTCCAAATCCCTCATTTCTTTCCTTCCTTCTTCTAGATTTTTGTTCAATTTTCTCAGATCCTTAATTTTAGTTTCTAGAGAAGTGATTTTGTCATTAGGATTTGATCCTGCACAATGGAATCGATTTTCTTCTTTAAAGCTTTGTTTTCTTTTCTGTACACTTCATACTTATCCATTAATTCAAAGTAAGCCTCTTCTCAATCATCAGTAGTGAAATGTTCAAAAGGAGAGCTCACCTCACTATTATTTTCTCCATTTGCCATTAAGCATAGATCATCTTTCTCTTCTTCCGAGGATCTATCTTCATTTTCTTCCTCGTCACTCTAGGTACAAACCATGGCCTGCTTCTTCTTGCCCTTCCACTTGGGCATTGTTCTCTTGGCTCCCTCTGGACACTCCGACTTGATGTGTTCGGGTTTCCTGCAAGAGTAGCAGACGAGTTTGTCAATTTTTTTTATCATTTTCAGGTTTTGGACTGAAACCACTCTTTACATGAGGCTTCCACTTTATGAAGCCTTTACCTTCCTTTCTTAGAAACTTCTTGAACTATATTGTTAATATAGTAACTTCATCCTCTTCAGAGTTACTACTTGAAGGTTCTTCATCATCAGAATAGTCTTTGGTACTTGGACCTGCTTTAAGAGCCAAAGGCTTTTTCTTACTTACTTCAGCCTCTTTGTTCCTCAAATTCATCTCATAGGTCATCAGGGACCCTATGAGTTCTTCTAGCTTAATGGTAGCCAAATCCTTTGATTCTTCAACCACTGTGGCCTTTGTATGCCATGCAGGAGTTAGGTATCTTAGTAATTTTCTCATAATCTCTTGCTTAGAGTAGGTCTTACCAAGCTCTGTTAAGCCATTCGTGAGCATGGTTAGCCTACCATACATGTCTGAAATAGACTCATCAGATTTCATTCTAAATTTTTCATATTCAGACACTAGCATATTTGCTTTAGTTGCACGTACCTGCTGTGTCCCTCCATATATTACCTCAAGATGGTCCCACATTTCTTTTACAGTTGCACAAGTTGACACTCTTGAGAATTCTATTGGATGAAGGGAGCACTACATTATATGCTTGGCACCCTAGTTCAGAGTGGACCTTCTTATCTGTTCCTTGGTCCATGTGTCCTCTTCTGGTTCAGGAGGTAGCTCATAAGGACCCTTGCTGATCACCCGCCAGATCTCATGATCTTGTGCTCTGATGAAGACCTGCATATGGTTTTTCCAGTAAGGATAGTTTGTTCCAGAGAAAAAGGGAGGTCTATTTATGGAATGCCCTTCGGACATAGAACTCTTAGTCGCCATATCACCAGTTCTCTCAAAGTCGTTAGACCACATATAGAGAGACTAGCTCTGATACCACGTGATGTGTAGTGATAGGCATATCTAGAGGGGAGGGGTGAATAGATCAGTCCCTTTTGCCCTTCTTTGCGGAAATAAAAACTAGATACAAAACTAAGACTAGTAAGGCAAGAGATAGTTGATATCTAACAGGCTAGATGCACGATGATGATCAGAAAATGCTCCTACCAAGCATCAAGCGTCAGTACCCAATGGAAGACAAACCACAAGACACATGTTTTAAGATGGTTCGGTCTCTATCCAGAGACCTACGTCCACCCCTCACACAACTCAGTGAGGCTTCACTAGTGCCAATGCACTACCGTTGATTCACAGCTTCCAACAGAGAGATACACTCTCTCAACTCCGTTGCAAAACAACTTGAGGGTACACAACCTTGAAACCCACAGACCGGTGAACACACCTTCCGTCTTCCTACTCACAGGTAGGTAACAAAGTAAGAGTATTTGTTTTCAAAGAAAGAACAAAGCTGTAAAAAGAACAACCAGACAGAGTATGAGAAAGAAACTCTATAGGAGAAGAGAACTCTTGTCTGGAGAGGAATGGACGAAGCCTGGCTTCTCTTCGTCTTTCTCCTGGGTCTTCACCACTACCGCAAGGGGAACGATGGATAAGCTCCTCAGCTTTCACTCCCACTAGATGAAGCTGTAGATAGATGTTGTCTCCCTTGCTTTGAGAGCTCCTTAGGTGGAAGAAGAAGATCTGCTTTGTTGCCCTTGCTTCAGCAACACCAGGAAGGAGAGATCTCTCTTGGCTTATCTTTTGGCTGCTCTTCACCTTCTTCTTTTTCTCTAAGTTCAGCCCACATCCAACTGGAGCTCCTTCTTCTCTTATATTAATGGCTCACGGCATCTCTTACATTGTCCATTCTAGACGCCACACCCAGAACGTCACATCCCCATTATTTGATTAGCTTCCTTAGCATAGTTGACCTTTCCCTGCCGGCATGCTAGTACATGGGTAGGTGGGGAACCAAAACTGTAACGGTACCAACATCTCAAAGGATGTCTCTACCAGACAATAAACTCTCCTGACAGGTGAGCTTCCTGATGACTTTTCAAGTGCGAGCGGATCCTCCAAGATCGGTTGCGGATCTTGGAAAGTGGGCACTTCCGGTTTCAGATCCATTCAGGGCGATCATGAACGTGTCGACACTTAACACAAAGGGTGTTGACACATTCCATTACAATCTTGAAGAACCGTGGTTTCCAAGCAGAACAGGTCGACACTTTAACGGACAAGTGTTGACATGCACGCCATACTCGCGTGCGGATCGTGCCGCCATGCTGAGTCTTCACTAGGCAGTGTCGGGACATATGCACTAATCAGAGATGAAGCTTGTTGCGCTGGAGCCAAGGTGTCGACACTTGGTGTAAAACAGAAGCTAGCCAGAGACGATTGAACCACACTTTTCTTCTATGCGTGTTGACACATTGTTGGAAGTGCCGACACCTTGCTCACTCCAGAGCTCAACCCGAACAGGTTCTAACTTGGTTTCTTCATGAAGTGTTGACACGTCCAGATGATAGGTCGACACTTGAGTGTCCTTCACTTGAGCTATCCAAAACATTACTTAAGCAAAATCATTAATCATACCACAACATTCAACATTGAACTATGGTTTGTTATCATCAAAATCAGGGGACACAACACTTTGCACTGCTATTTGTCACCACTGTTGCCTATTATTCACCTAGTCCATCTATTTGTTACCCTTAAGGTAGTATCTGTTACCCGTAATGCACATTTGTCAGCCTTAAGGGATATTTTTCACCCTTATTCTTCAGCGGGTACAAAGTCTATCTTAAGGTGATATATCATCTTGTTTCTTCAGCGATTGGAGCCTTCTTCTGCAGAGTTGCTTGTAAGACTGCTGTGACACTGCCATGCTTATGCTTACATGAATTCTTCAGATATTACAGTCCTTCAAACAGACATTCTTCAAGCATACAGACATAACAGTTCAAGCATTCATAGCATTGACATTACAACGCTTCAAGCCTTCATATGAAAATTTTGTTCAAGGCATTAGAAAACATATGGACATTAGGCAGCACACATCAAATTCATGATATAAAAAACCATGATCATAATATGATTCATAGTGTTAGACATAACCAAAACCACAGGGCACAACAATAACATTACTACTTAGTTCAAAGAATTCAGCTTTGAGAGTGAAAGAAATCATCTTCATGTTATCTACTTTCGAATTTAGAAAATCAAAAAGATATTTAACTAGATTTATTAATAATTATATTTATTTAAATCTATTTATTATTAATTTTTTGTGATGTAGGATCCTCCTACAGCCGGTGATGGTGGAGATGCTACGAATGATGAATGAGGATGATGCAGCAGATATCTGTTGATTTTTTTTAATGATATTGTGAAAAATGATATATTTCAATTAATGTAACTATAACTTTTTTTATTCAAAGATTTATGTGTTATGGATGTTCTTTATTATAATTTACAATAGGATTTTATCCTATTGTGTGTTGTATATGTTGTTTATTGCGTGATTTATGTTGAGTTGTGTCGATTGTGGTGTATAATTGTAGCTTTAAATAGGTTTTTAAAATTTCAAAAAATATAAAAAAATGTGGAGGAAATTTTTGACGGAATTTCGACCAACTAACAATTCGTCGGAATCAATTTCACGTACTTATTTCTGACGTATTTATTTTCCAGCGCAAATAGGTCGAAAGGTTCAGACGTATTTTCGACCAACTAAAAGCTCGTCGGATCTAATTTGAGCCACGTGAGTTCCGATGTATTAATTATCCGTCTCAAATACGTTGAACATTAACGACGTATTTTCGACCCAAGGTAGGTTCGTCGGAACTAATTTGATCCACATTAGTTCCGACGTATTAATTCTCCGTCTCAAATACATCCAAATTTAATGACGTATTTTCGACACATTAACAGTTCGTCGGAACTAATTTGACTCACAGGTTTCCAACGTATTACTTATCCGATTGAAATACGTCAAAAATTAACGATGTATTTCCGACCAAATTAACTTTCGTCGGAACTAATTTAACCCAAAGGTTTGCGACGATAAAATGTTTCTGTCGCAAATACGTCGGTAATTTCCGGCTCGTCGAAAATATTATGACCTATTGTTTTCCGACAGAATAAGTTTTAGTCGAAAATATGTCAAAAATTTTAGACATATTTTCAACTAAATTATGTTACGTCGCAATGATTAATTAATTTCCGTATTATTAATTACCGACATAAATAGCCCCGATAAATTTGACGATATAGTTTCGTTGGTATTTCGGACGAATTGACGATGCTATTGTATTACGTCAGAAATTTACAACGTAAACTTTCTGACGTCCATATTCCGTCACAAATACGTCGAAAATTCACTTTGCGACACATTTTCGACGTATTTGCGATGATAATGAACATTGGAATAACTTGTTTTTCATTGTAGTGTATGGGTATTGAGAACTATCCAAGGTGTGTCTTCCCATGGTGTGTTTGCTTTAAAAAACATTAATAGAGTATTTTTCTGCCATTCGTCTATCTCTTTTTTCGAATCCATAAATAACTTTGCTTTGATCTCTGTATTTTTAAGATGTCAGTTGTTTGGAAAGGATAAAATCTTTGTGGCTATATGGGGTTGTGATATAAATTTCCCATTCTTAAGTTCCAAGTCCTAAGAAGTCTATTTCTTCTACAGCTAGAATCACCTTCTTTTCATTAATAATGATACCATTATCTCGCAATTTAGAAAAGACTATGTATAGATGTTTCTTATGTTCTTCCAATGTGGGAGAGAAGACTAGTATGTCATCAATATAAACATAACAGAAATTTCTACAGCCGTTAAAGATGCTATCCATTTTTTGTTGGAAAATTACATGTGCATTTTTTTAGTTCAAAAAGGTAACACTAACCTTTCAAAATGTCCTATAGGAGTAGAAAATGGGGTCCATTCTATACTATCTTTATCTATTTTAATTTGTCAAAATTTATTTTTATAATCAAATTTACTAAAAATCTTTCCTTTTTCGATTCTGATAAACATGACTTCTATATATATATATATATATATGGAGAGGGGAAATCTCACCGCCCGTACGGAGAGGCCAAACGAGGTCTAAATCGGACCGAACAAGGCTCAACTCCTCAAAGTGGCAGCCCCCGGGTCCACTTATTATGAAGCTCATAAATTCACTCGGTACAAGTGCTTCCTAGGTGACCTTCGGGTTGGGAAGTCCGAGCATCAGTCGATCGGGAAAGCTCCCCTGGAGCCCCCTATTCTTTGTCCCGACCCAGCACTTATCACTCGGGAGACCACTCCTGAACAAGTGCCATTCGCTCGGGCTCGCTGATGGAAGCTTATTGATTCGGCCGTTGTGAATCCCTTAACGGTAGGAAGCTCAAGGGGACAAGGGAGACCAAGAGTCCACGCGCTGTAAGGAGACCGCATGAAGGACGTAACCCCCCTGGAACTCCTCCGCTCACAGGGATCAATTTGCACAACAGACCATTATTTAAACAGGGCATGCCCTACTATGAGAAGGTAAACCTAAGCAAGGCAAGAGCCAGCAACCCTGAGTAGGAACCACTTCACCCTTCGGTGGAGAGGGATCTCGCGCTCCCATTTTCCTCCCAACTCTTCTCTTCGCACCAGTGCTCTACCACCTGTGCTGACTTAAGCATCGGAGGGTCTCCCCTGGAAATCTATCCCTGGTCACCTCTGACTTGTTTTCCTTCTTGCAGCTCTCACTTCAAGGATACGTGGTCATCTTCCTCCCCGCTCAGGAGCAGCGCGAGATCGCCCCTCTTCATCTAGCGTCGTCTGTGGGAAACGCACAAAGAGCCATCATGGTGCGAAGAAGTTCTAGCAGGAGGACTGCCGGCGATACGGGAAAAGCTCTGGTAGCAGAGGAAGGCGCACCTTCCCTCCGCACGGAGCATTCCTTGTTCGACAACCAAGGCAACAAGCTACCTCTATCGGTGGTGGGGGAACAGCTTCCCGGCGGGAGCACCAACGCCCTCCAAACCCTCAACGTAAAATTGGATGTTCTCATGGATCTCATGAGGGCTCAGGTGGCCAGGGAGGAGAAGACATAGCTCCCTAGGAAAAGCCCCCCATGTGGAGATGCCTCCCAGCAAACTGCTGGAGGCCGTTTCATCCTACGGGGGCAGCGGCTCATTTGCAACCCGTCAGGAGGACCGTGCCACGCCCCTCCCCCGGAGCAAGAAGCCTCCTCGACCCTGAGGAGGGAGAAGACCGGAGCACGCAAACCATTCCCGGACGCCGAGGCTCCTAAGGAGCGTCGGGGCAGCATGCAAGTGCACCCCCCCAACCCCTCGGGACATCGACAACCAGAACTCTCTCTCCGGCTGCGAGACTTCGAGAGGCATTTCGCAGAGCAAGAGCGCGCTCTCGCACCTTGAAGAAGACCTCTCTATGGAGGACGAGGAGTGATCCCCGTTCTCTGACTACATCCTGAAGGCAGAGATAACTCCCAGAATCTCACTTCTGACCTTCAAGTCGTACGATGGCCAGGGAGACCCGGCCGACCATTACGACAACTTCGACGCCCTTATGGCCTTGCATGGGGCGTCCGATATGATCAAGTGCCGAGCGTTCGTGACCACTCTGGTTTAGGGCGCTCAGGCTTGGTTCAGAGCCCTCGCCCCCGGCAGCATCCACAACTTTAAGCAATTTGGGCGAGTATTCAAAGAAAGTTTCACTAACAGCGGTCCGCCCCAGTCAGTGGCGAGATTACTGGCCCTCAAACAGGAATAGGGGGAGAAGTTACGGGCTTATATCAACTGATTCAAATCGGAAGCCCTGCGTATCCCCCGCCTGGATGTGGCCTCTGCCATCACCGCCTTGACCGGGGGTACCCGCGACGAGAACCTACGGGGCGAGCTAGTGCTTCATCCCCCTACCTCCCTCGTCGAGCTAGTGACCTTGGCCCTGCGTCATGCCGAGTGCGAGGAAGTCCTCAGTGCCTACCGAGGCACAACCGGCTCGGGTCGGGAGGGGGACAAGAAGAGACCGTCCGAGCAAGGGACGGGACAAGGAAAGAGGCGGAACTAGGATGGAGATCGAAAAGAGCCATCCTGAAAGTATGAGCAATATACCCCACTTACCGCCCCCGTCTACGAAATCTACGAAGACACCAAAGGCTCGGGTCTCCTCAACCAACCCGAGCCCATGAGAACCAAGCATCGCAATCGCCGCAAGCATTGCCTGTTCCACAGCGACCACGGGCATCACACCAGCGATTGCCATCAACTTCAAGATGAGATCGAGCGCCTCATCCGCCAGGGACACCTATCTCGGTACATGTCTGGGAAAAAGGAAGACCGAGGCACCGCTGAAGAGATTGATAATGCCCCCCGTGGAGTCCACATCAACGTCATCGCGGGCGGGACTGCATCAGGCAGAGATACCAGCTGAGGAAGAAAGCGTCACGCCGAGCGGGTGAGCCGAGCCTCTGTTGAGGCACCTGCGGCCCCGCAGGCTAGCCAACCATAGGCCCTGGTATTCTCTGACCAGGACTTGGAAGGGCTAACCACCCCACACGACGACGCTCTCGTTGTATCGGCTACAATAAACCATTGTAACGTGGATAGAATCTTAGTCGACAATGGTAGTGCCCCTGATGTATTGTCCTATGAGTGTTTCCTCAAAATGGGAGAGATCCATCTAAACTTCGCCCGATCTGAACCCCCCTCTGTGGGTTCAACGGCCAGGCTACTTATCCCGAGGGAGTACTGAGCCTGTCAGTTACTGTCGGCACCCCGCCCAAAACCGTTATGGTTATGGTAGACTTCATCATGATTAAGGGGATGACGGCATACAACGCCATCTTCGGCCGAGGCATTCTCAGCCGAATGAGAGAGGTGCCCTTTACCTTTCACCAAAAGATGAAGTTTCCAACCAAACATGGCGTGGGGGAAGTTTGAGGTAACCATGGCTAGACGGTGCTATATAGTCTCGGTTGACGCCACTAGGCCGGAAGGGAAGAATAAAGGGGTAAAGGGAGCCGAGGACGGACCAGCAACATCTGAGTCTGGCGGTGAGTTGCTAACAGTCTTCCTTAACGGTGACCTGACCCTAGGAGTAAAGATTGGGGCCGAGCTCCCACTTGAGGAACAAGAAAAATATAAAGATTTTTTTGCGCAGTACATCTAAGTCTTTGCATGGTCTGATGAGCACCTTCCCAGGATCCCGGGAGACGTGGTGATGTACAAGCTCAGCCTCAACCCGACAGCAAAGCCAGTACAACAGCACAGGAGAAAACACGCCCTAGAGAAGCAAGCGATTATCAAAGAGCAAGTCATCTAGGGGCATAAGACTGGCCTCTTTCATCCTGTTATGTACCCTACATGACTCGCCAACGTCGTCCTGGTACCAAAAACTTCTGGGAAATGGCGGATGTGCGTGGACTTCACCGATCTCAACCAGGCTACCCCGAAGGATTGCTACCCATTGTCGAGCATCGATCAACTGGTCGATTCAACCTCTGGCAACGAGCTGTTCAGCTTCCGAGAAGCCTACTCCGGCAACCATCAGATCAGGATGGACCCGAAGGACATTGAGAAGACCGCCTTCATCATCGACTTCAGCGTACACTGCTACACCCGGATGTCGTTCGGGTTAAAGAACGCTGGAGCAACATATCAGAGACTGATCAACCACATTTTCGAAGGACAACTCGATCGGAACGTCGAGGTCTATATTGATGATATGCTCGTCAAAACACCGAAGGCCAAACACCACCTCGCCGACTTAGCCAAGACCGTCGACACCCACCTGAAGTGCAACATGAAGTTTAACCCTGCCATGTGTGCCTTCGGAGTCAGATCTGGGAAGTTCCTGGGCTTCCTGGTCACTCAGCGTGGAATTGAGGTCAACCCCGACAAAGTCCAGGCCATCCTGGACATGTGGCCACCTACCTGCATCAAGGACGTCCAACGCCTAACGGGACGCATTGCTGCACTCAACCGTTTTCTGTCTCGGGCGGCCGAACGATGCTTACCCTTCTTCAAATTGTTGAGGGGACCTAAAATGGCAGCAGCTACGTTCGCCTGGGATGAGGAATGTCAGAAGGCATTCGCTGAACTCAAGGAATTCTTGGCCTCACCCCCGGTGCTATCCAAACTAGTACAAAGTGAAGCTCTACACCTCTACCTCTCGGCGACCCCTTCTACTGTATACTCGGTCCTGGTCAGGAACAACGCAGGAGTCGAGAGACCAGTTTACTATGCTAGCAAGGTGCTTAATGAGGGTGAAAGAAGGTACCCCGCAATTGAGAAACTCGTGCTAGGGTTGGTTACCTCAGCCAAGCGCCTCCGACCCTACTTCCAAGGGCACTCCATCGTCGTATTGACCGACGAACCCCTAAAGAAGATTCTCTTTCACCCTGAAGCCTTGGGACGCCTCGTCAAATGGGCCATCATGCTCGGGGCCTACTGTAGCAACCCTCGTAAATTAAAAGACTAGAAAGTCTAAATAAATTAAAAGCAATAATTAAACAAGGCCCAGACCTTGTACACGACCCTCTTACGTCCTAAAAAGTCTGACAAAAGAATTCATGGACACTACTATTGTATTATAATAAATTTAAGAATGACATGTTATTTTTAGGTAAGCATTTAATGCACAACGTAATTTTAGTTGAATTAAGAATCATTAAATCTCGAAGAAAATGTCAATTTATATTTTATTACTAATTTAGAAATTTTAATATTCCACATTTATTACATTATAATCTTATTAGAAGGGAGAAGGATATATATATAAGATTTAATTACATTAAAGATATGTAAAAGATAAAAGAATGAGCATATATGCAATTTTGGTTCTTTCAAGGGCATTGAGAAAAGGCCAAAAACTCAATTGACGCCTCTTGGTACAGGCGTATCCAACGTGAAAGATGACTTAATGCAAGTCGTTATTTACAAATTAGCAAAAGTCAAATAAAGTATATAGTTAAAGAGTTATAGAGATAATAGGGATATATTGTAACGACCCGAGAATCCGATTACCAGGAAGGCCCGATAACCCGAGACCCGCACCGCCACCCACGAGTCTGAAGACTCGGAAGGGTTAGAAGGATGGTGTGGAAACTACACAAGTATCACAAGTAATTGCAGAAATTAAACAGGAAGTAAATTAACATTTTACATGGTCCACAATAGAAAATAACAACAACAGTAGTAGTCCACAACTAGTACAGAGACAAGAAAGAAAAGTACAGCTACATGGGGCATACCCCGGCTCTGACCTCTGGCACTACCTCTGGGCACCCGCACCACGCTGCACCCCAGACGCGCTCCCCTGGGGCGGCGCCTCACCTGAAACACGGTGAAAACACGCAGGGAATGAGTCTCGGAACAAGACTCAGTAGGGATCACTCGAACCCTACTTCGTAAAACGAGAAACCACTACACTAGCGGTAGGAGAGTACCTCGGAAAGGAAAGCCCTGTACTCTACAGAACCAAGGTGCCACGGCACGCAAACCGACACACGTGTCACGGTGAGAAGGCCGAAACTCAACGGTCGACTCGGAAAAACCCGAAGGTCGGAAACACCCGACTGACAGTCTGTCACTCCGTACTCGACAGGAGTATCCCCCACTAGAAGCACAGCCGGTAGCGTCCCCTGATGTCTTACACCGCGCCGAAGGTGAACCGCCTGACGTGGTAGCTCCTACCAAAGGCGCAAACACCGTACAAGTAACCACAAACAAGTGACTAGCTGGGGTCATGCCCGTCGACGTGGGTCCAACCGCCCCCAACCACGTGTGCACACACAGACCACGCGTCCTAGGTCTGGCCCTCTGACCGGTTTTCCCCCGTAGCCGGACTCTGGCTACCGACGAGGGGCCGACGGTAACCGGTCCACAAACTGTCTCAAAAGGTGAGCGCCCGTACACCACTCCCAGGTGAGACCAGCACCCCGTACTGGTGGGCTACGACTAGTGGAGGGTCACTGAAGGAGTAGACTCTCAAGTCAACGGAAAACGACGTCACAACCGCAGGCACGAGGAACGCTCCTTGTACCAACACCGACGCACGGCGACACAAGCCTAAATCACCACCTCCCGGGACCCCACGGCACCCTCACGTGTGGCCCCCACATGATGCCCAGCATCAGTCAGACCACAGGTCAGCACGGGGATCGAGACTCGCTCATCTGGGACTCGAATCGGAAAGGGATGGGAGACGCGGTCACCGGAGGACAGCCTCCGGTGGTAGCGGTCTGCCCTGGACCGCAACCACATAGTCGCGGTCTTCTCGGGACCGCGACCATCCCAGCACGAAAATATGAATGCGGTCACCTCGTGACCGCATTCACACAGTAGCAGTCTCCTGGAGACCGCGACTGGCGTGCAACGGTAAAAACAACGGTCAGAATGCCTCGGGGCCCGTGCCGATCCCCCCGGTGAATGCGGTCATCCCCAGACCGCGACCAACAGTCGCGGTCTGTCACGAGACTGCGTCCACCCACCGACACTTTAAGGCCTAACGGTTTAAAATCTGATGAAAGCGGTCCCCGCCTGACCGCGACCAGTGAAAACGGTCACTGGTGGACCGCGATCACCTCGAAAAACCGAGAACGGCGGGAAACGGCCGAAAACACCATTCCATGCCCCAATCACCCCCGGGTGATGGGGAAACAAAGGGGGAACTCGTCCCCACGCCCTAGAGTATCGAATGATGCCCCCAAAACTCCAAATGGCGTGGTAAAACTCTAGAACGGCGCTCAAACCCCCAAAGCATGCTTTTCCCGTCCCGAGCTCAAACGAACCCCTCTCGGCTCCCCGTCGGGCTAGAAATCACAGGAAAGGAAAGCACGGAGGTAGAGGATCGTCACCCTACCTCAATGGAGCGAATGCTCCGCCGGATCGTCCACGAATCGTGAAGAACGCTTTTAGAAACCCCGCCTCCCTACGCTTCCCACGCTTGCCGCACGCCCGCACGATCGTCTCGACGTCACCCACGTCCTTACCGCGTCGCACCGCCGCCGTCGGCAACCGGAACGGAGGTCGCCGCGCTCGAACGGGAGAGAGGGAGAGAGAGAGAGAGAGCGGCCACGGTTGGGGAAGGAAGGAGGAAGAAGAAGAAGAAGAAAGAGAAAGGGAAAAAGAAAAGAAATGGGAATATATAGAAAATTTGATTTTTCGTAAAAATACCAAAAAATAGAAAAATACGTTTCCGGAATCCTCGGAACGCACCGATCGCAACGGTACCACTCGTCCCAGGTGAACGACCCGGTCCACCCGCAGCGAGCTTCCGAAGAAAAAGCCGAAACACACACCGGAAATCGGAAAACACGCACGGAAAAGTCGCGGAACGCCTCCGGGCCTCCGAAACGACTCCGGATCGCGTCGATCCGAACATGAAAGATGTCCGAAACGAAATTTCGAATACAACGAAGCTGAACACTCCAAAAACCAGATCTGGGACCCACAAGGAAGAATCCGAAAGATCCGGGATATTACAGCCCTCCCCCCTTAAAGGAATTTCATCCTCAAAATTGAGAACAACCCAAGGAGAAAGAAGAGGAAGACTCACTCAAACAAGTACGGGAACTGCTGACGCATCTCATCCTCACACTCCCAAGAAGCCTCACCACCAGAGTGGCGCTGTCACACCACTTTAACCAAGGGGATGACCTTGTTCCACAGGCGCTGCTCTCGCCTATCCTCCACGCGGATTGAAAACTCTGGGAGGGAAAGATCTGGAGTCACCTCGGGCCAAACAGAACTCTCGAGCACATGAGAGTCATCGGGCATATACTTCCGCAACATTGAGACGTGGAACACGTCATGCACCGATGCCAACTCAAGGGGTAACTGCAATCGGTAAGCAACCTCACCGATGCGCTCCAAGATCACAAAAGGACCAATGTAGCGGGGACTCGCTTCCCACGCCGTCCAAAACGCATCACCCCCTTCATCGGAGAAACTCTCAAGAACACATGATCGCCCACGGCGAACTCGAGGGGCTGCCTCCTACGGTCAGCATAGCTCTTCTGCCGACTCTGGGCCGCCAACATGTTCTGACGAACCAAGTGTGCAACGTCCACACATTGCTGCACCAACTCTGGTCCCGTCAAAATACGCTCACCCACCTCAAACCAATCAAGTGGGGTCCGACAAGGACGCCCATACAATGCCTCATAAGGAGCCATGCCGATGCTCGAATGATAGCTGTTGTTATAGGCAAACTCCACCAACGGTAGGTGATGAATCCAACTCCCCTGCCACTCCAGGTAGCAGGATCTCAGCATGTCCTCCAACGTCTGGATGGTCCTCTCAGATTGACCATCAGACTGAAGATGATACACCGAGCTAAATGCCAACTCCGTGCCAAGAGCTCGCTGGAAGCTCCTCCATAATCCAGAAGTGAAGTGCGGATCCCGATCTGACACGATCGAAACGGGAATCCCATACAACGGAACGATCCGCTCCACATAAAGACGAGCCAACTTGGACACGCTCCAGCTGACCTTGACCGGTAACAACCGCGTCACCTTCGTCAGCCAATCCACCAGCAACCAAATGCTGTCCTGCCCACTCGGGGTCCTCGGCAACCCCACCATAAAATCCGTGGTCACGTGGTCCCACGGTCCCACTTTCAAGCAGGAACATCTAAGGGCTGGAGAGTACCTCCTGGTCGCTGATGCTCCACCTTCACCTGTTGACAGATCAGGCACCTGGCCACAAACTCGGCGACATCTCTCTTCATGTCAGACCACCAGAACTGCCTCCGCAAGTTCCGATACATCTTCGTCGCACCCGGGTGTACGGTGTACCTGCTCCCATGAGCCTCACGCAACACCGCATGATGAACCTGCTCCTCCGCTGGGACATACAGCCTGCCGCGAAACCTCGCAGAACCGTCCTCGCCGAGCTCCACATCAGCCATCGCCAGAATCTGGGGCAACTCAGGGTCCGCATGCTGAGCCTCTGTCACCTGACGACGGATAGCAGGAGTGACAGTCAGACTCGCAAGCACTGCCAACCCTGGCTCTTGGGGAATCTTGAGCCTGAAAGATACTTCGGGCACTTACTCCCAGAGCCTCCATTTCCTCAACAATAAGGCACTGACCGCAACTTTCCGACTCAAGGCATCGGCGACTACATTCATCCTGCCCGGCTGATAAGACAGGGTGAAGTCATAATCCTTCATGAACTCCATCCAATGCCTTTGCCTGAGGTTCAGGTCTCTCTGGGTAAACACATACCTCAAACTCTGATGGTCAGTGAACACCTCGAACTTCTCGCCGTACAGATAATGCCTCCAGATCTTCAGCGCGAAGATCATCGCCGTCAACTCAAGGTCATGGGTAGGGTAGTTCTCCTCGTGGGACTTTAGTTGCCGAGATGCATAAGCCACCACTCTACCATGCTGCATCAACACAGCACCCAATCCAACGTTGGAAGCATCTGTACACACCACGAAACCTCTCGATCCAGAAGGCAAAACCAACACCGGAGCCGAGGTGAGCAATCTCTTCAGTTCTCTGAAGCTCTGCTCACACTCCTCAGACCAGATGAAAGGCACATCCTTCCGCGTGAGTCTAGTCATCGGGGTCGCAATGCGAGAAAAATCCTGGATAAACCGACGATAATAGCCCGCAAGCCCCAAGAAACTCCGGATCTCCGTCACCGACCTCGGCCTTGGCCACTGCATTACTGCCTCGACCTTGGCGGGATCCACGGAAATGCCATCACCAGAAATCACGTGCCCCAGAAAGTGCACCTCGCCGAGCCAAAACTCGCACTTGCTGAGCTTCGCATACAACTGGTGATCTCGCAACGTCTGCAACACCACACCTAAATGGTACGCGTGCTCCTCGGTAAACTGGGAATAAACAAGGATGTCATCCACGAAAATGACCACAAACTGGTCCAAATACGGATGAAACACCCTCTGCATCAAGTCCATGAAGGCTGTAGGGGCATTGGTGAGCCCAAACAGCATCACCAGAAACTCGTAATGCCCGTACCTCGTACTGAATACAGTCTTCTCCACATCGGACTCGCGAATTCTCAGCTGATAGTAACCGGACCGCAAATCAATCCGCGAGAACACTCGCGCAGACTAAAGCTGGTCGAACAAATCATCAATCCGCGGCAACGGATACTTGTTCTTAATGGTCACTTCATTCAGCTGCCGATAGTCAATGCACAAGCAGACTACCGTCCTTATTCTTCACAAACAACACGGGCGCACCCCAAGGGGAAAAGCTAGGGCGAATGTACCCCTTGGCCAACAGTTCCTGCAACTGCGCCCTCAACTCCCTCAACTCAGCGAGGGCCATACGGTAGGGAGCCTTCGCCAAAGGTCCCGTACCAGGCACAACCTCGATCACGAAATTGATCTCCCGCTGGGGAGGCAATCTAGGCAACTCCTCGGGAAAAACGTCGGGAAACTCACACACCACCGGAATGTCCTCGACATCCGGCTCCATCCGGTCAGATACAACCACGGACGCGAGAATACCTAGACAACCAGAATCAAGCAATCGACGGGCTCGAATAGTAGAGATAAGGAATCGAGAAGAGGTGGAACGGATACCTTGGAAATAGAAGGTCCGCTTGCTCGGATGCTGGAAGTAGACCCTCTTCATTCCACAATCCACCACCGCTTCATAAGTCTCGAGCCAATCCATGTCTAGAATCACATCGTAATCCCGAAGCTGTAACGCACACAACCTGCCTGGCATACTCCGCCCATCGATCCAAACCGGAACCTTATCGAAGCAATACGGAGTGATCATAAAATCACCCGAAGGTAACTCCACTGCCAAATCACAGGACAACTGGGTCACCGGCTCCTCGATGCTCAGCGTGAAATCCTCCGAAATAAACGAATGAGACGCGCCAGAATAAAACAAAACCCGAGCCGTACAACCCAAAATCTGAACGGTACCTTTCACGAGCTGCGACGCCACTGCCTCTGTCCTAGTCATGTGCGTGATCTGGCCCCGAGCTCTCTGCCTGCCTCCCACGCTAGCTGACCTGGGTAGCGGCGGATACTGTCCCTACTGCAGCTGCTGCTGCCTCTGCTGCTGCTGAGGAAACTGTTGCTGCGGCTGCCTCTGAGGACAGTCACGCGCCATATGCCCTGGCTGGTCACACCGAAAACAGATGATCGGTGCCGTACACTGCCTGCCTGGGTGGGCCCCACCACACCGTAGACACGGTCCTCGCGATCCACCCGCTGATCCCTAGCGCTGCAAAGGGATCGGCTGCTGTACACTGCCCGATGAAGCCTGCCCCTGATCCTTGTGCTTCTTACGGAAACACTTCTTCAAGAACCTCTTGACCTTCGAGCCGAAGGACGCAGATCCTGTTACCGACGCTGCCGATGCCGGCACTCCAGAACCACCCGACGCATGCTGGAAGGAACCCTGTTGCTGGGTAGCCGACTGCTGGCTGCGACCTGACAAAGACTACCCCTGGCTGATCGGTCCTCGAGTCCTCTGCATATCCATCTCCAAGCAAGCCACAACACGAGATGCTGTGTCTAGATCAGTGGCCCCGTTCGCAATCAGATGGTGCCTCAGCTCCTGCCTCAAGCCCTGAACAAACTGCGCGGTCTTCACGCTCTCATGCTCCATGATGTGAGGTGCATACCGACCCAGCTCGACAAATCGGGCCCTGTACTGCAACACGGACATGTCACCCTGCACCAGCTCCAGAAACTCCCGCATCCGCTGCGTAGCAACATAATCTGGACCGTACGTACGCTCGAAAGCACTGACGAAGTCGTCCCACTTGACCTGCTCAAGTGGACGAAGTTGAAAGGACGTCTTCCACTCGGAAGACCACCACTTCCGAGCCGTACCCTGCAACTGGTTGTAGGCCAACACCACTCTGTCCTCGGCAGCACTCTTCGCAGAACTGAACACCCGCTCCATCTCATCAAGCCAATCACGAGCAGCATCAGGGTCTGCCTGGCCGCTGAAGTAAGGTGAATGGAACTGCAAGAAGTCCCTCACTGCTCAGCCTGGCCCACCCCTAGCTGACGAGCCCTCACCAGCCTCTCCGCCGAACTGCTGAGACATAAGCTGGTACATGCCACGAAAGAAATCCTCGACCCCCGGAACTCTCGCGGTATCCGCGGCCTCGGTGGCCCCTGGTGGCACTCTACTATGCTCCTCCTGGTCCCCCTGGACCCCCTGCTGGATCTCCTGACCTCCAGCCGACTGCCCCTGCTGAGAGCGAGAGCTCCTCCTCGGCGCCATGCTCGCTCCTGAAGAAAAAGAAAGAAAACACGAAAACGGCATGGTCAAGAAAAACACACGATGCCCGATGCCAGTGTCAACTGTACATCATTGCTGTGGACAAGTGGACCACTACAATTACCTATGATTCTCGTATAACTCCACAGCCGCGCTCTGATACCAGCTGTAACGACCCGAGAATCCGATTACCGGGAAGGCCCGATAACCCGAGACCCGCACCGCCACCTATGAGTCCGAAGACTCGGAAGGGTTAGAAGGATGGTGTGGAAACTACACAAGTATCACAAGTAATTACAGAAATTAAACAGAAAATAAATTAATAGTTTACATGGTCCACAATAGAAAATAACAACAACAGTAGTAGTCCACAACTAGTACAGAGACAAGAAAGAAAAGTACAGCTACACGGGGCATACCCCAGCTCTGACCTCTGGCACTACCTCTGGGCACCCGCACCACGCTGCACCCCAGACGCGCTCCCCTGGGGCGGCGCCTCACCTGAAACATGGTGAAAACACGCAGGGAATGAGTCTCGGAACAAGACTTAGTAGGGATCACTCGAACCCTACCTCGTAAAATGAGAAACCACTACACTAGCGGTAGGAGAGTACCTCGGAAAGGAAAGCCCTGTACTCTCCAGAACCAAGGTTTCACGGCACGCAAACCGACACACGTGTCACGGTGAGAAGGCCGAAACTCAACGGTCGACTCGGCAAAATCCGAAGGTCGGAAACACCCGACTGACAGTCTGTCACTCTGTACTCGACAGGTGTATCTCCCACTAGAAGCACAGTGGGTAGCGTCCCCTGACGTCTTACACCGCGTCGCAGGTGAACCGCCTGACGTGGTAGCTCCTACCAAAGGCGCAAACACCGTACAAGTAACCACAAATAAGTGACTAGCTGGGGTCATACCCGTCGACGTGGGTCCAACCGCCCCCTACCATGTGTGCACACACAGAGCACGCATCCTAGGTCTGGCCCTCTGACCGATTTTCCTCCGTAGCCGGACTCTGGCTACCGACGAGGGGCCGACGGTAACTGGTCCACAAACCATCACAAAAGGTGAGCGCCCATACACCACTCCCAGGTGAGACCAGCACCCCGTACTGGTGGGCTACGACTAGTGGAGGGTCACTGAAGGAGTAGACTCTCAAGTCAACGGAAAACGTCGTCACAACCGCAGGCACGAGGAACGCTCCTTGTACCAACACCGACGCACGGCGACACAAGCTGAAATCACCACCTCCTGGGACCCCACGACACCCTCACGTGTGGCCCCCACATGATGCCCAGCATCAGTCAGACCATGGGTCAGCACGGGGATCATGACTCGCTCATCCGGGACTCGAATCGGCAAGGGATGGGAGACGCGGTCACCGGAGGACCGCCTCCGGTGGTAGCGGTCTGCCCTGGACCGCAACCACACAGTCGTGGTCTTCCCGGTACCGCGACCATCCCAGCACGAAAATATGAATGCGGTCACCTCGTGACTGCATTCACACAGTAGCGGTCTCCTGGAGACCGCGACTGGCGTGCAACGGTAAAAACAACGGTCAGAATGCCTCAGGGCCCGTGCCGATCCCCCCGGTGAATGCGGTCATCCCCAGACCGCGACCAACAGTCGCGGTCTGTCGCGAGACCGCGTCCACCCACCGACACTTTAAGGCCTAACGGTTTAAAATCTGATGAAAGCGGTCCCCGCCTGACCGCGACCAGTGAAAACGGTCACTGGTGGACCGCGATCACCTCGAAAAATCGAGAACGGCGGGAAACGGCCGAAAACACCATTCCACGCCCCAATCACCCCCGGGTGATGGGGAAACAAAGGGGGAACTCGTCCCCACGCCCTAGAGTATCGAATGATGCCCCCAAAACTCCAAATGGCGTGGTAAAACTCTAGAACGGCGCTCAAACCCCCAAAGCATGCTTTTCCCATCCCGAGCTCAAACGAACCCCTCTCGGCTCCCCGTCGGGCTAGAAATCACAGGAAAGGAAAGCACGGAGGTAGAGGATCGTCACCCTACCTCAATGGAGCGAATGCTCCGCCGGATCGTCCACGAATCGTGAAGAACGCTTTTAGAAACCCCGCCTCCCTACGCTTCCCACGCTTGCCGCACGCCCGCACGATCGTCTCGACGTCACCCACGTCCTTACCGCGTCGCACCGCCGCCGTCGGCAACCGGAACGGAGGTCGCCGCGCTCGAACGGGAGAGAGGGAGAGAGAGAGAGAGAGAGAGCGGCCACGGTTGGGGAAGGAAGGAGGAAGAAGAAGAAGAAGAAAGAGAAAGGGAAAAAGAAAAGAAATGGGAATATATAGAAAATTTGATTTTTCGTAAAAATACCAAAAAATAGAAAAATACGTTTCTGGAATCCTCGGAACGCACCGATCGCAACGGTACCACTCGTCCCAGGTGAACGACCCGGTCCACCCGCAGCGAGCTTCCGAAGAAAAAGCCGAAACACACACCGGAAATCGGAAAACACGCAAGGAAAAGCTGCGGAACGCCTCCGGGCCTCCGAAACGACTCCGGATCGCGTCGATCCGAACACGAAAGATGTCCGAAACGAAATTTCGGACACAACGGAGTCGAACACTCCGAAAACTAGATCCGGGTCCCCAAGGAAGAATCCGAAAGGTCCGGGATATTACATATATACATAATATTAGTCTTTTGAAGGTTAAGTGAAAATGCCAAAATCAAATGACGCCTATACCAATGGGCGTGTATAACGTAAGAGTCGACTTAATGAAAGTCGTTAATTCCAAAAAAAAAAATGAATAGTGCCAGTTTTTCAATTAAAGAACTTTGAAAATACTAATTACATGGAAAAATAGAGAAAAATGGAAAATACATACCCATAAAATTTCCCAACAAGATCACATCAAGAAAAAAAGATAAAAATCCATAAAGATCGTTACACCTTAAATTAACAAATAGGGAAAGGTGAATGACGTCTCCGAGCAAGTCGTCATTTAATTTTGACGACTGTGTATACAAGCGTCATTTATTGAAATAACGCCCCAACCTGAGACGTCATTTCCAAAAGGGACAGTTGGTGTTTGGTTCGAACAGGGATGTTATCTGGGTAAGTTTGGATTAAGGAAAGGGATTCATACATGGATATCTATGATTTTAGTCCTAATCGAACTCCTAGAACCCATCAGGATTCCTTCTCCTATAAATACCAACCCTTCCATCGAACCCATATTGACACTATTCGCCAAAGATGCCCTACTGCTGCTGCTATTTTCCTACTGCTTCGTGAAGAACATCGCGGCTCTTCATCGTCTTCTTCCTCTTCCTCCTACGGGTTGTCCGCAACAAGAAGGGACGCAGGAAGCATCTTCTTCTCTGCTTCTTCCTGCCAGCTGGCCGTTGCTCCTGTTGCTGTTATTCTTCTCGTAAAAACAAAGCATTGAATTTTTGGTTATTTCACCACTGTTCTTCACATTCTAGCCACCAAACTCAGTCAACAAGGTAGGTTTTCTCAAGTGTTAAGCAAAATATATGGTTATTAGGCCATCTGCATGCATGTAGGATTGTTAGTGGTGATATTGATATATCAATTTTTCATGATTTCTATATTTCTTGAAATGACGCCCCAGCTTAAGGTGTTATTTTGATTTAACGCCCATACGAAAAGTCGTCAATTGACTAGTTGATTAATAATAACGCATGTTCAAAAAAATCAATAACTATGAACCCTTACATGTTAACTAATGCATGATCATATTAGTGAATTCCTGCTATTTTTTTCTCTATCTGTACATGTCTCTAGTTTCTTGATTGGAAATACTACAAAGTCCATATGTCTGTGACGGTACAATAAATAACGACCATGTCTAGGTCGTCAGTTGAATAAACGCCCCTGTACGCAGGCGTCAATTAGTGATAAATCAAGAATTCCTGAAAATATTTATAATTTCCTGGATATTGAAATAATGACATGCATCCTACCATCTTTTTGATATATGACGCCCCTAACTAGGGCGTTGTTTATGAAATTGAAGCCTTAATGTAAGACGTCATTTATATAATATCTGAGATTTTAGAATGTTTATAGATTTTAATATTAACAAGACCTGGATATAACGACTGCGTGAATAGTCATCATTTACTGAACTGACGACCCTGACAAGGGCGCCAATTCATGAAATGAAGACTTAAGCCCAGACGCCAATTGACTGATTTCTTGATTTCGTGGTTTTTTTGTAACCCTTGACAATGAGTTATGTATTAGGCACTATATTCCATTCCGTGAATATAGTCCCATGTTTTACGTTGTTTTATCGATTTCCCTATTTTTTGGTGATAGATGAACCCTTCGCGGGACATTCCGTCCCTTCGGATCGGTGACTTTATCATAGAGACCTCCGTAAGGCTCCGCTAGCCTTGGATTCCTTCAAGGCAACCGAGTAGGTTGTACCATTAAAAATCCATGACACTACTTGATTGCCATGTCACTCTAAAGAAACATAGTATGTTGCCCCTCATGACGTCCTATGTAGATGCCATGAGAATATCCTAAATTAATGGAATGGGCAATCCATACCATTCAGATCCTTTAAGAATTGTTGCCGTACTTGTGGACACCAATTCTATCCACCTTATCATGTACAAGAACGAGCGACCATTTCTATATGAGCGTTTATTCTTAACATCATGGCACCTATCTAGGGAGCCTTTTCCACCTAGTTTTATCGTTAATCATGGTTACACCGTTATTACCATCCTTACGTATCATGAGCAATCCTTGAAATCCTAATCTCTATGGTCTAACTTAAAAGTTCCTACAAGCTTGAATCCTTTTGAATTCTATATTGGCTATAACTATAGTGGATGTCGAAATACATGATCAATGCCTGCGCATATAAGTGCCCGATCTGGTCCTGGGAGGAGCACCCGAAAGTACTAGTGCCCATGGGAGTTGTAATGATCACGGTGTGACATTGCACCGAAGTGCTTGTTATTCTCGTTGACATTTCACAATCTCATACTTGACTCGACTTGACATGACATGACTTGCGTGACCCAGAAAGGGTATTTATATGCTTGCTTGAAACGTGATAGCCAATTCTCGACATGACATGATGAATATACTTACTTGAATATCTTGATATTTATTGATATGAGTTCTTGAAAGACATACTAGTTCACTCAATTATCTCTTGTTATAAACTCTCTCCTGTCGTTTTACGCAAACATGCATAGCTATATTGCATTCATGTAATGTACTTAAAGCAAGCTAGCACTTGAGATATAATTCCTTCTGAGCGTTCGCTCATCCAGTGTTTTCCCCTATTTTTCAGGTAAGTCCGATGACGAGACTCAATCGGATGGGGAAGGTCAAGAGTGAAGAGATTAGAGCTACTCCATCTATCCAAGCGTCTACTAGTCTTATCTTTTCATATTTTTGAGTCAATCGTTGTACTTTTCCCTTTATTGAGTCTTATCACTTTCATTAAGTAGATTGTAATAGAAGTACTTTTGAGGTTGTGATTGAATAAATGATTAGGTTATCTTTACTTTTGCGCACTCTATCTTTGTGTTGAATACGATAACGCTCTGATTGACATGATCGATATAAACTCGTCACGCGTCTCCGAGATCCTTCCGCGCTCGGGACGTGACAGTTTTATGATATCAAAGCCTAGGATATTCAATTCCTAGGAAACCCAAGTCCAAGGATAGGTTTAAACCTTTACCCGGTGAGATTGGGTAGAACCGAGGGTTGAGTTAACTCAGAAAACTAAAAGCTTTTGACATAATCACATATTAATATAGTTATTGTAATTGTAGGACCATGGCCGCAGAACGTGCTCAGTGGCGCGACATGCAAAGGACCGTCCAAGGTCTTACTCAAGAACTTCAACAGGTAGTACAAGGAGGTGCACACCGTGGAGCGAGAAACCTCCACCAAAGCTTCAGAAACATGAACCCTCCTAAGTTCATGGGATCCACTGATCCGGATGACGCCGAGCATTGGATCAGAGAGACTGAACGTATCTTTAGAGTTATGCAATGTACGGACCAAGAGAAGGTCCTGTTAGCAACATTTCAACTGGAGAGAGACGCCCGATGCTGGTGGTAGGCGGTAGAAGCTACTTTAGAGCATGACCAAGTTACATGGGAGGAATTTGTTGAACATTTTAACAATAAGTACATCTCGGATCGAGTCCAGGAGAAAAAGGCCACTGAATTCGCCACACTTTAGCAACGATCATTATCGGTGGCTGAGTATGAGACACAATTCTCGAGGTTATCCTGGTACGCTAAGCATTTAGTCAGTACCAAGAAAATGAAAGCTAGATGGTTTCTAAATGGGCTCAGGCCCCAGTTTATCACACAACTGGCCTCGATGGACATACAAGTCTATTCGGAGATGGTATGACGAGCCCAGCTACTGGAGGATGCCACGGAACTATCTGATAGGATCCGTAGAAGAGACAAGAAGGATCATGTTACTAGCTCTGGCACTTTCAAACCCAATTTCAACAAGAAAAGGCCAAGTAATGGAGGAGAGTCTTCTCAGGAGAAGAAAGTCAAAAAGATTAACAAGCCGTTCTCCATCACCACCACACCTTCTAAAGTGGTGTGTAAACACTGTGACAAGGCCGGACATAAGGCCGAAGAATGTTGGAGGAAACTTGGAGCGTGTCTCCATTGTGGGAGCCGTGATCATCGGATTCCCGACTGTCCTCTACTCAATGATCAAGCCGGTGACGGAAAGCGCCCGGTGACAAAGAATGCACGTCTCCAAGCTATTAAGGAGACAGAACAAGATGAAGGCGGACTAGTGGAAGGTACATTGAAAGTTTGTTCTAAATTTGCATATGTCTTATTTGATACTGGTGCCTCGCATTCTTTTATTTCTAAGAAGTTTGCTAATCCATTACCCATGGAACCGGAATGGATGAAATTAGTTCTTTCAACTCCTCTCGGAAGCGAAGTTGACCTTACTCACCATTATCAAAACTGTGAAGTCTTGGTAAAGGGAAGAAATCTTCCTATCGACCTCATATGTTTAGACCTAAAGGAATATGATGTCATATTGGGAGCGGATTGGTTATCCAAGTATCAGGCAACTGTGGATTGCCGTAATAGCAAAGTTACTTTCAAAGATTTTTCGGAACGGGTCTATACTAGCCCTAAGAGTCGGAGCAAGTCATCTCTTATTTCGGCTCTCTGAGCTAGCAAGCTAATAAGGAAAGGATGTGTATCCTTCCTTACATTTGTCACTATTAAGGAGACTAAGGAGACTAAGATAGAAGACATCCCGGTTGTGCAAGAATTTCGGACGTGTTTGCAGAAGATTTGCCTGGATTACCTCCACAAAGAGAAGTGGCCTTCACCATCGACTTCGTCCCTGGTGCTGGTCCAGTTTTTAAGGCACCATATAGGATGTCCCCCGCCGAACTCAAGGAGTTAAAGGAACAATTGATGGAACTTCTAAAAAAGGGATTTATTAGACCAAGCACTTCCCCGTGGGGAGTACCTGTGCTGTTTGTAAAGAAGAAAGATGGATCCATGAGGTTATGCATCGACTATCGACAGTTGAATCATCTCACTATCAAGAACAAGTATCCACTGCCGAGAATCGATGAACTATTTGATCAAATATCTGGGTCCAAGTATTTCTCAAAAATTGATCTCCGGTCGGGATATCACCAACTAAGGATCAAGGATGAGGACTTTCATAAGACCGCGTTCAGGAGCAGGTATGGGCACTATGAATTTGTTGTTATGTCTTTTGGACTAACAAATGCCCCTGCAGCCTTTATGCAGTTGATGAATAGTATATTCATGCCTCATCTAGATCAATTCGTAGTGGTTTTCATTGATGATATATTGATTTATTTTAAGACCAAGGAAGAGCATGAGGAGTATTTAAGGATTGCATTACAAATATTGAGGACGAATCAGCTATATGCAAAGCTCAGTAAATGTGAATTTTGGCTAAAAGAAGTATCTTTCTTGGGACATGTTATTTCAAAGGACGGACTATCTGTAGATCCATCAAAGGTCGAAGCTATAAGGAATTGGGAAAGACCAACCAACGCTAGCGAGATCCGTAGTTTCTTGGGTCTTGCGAGCTATTATAGATGATTCATCAAGGATTTCTCCAAGATCGCCGTACCACTCATGAGGCTAACTCGCAAGGAGATCCGTTATGAATGGAGCGAGGAATGTGAAAGAAGCTTTCAAGCTCTCAAGGACCACCTAACTACTGCCCCGGTCTTATCTTTATCAATTGAAGGAGAAAAGTTTGAGGTATATACCGATGCATCTGGCATTGGCCTCGGATGTGTCTTGATGCAACAAGGAAGAGTTATAGCTTACTCTTCTCGCCAATTGAAGAGGCACGAGGAGAACTACCCAGTCCATGACTTAGAATTGGCTGCGGTAGTGTTTGCACTGAAGATATGGAGACATTACCTATACGGAGTGTAGTTTACTGTATACTCTGACCATAAAAATCTTAAGTATCTCTTCTCTCAGAAGGAATTGAATATAAGGCAAAGACGTTGGCTAGAATATCTCAAGGACTTCGACTTCACTATACAATATCATCCTGAAAAGGGTAATCCTGTAGCTGATGCCCTAAGTCGAAAGCCGATAGCACTATTAGCCAATTGTATGATTCGGGAGTGGAAGTTGCTAGAATAATTCTCTAGACTTGATATAAGCATGGACAAGGAGAGCAGGTGTGTTACACTATCACATATGAGTATGCAGCCAGATCTACTCTCAGAAATACAAGGACTTCAAGATAACGACCCAATATTAGTGGAAGTCAAGTGCAAGATAGAAGAGCTGTCTGACTTCAAGATAACGTCAGATGGAAGATTATTATTCAGAGATAGAACTTATATACCAGATTGTCCAGGACTGAAGAAGAAAATATTAGATGAAGCTCACAGATCAAGGTACACGATTCATCCAGGATCTACCAAAATGTACCAAGATTTGAAAATGACCTTTTGGTGGCCCAATATGAAAAGAGAAGTAGCAGACTTTGTGTCTCGCTGTCTCACGTGCCAACAAGTCAAGGCAGAACACCAAAAGCCTGCCGGTAAGCTACATCCTCTAGATATTCCCAAATGGAAGTGGGGGGATATCGGTATGGACTTCATTATGGGTCTGTCTAAATCAAAAGGAGGATATGATGGAATATGGGTTATCATCGACCGATTGACCAAATCGGCACACTTCTTGCCAATCAAGAATCGATGGTCAGTTGATGTTCTTGCTGCTTTATACATCAAGGAGATAGTCAGATTACATGCCGTTCCAGTCTCAATCGTATCTGACCGAGACCCACGATTTACTTCTCATTTTTGGAAGGGTCTACAACATTCGCTGGGAAGGAGACTTAATTTTATTACTGCTTTTCATCCTCAGATGGATGGTCAGACCGAAAGAACGAATCAGGTGGTAGAAGATATGCTCAGGGCTTGCATCATTGATTTTGGTGGAAGCTGACATGATCACTTGTCTTTGGTCGAGTTTGCATACAATAATAGTTACCAGGTAAGTATACAGATGGCACCTTTCGAAGCCTTATACGGAAGGAGTTACCGATCACCCTTGTGTTGGGATGAAGTTGGCGAGAAACAACTATTAGGTCCAGACATGGTAAGGGATACCACTGAAAAGATTCAGTTGATTAGAGAAAGACTTCAAGTTGCTCAGTCTAGACAGAAGGCTTATGCTGACACAAGAAGAAGAGATCTCGAATTCCAAGTCGGAGATCACGTATTTCTCAAGATATCACCTGGACGTGGAATAAGGAGATTTGGTGTTAAGGGCAAGCTTACACTAAGGTTTATCGGACCTTTTGAGATACTAGAAAGAGTTGGCGAGGTTACTTACTGTGTCGCTTTACCTCCTCAATTGTCCAAAGTTCATAATGTATTCCACGTATCCATGTTGAAGAAGTATGTGCACGATCCGGCACATATCATCGATCATGGAGACCTGGTGATTCAAAGGGATCTCACTTATGAACAAAAGCCCATGAAGATCCTCGATCGCGAAGTACGAACATTAAGGAGCAAAGTTATTCCCATGGTCAAGGTGCAATGGAGTGAAAGCTCAGAACACGAAGCCACATGGGAGACCGAGGAGTCTATGAGGAAACGATTCCCAGAATTATTCTAAAAAGGTATGTACTCTACACTCTCCACGCCTATATACGATTGAATTTGGGGACCAAATTCTTTTAAGTGGGGGATGGTGTAGCAACCCTGCTAAATTAAAGGACTAGAAAGTCTAAATAAATTAAAAACAATAATTAAACAAGGCCCAGACCTTGTACATGACCCTCTTACGTCCTAAAAAGTCTGACAAAAGAACTCATGGACACTACTATTGTATTATAATAAATTTAAGAATGACATGTTATTTTTAGGTAAGCATTTAATGCACAACGTAATTTTAATTGAATTAAGAATCATTAAATCTCGAAGAAAATATCAATTTATATTTTATTACTAATTTAGAAATTTTAATATTACACATTTATTACATTATAATCTTATTAGAAGGGAGAAGGATATATATATATAAGATTTAATTACATTAAAGATATGTAAAAGATAAAAGAATGAGCATATATGCAATTTCGGTTCTTTCAAGGGCATTGAGAAAAGGCCAAAAACTCAATTGACGCCTCTTGGTACAGGCGTATCCAACGTGAAAGATGACTTAATGCAAGTCGTTATTTACAAATTAGCAAAAGTCAAATAAAGTATATAGTTAAAGAGTTATAGAGATAATAGGGATATATACATAATATTAATCTTTTGAAGGTTAAGTGAAAATGCGAAAATCAAATGACGTCTATACCAATGGGCGTGTATAACGTAAGAGACGACTTAACGAGAGTCGTTAATTCCAAAAAAAAATGAATAGTGCCAGTTTTTCAATTAAAGAATTAAAAAAAACTAATTACATGAAAAATAGAGAAAAATGAAAAATACATACCCATAAAATTTCCCAATAAAATCACATCAAGAAAAAAACATAAAAATCCAGAAAGATCGTTACACCTTAAATTAACAAATAGGGAAAGGTGAATGACACCTCCGAGCAAATCGTCATTTAATTTTAACGACTGTGTATACAAGCGTCATTTATTGAAATAACGCCCCAACCTGAGACGTCATTTTCAAAAGGGACAGTTGGTGTTTGGTTCGAACAGGGATGTTATCTGGGTAAGTTTGGACTAAGAAAAGGGATCCATACATGGATATCTGTGATTTTAGTCCTAATCGAACTCCTAGAACCCATCAGGATTTCTTCTCCTATAAATACCAACCCTTCCATCGAACCCATATTGACACTATTCGCCAAAGACGCCCTACTGCTGCTGCTATTTTCCTACTGCTTCGTGAAGAACATCGCGATTCTTCATCGTCTTCTTCCTCTTCCTCCTACGGGTTGTCCGCAACAAGAAGGGACGCAGGAAGCATCTTCTTCTCTGCTTCTTCCTCCCTGATGGCCATTGCTGCTGTTGATGTTATTCTTCTTGCAGAAACAAAGCATCGGATTTTTGGTTATTTCACCACCGTTCTTCACGTTCTAGCCACCAAACTCAATCAACAAGGTAGGTTTTCTAAAGTGTTAAGCAAAATATATGGTTATTAGGCCATCTGCATGCATGTAGGATTGTTAGTGGTGATATTGATATATTAGTTTTTCATGATTCTGTATTTCTTGAAATGACGCCCCAGGTTAAGGCGTTATTTTGATTTAACGCTCATATGAAAAGTCGTCAATTGACTAGTTGATTAATAATAACGCATGTTCAAAAAATTCAATAACTATGAACCCTTACATGTTAACTAATGCATGATCATATTAGTGAATTCCTGTGATTTTTTATCTATCTGTACATGTCTCTAGTTTCTTGATTGGAAATACTACAAAGTCCATATGTCTGTGACGGTACAATAAATAACGACCATGTCTAGGTCGTCAATTGAATAAACGCCCCTGTACGCAAGCGTCAATTAGTGATAAATCAAGAATTCCTGAAAATGTTTATAATTTTTGGGATATTGAAATAACGACATGCATGATGGCCATTGCTGCTGTTGATGTTATTCTTCTTGCAGAAACAAAGCATCGGATTTTTGGTTATTTCACCACCGTTCTTCACGTTCTAGCCACCAAACTCAATCAACAAGGTAGGTTTTCTAAAGTGTTAAGCAAAATATATGGTTATTAGGCCATCTGCATGCATGTAGGATTGTTAGTGGTGATATTGATATATTAGTTTTTCATGATTCTGTATTTCTTGAAATGACGCCCCAGGTTAAGGCGTTATTTTGATTTAACGCTCATATGAAAAGTCATCAATTGACTAGTTGATTAATAATAACGCATGTTCAAAAAATTCAATAACTATGAACCCTTACGTGTTAACTAATGCATGATCATATTAGTGAATTCCTGTGATTTTTTATCTATCTGTACATGTCTCTAGTTTCTTGATTGGAAATACTACAAAGTCCATATGTCTGTGACGGTACAATAAATAACGACCATGTCTAGGTCGTCAATTGAATAAACGCCCCTGTACGCAGGCGTCAATTAGTGATAAATCAAGAATTCCTGAAAATGTTTATAATTTTTGGGATATTGAAATAACGACATGCATCCTACCATCTTTTTGATATATGACGCCCCTGACTGGGGCGTTGTTTACGAAATTGAAGCCTTAATGTAAGACGTCATTTATATAATATCTGAGATTTTAGAATGTTTATAGATTTTAATATTAACAAGACATGGATATAACGACTGCGTGAACAATCGTCATTTACTGAACTGACGACCCTGACAAGGGCGCCAATTCATGAAATGAAGACTAAAGCCCAGACGCCAATTGACTGATTTCCTGATTTCGTGGTTTTTTTGTAACCCTTGACAGTGAGTTATGTATTAGGCACTATATTCCATTCTATGAATATAGTCCCATGTTTTACGTTGTTTTATCGATTTCCTTATTTCTCGGTGATAGATGAACCCTCCGCGGGACATTCCGTCCTTTCGGATTGGTGACTTTATCATCGAGACCTCCGTAAGACTCCGTTAGCCTTGGATTCCCTTAAGGCAGCCGAGCAGGTTGTACCATTAAAAACCCATGACACTACTTGATTGCCATGTCACTCTAAAGAAACATAGTATACTGCCCCTCATGACGTCCTATGTAGATGTCATGAGAATATCCTAAATTAATGGAATGGGCAATCCATACCATTCAGATCCTTTAAGAATTGTTGCCGTACTTGTGGACACCAATTCTATCCACCTTATCATGTACAAGAACGAGCGACCATTTCTATATGAGCGCTTATTCTTAACATCATGGCACCTATCTAGGGAGCCATTTCCACCTAGTTTTATCGTTAATCGTGGTTACACCGTTATTATCATCCTTAAGTATCATGAGCAATCATTGAAATCCTAATCTCTATGGTCTACCTTAAAAGTTCCTAAAAGTTTGAATCCTTTGGAATTCTATATTGGCTATAACTATAGTGGATGTCGAAATACATTATCAATGCCTGCGCATATAAGGGCCCGATCTGGTCCTGAGAGGAGCACCCGAAAGTACTAGTGCCCATGGGAGTTGTAATGATCACGGTGTGACATTGCACCGAAGTGCTTGTTATTCTCATTGACATTCCACAGTCTCGTACTTGACTCGACTTGACATGACATGACTTGCGTGACCCAGAAAGGGTATTTATATACTTGCTTGAAACGTGATGGCCAATTCTCGACATGACATGATGAATATACTTGCTTGAATATCTTGATATTTATTGATATGAGTTCTTGAAAGACATACTAGTTCACTCAATTATCTCTTGTTATAAACTCTCTCCTGTCATTTTATGCGAACATGCATAGCTATATTGCATTCATGTAATCTACTTAAAGCAAGCTAGCACTTGAGATATAATTCCTACTGAGCGTTTGCTCATCCAGTGTTTTCCCCTATTTTTTAGGTAAGTCCGATGACGAGACTCAATCGGATGGAGAAGGTCAAGAGTGAAAGATTAGAGCTACTCCGTCTATCCAAGCGTCTACTAGTCTTATCTTTCTATATTTTTGAGTCAATCGTTGTACTTTTCCCTTTATTGAGTCTTATCACTTTCATTAAGTGGATTGTAATAGAAGTACTTTTGAGGTTGTGATTGAATAAAATATTGGGTTATCTTTACTTTTGCGCACTCTGTCTTTGTGTTGAATACACTAATGCTCTGATTGACATGATCGATATAAACTCGTCACGCGTCTCCGAGTTCCTTCCGCGCTCGGGGCGTGACACCTACGATACTTCATATCGCCCTCGCTCGGCTATTAAAGGAAGGCTCTCGCAGACTTCATCGCTGAAAGCACGGTCCCGAACGAAGAAGCACTCCCACCTACGACCTAGCCTACCTGGGATCTGTTCGTCGACGGATCCTCCAATTCGACAGGAAGCGGCGCCGGTATTCTCCTCAAGTCCCCCAAAGGAGCGGAGCTGCGGTACGCCCTGAAGTTCAACTTCCAGGCGTCCAACAATGCCTCCGAGTATGAAGCCATTATCTCGGGAGCCAGGATGGCTCGACGACTGGGGGCCGAACGAGTCAGGATCCACACTGACTCCCAATTGGTCGCTATCCAGGTCAACGGTGAATACGAAGCTTGGGAAGGACAAATGTTCAAATACCTCCAGGCAGTCAAGAGGATGGCCCAACTCTTCGAGAGCTTTGAGGTAGTCCGAATAGCCCCGGAGGAAAACTCCCCAGCGGACGCCCTCTCTCGACTAGCCTTGTCACGCCCCGAGCGCGGAAGATACCCGGAGATGCGCGACGTGTCTATATCAATCATGTCAATCAGAGTGGTCGTGTATTCGACACAAAGACAGAGATGCGCAAAATAGCAAGAGAACCCAATCCTTTATTTCATAATGGATAGACTATTACAAATCCAATACTCTGTTAAATAAAAAGGAAAAGAATACATAGTTGACTCAAGAAACTATGGAAAAGACTAGACGACACTTGTAGAAGCTCTATCACTTTCACTCTTGACCATTCCCATCCGATTGACTTCCATCGTCGTCGGACTTACCTGAAAAGTAAAAAGGGACAAACGGAATGAGCGAACGCTCAGTAGGAAATTATATCTCAAGTACTAGCGAGGGGTTTAAGTAATTACATTTTCATGAATGCAATAAAGCTATGCATGCTCGCATGAAACGACAAGATAGAGAGAATGTAATATCAAGGAAATAAGATGAACTTAGTCATGAACTTCCAACAAGATAACAAGTTTATTCGAGATATTCAAGCAAGTACATTTAACAAGTCATGTCAAGAACTTTGGCTATCATGTATCAAGCAAGTAAATTACCCTTTTTCGGGCCACACATTTCATTTCATGTCAAGTACGAGTCAAGTACAAGATGTGTGTGGAATGTCCAATCAAGCAAGTCAAGTACTCGGTATAATGCCAGATACCTTATCATTTTAACTCCCATGGGCACAAGTACTTTCGGGTGCTCCTCCCAGGACCAGATCGGGCCCTATATGCGCAGGCATTTATCATGTGTTTTGACATCCACTCTTGTTTATATAGCCAATATAGAATTTCAATAATCAAGCTTGTAGATACGTATGACAACTTTGATAGAATAGAGTCCAAAATATGACAAAGGACATAGAATGGCGATAATAACGGTATAATCACGAGTTCGATAAAACTAGGTAAAATATGGTTCCCTTAACTTAGGTACCATGACAAATCAATATGGACATTCTTTATATAGAATTGAGGTCCACATGAACATTAGATCAAGCAAGATACCCTCATTCTTATCATAGAATTGGGGTTTACAAGAATGACACGATATGGCATGATATCATCATCCCATCAAGAATTTCTTATGATATACTCTTTGTATAATCATAAGGGCCGGTATACCATGTTTCTGTAGATTGACACGGCAAGGATCGTGTAATGGGTTTTTAGGGTACAACCAGCTCAGTCGGCCTTGAGGGAATCCAAGGCTACGAGGAGTCTTACGGAGGTCTCTATGACTAACTCGCTAGTCCAAAGGAACGGAATGTCCAATGGAGAGCTTGTATGTCAATATTGAGAGTTGAGTGTGATCGATAAATCAACATGAAACGTGGGACTATACTCACGGAGTGGAGAATAGTGCCGATATATATATATATATGTATAATATGAAACCATCGGTAATAGAATCAGGAAAAAATCAGTTTACAGTAAAATAACGACTTAAGTAAAGTCGTGTATTGAATAATTAACGCCTAACAGAAGGGCGTTTACATGTATTGCCAATTTGCAGAATTTCCATTATTTCATTAATTTATCAAAAACACGCCTTTCCTGGGGGCGTTTCTTCAAAGTTGACGACTGCAGAGGCAGGCGTCTCATCATTTACATATTCGACAGGATATAATTATTCTCAGAAATTTATCAAAAACGCGCCCTTGGAAGGGGCGTTACTTTCTAATTCCATTTTACAGAATATGTGAATTTCAGGATTTTAACAGATACACGCCCTAGGAAGGGGCATTACTTTTCAGATTCACGCCTTGTACTGGGGCGTTAGAATATGGAAAACGACTTTGTCCAAGTCGTGAATTTCAAGGGATTTACGATATTTTAATAAATAATATTTCGAGAGACAGGAGACATGTCATGGCAGTAAAATTTAACAGGAATTCACAGAGTCATGCAAGATATTAAAAATCAATATTTCATATGTATTGTAATTTTTAAACAGGATCAATTATTAATCACATGCGATTCTTATGAAATTAACGCCTGCGTAGAGGGCGTCAAATATTAAATTGACGACCACTAGCATGGTCGTTTCTTTTAAATTAGCGCCCTAATCAAGGGCGTTTCTTTCAAAATATTTCAGAAAACGCATGAAAACTATAATAATCATATGCATGACATGCTTATATATATATATATCTTGCATTAATTTCATTTGGGCTACAGTAACTTGAGAAAACCTACCTTAACAATGGATTTGAAGGTGACAGACACGTGAAGACGTTGATAAGGATAAACTGAATCAGCAGTAGGCAGAGAACCTTTGTTCTTTGGTCGATCCCTAGAGTTTTCCTACAAAGGAATATGAAGAGATATTAGAAATTTCTTCATAAGCTTGGCTGAAGATGGAAGTTTAGAAGAATATTACCTATTCTTCGGCAGCAGCAGAGTTTCCTGGACAAGAAGAAAATAATTATTCTTCACATAATCTGAAGCAAGAAAAAAAAGAAAACAAAAGAAAACAAGAAGAACAGTTTGTTCTTCACGTACCTAGCAGCAGACGTTCGATCAAATGGGTTTTAGGGTTCGATCGAACATGTTATTTATAGGATTTTGAAGTCCTAACAAGAGTAGTGTTTGATTGAGGGTAATATATCCTTAATAGAGTCCCTACTCTAATAGACACTTACTAGATTAGGTTAATCTTTCCCTGGATAAGCTCTGGGTTCGAACGAGTCACGAACTGAATTAACGCCTTTGGTCAGGGCGTGTATTCTTTAATTAACGCCTTGCATAAGGGCGTTTCTTAAAAAGCGCCTTGAAAAAGGGCGTTTCTTGTTTTAAAACACGCCCAAGATAGAGGCGTTTCTTTTACTTACCCATTTGGTCGCGTGAGAACTGACGACCGTAGGTGTGGGCGTCCTTTCTTTATTCACGCCATGGGTAGAGGCGTTTCTTTATAAATTAACGCCTTAATAAGAGGCATTATTTTTAATTTGTTTTATTTCGTCCAATTAACCCTATTCCTTTTATATATATATTACTTCTGTAATATATATGTTTTAATTCATTTCAATTATTAATTTATTAGGGTTGCTACAAGCCTCCTCTCCCGATCCCGCTAGTACACGATCAGTCTTCCTCGAAGTGCTCGGGCAACCGAGCATCGAATCCGAGCTTATGACTATTGACACGGCACCCTCAAGCGACTGGCGGACCCCCTACATATCTTGGCTCCGGGATTCTCAAGAGACCACCGACCCTCGGGAGGCTCAGAAGCTCAAGTACCAAGCTCGACGTTTCATCATGCTGGACGATGCCTTGTACCGCAGATCATTCTCCGGTCCTCTCCTCAAGTGCATCAGCACCGACGAAGCTAGCCGAGCGATTCATGAAGTACATGAAGGCATCAGCGGAGCGCACCAAGGAGGAAGATCACTCGCCAGGATCTTGCTACGGCAGGGTTACTGGTGGCCCACTGTCCAGCGCGACTGCTCGACCTACATATAGAAGTGCGATCGATGTCAGTGCTTCGAGCACCTGATTCATCAGCCCGCTGTAGATCGCTCGGTGGGGGATCGACATTTTAGGGCCACTCCCTACGGCTCAAGCTCAGAATAAGTTCATCATCATCGCCATCGACTATTTCACCAAATGGATCGAGGCCGAAGCCACCACCAGCATCACCGAATCAGTCATATGGAGTTTTGTTTGGAAGTCGATCATCTGTTGCTATGGTGTCCCCCGAGTGATCGTGAGCGATAACGGTCGGCAGTTCGATGCTCATTATTTCAGAGACAGATGTGCCAACCTAAACATTCGCAACCACTTCACTTCGGTAGCCCACCCTCAGGCTAACGGACTGGTCGAGAATGCTAATAAGACTATCTTAAAATGCATCAAAATCAGGCTCGACAAAGCCAAGGGAAGCTGGCTCGAGGAATTGCCGAGCGTACTATGGTCGCGCCGAACTACTCTGAGAACGGCTACTGGTGAAACACCTTTTCAGCTAGTGTATGGCACGGAAGCCGTGATTTCGTTGGAGGTCAGCAATCCCTCTCTCCGAGTCGTCCACTTCGAGCCTGAGGTATACGAGCAGAAATTGCGAGAGAACCTCGACTTAGCGGACGAGATCCGAGAGAATGCAAGGATCCGAGCAACGGAATACCAACGGTGCATCACTCGATACTACAACAGTAGAGTCCGAGAAAGACACTTCTAGCCAGGAGACTTCGTCCTGAGGAAGGCCGAAGCATCTCGACCACTAGAGGCAGCGGGGAAGCTAGCCCCTACCAGGGAAGGTCCCTACCGAGTGGTCGAGAAGCTCGGGAAAGGAGCATACCAATTGTCCACCATGGAAGGAACACCCGTCCCTCGGACGTAGAACGCGACAAATCTTCGCAAGTTCTACTTTTGAACATTTGACAAGCATACACATGTAAGCGAAATAGAATAATCACCATTCTTCTCTTCCTATTAAACTTTGATGTACATCAAGAAGGCCGTAGCCGGTATAGTATACATATACAGAAAAATTACATCCCCTGGTACTATAATGTGACCAGAATGCTCGGCCGACCCAATAGGCGCTCCCACGTCCAGCCACTGACTCTGCCTCATGTAGAAACCAGCTCAGATAAGGGATCGCCGGCTTCGTTGGTTTGAGAAAGCTCGGAGAAAAAAGAAAAGAGGGGAAACAACAAGAAGAAGAGAGGAAGGAATACAAGTGAAGGCCTCCTCTCTGCCAACTCTTTGGAAGGCAGAGAGTGCAGGCATCCTCCAAAGAGTGAAAGAGGAGGAAGAAAAATAAAAAAAGACAGAGGCAGACGAGGAGGCCAGAAAGGAGGGAGCTTAATTAGCTCCCCTCCTCCCCACGGGATGGCATTGGTGGGTCAGGGATAGGAGTGTGACATGCTTCTGCATGACGAACCCTCTTCTAGAGTGACCTCCGACTGACGAACCCTCTTCCAGACTGAAGCAACGGGAGCTTCCCTCCTACCACCATCTGCATCATCATCTTCTGAAGTGCCTTCCATGCCTCACCAAGACTAACAGCACAACGCTTTACGGAAGAGAAAAACTACCATGAATGGCCTTAAGCGATGAAAGGAAAAGGAGACGCCCCTCGGACCTTTTATAGGCCGAAGGGGGAGCTGATCGCTTTAAATGACTCTCCCCTTACAAAACACGCTACCAAGGCTTCCCCTGGGTTGGTTACCTCATTTCCCGATATTCCCCCAGCGGGACGCGCGAAGCGGCAAGTCATTAAGGGTGGTATGGAAAAAGGGAAAGGTGCCAGCGCCATGTCAATTATTTGACAGATCGACGCGCGCAAGATCTGTAGAAAATCGGCGCCTTCTTCAAACGACTGTAGATACGGTAGTCAAATCACACCAAAAGTAGTAAGAAATAGTCAATTCAGCATTCAATACTACCGCTATTATAGTTTCCAAAAAGCCTTACTCGGCTACATATGAAAAAGAAAGAAAAAAGAAAAGAGCTATTACATCAGGCCTCGGGCCCATCTCCAAGCTCGATAGACAAGGCTTCTTTGGCACTAGACGATCTGCCCCCAGTGATCTCGGCGACGGCCGACCCAGACACTGACCCCACCTGTGTGGGAACTGTCTCGGCCGTGTGCCCTCCCGAGGATACTGGAGTTCGCTGTCACTCGGACGGGGCCGAACTCACCTCTTCACTCGACGTGTAGTGGGAAGAGTCAGTGGAGCCCCAATCCGAGTCATAGCCCTGACCAGAAGGAAAAACGAGCGTAGACGACTGGGCCTCTGCCTCTAGGACGGCCCGATCATAGCCTTGGGAGAAGCCCTTTCGGAGTCCCCGTCGGTAGCCTGACTCGTAATAAGGAAAGGCCGCTTGCTGTAAAGCTGCCTGGTAAGCCTCTGAGGACTTATGTTGCTCGAGCGCTTCCTTACCAGCCAACTCCGCCTTCCTCTCGAGCTCAGCTATCCGCGGCTCGGACTCGGACAGCCTTCTCTCGACCTCGGACAGCCTTCGCTCGGCCTCGGTCCTCGAATCCTAGGCCGCCCGAACTTGGTCCTCGAGCCCCTCTCGCTCGACCCTCCATTGGTCGTCGCGCTCGACCTAGTTTCTGCGCTCCGACTCCAATAGCTCACTCTTCCGGTCAACCATGCGATGAGCCTGGGCCAGCTGCTCCGCCAAAGACCGAGCCTCCGCTTGGCTCGACTGCGCCAGCGCTCAGAGCGGGGCCATCTCCCGGTGAAGGTCCCCAAGATCGAGGGTCAGACGCTCGACCTTCCGATCAAGCGCACCGCGGGTCCACAAGAGAGTCTCCCACTCGGACTCCACCCGAGCGTACGCATCCACTGCTTCAGCCCCCAGTTGGGCCAAGATCAGCCCTCTCACCATAATCTGCTCAAACAGCGAAGAGGGGGGACCCTTCTGGACTTTTTCCCGCAAGTCTCGAGAAGCTAAGGAATGGCACGCCCGGTAAAGAGGAGCCCGAACACTGAAGGTGCTGGTAGAGAGAGAGGAAGCTCTCACCGGAATGGTCGGGATTGGGGCATCTCCCTCGGACAATCCCGTCCCGGGGGCCCCACCGGTTGGCTCGGCATGAGCGGCCCCACCACGTACCTCCCCAACTTCAGTCGGCTGAGATCGAGTCGCATCCTCCTGCGACCCTCCAGCCTCGACTGGCTCAAGCTGGACCCCCTCGTCTGGCGGCCCCTCTGCTACGTTCGACGCCTCAGCATCGGCGGTGATCCCTCCTTCATCGGCCCCCTCTTGTTCAGTAGAGGGGAGAGCCGGCAGGGAATCTTCTCCGGACGGACAGATGACCTCCTCCTTCCTCGCGCGCTTCTTCTCAACAGACTGAGCCTACATTGAAGACCGCAACAACTTGGCCACTGGATCCTTGCGCTTGACCCCCCGGCGCTCGGAAACGTCATCCCGGGCCACCCGCTTGCCCTTGTCCCGAGCGCGGGACGAGCCCTCTGAAGCTTGAAGATCGTCAGGAGCCGACGCCTCGTCCAATTTGGCCGACGGTGTCTCCTCCTCAACCGCTCGCTTCGTGTCTGAACCACAGAAAGCAGACTAAGAGAAGGAAGGTCTTACTCCGCAATAAGGAAGCCCCAGTTCCCGAACTCCTTACCTGTCGGCGATAGCACTCGAGTGAGGTAGCCCTCAATGTTTGAAAAAGTCACCAAATCAGCAGTCTCTTGGCGATTCTGCTGCAGGATGGCAGCCTCATCTTCCACCTCCGGAGAAAACACAGTCTGCTTCGGAGGAATGTTCGGATGGAAATTGGGCGCCATCGGGAAATTCCAGACTACACCAACTGTCGATGGGCCCACCCAGAATTATTGGGTCTTCCACCCTTTATGAGAAGAGTCCTTCGCAGAGAGGGACACACATCTCCTCCCCCGCTTCGCCTGAATATAGAAGAAGCCTCTCCCAGCATGAGGATGCTCCTTCAACTCAAAGAAGTAATGGAAAAGATCCAGCGAGGCGCGCACCCCACACTAGCCGTAGAGAAAAATAAAGAAGAAAATGAAGGTATAAGAGTTGGAGACCAGCTGGACAGGAGCGATCCGATAGAACCGAAGTAACTCGGCGACAAAGGGATGAAGGGGCAGACGAAAGCCACATTTCCAGGCCAGGAGAAAGGAGCAAAAGAGGCCAGAGCGAGTGGACAGGCTAGACTCATTAGGCTCAGGCGCCAGAAACTGGAACCGCCAAGGCAACCCGTATCAACTCTCCAGCCGCTTCACCTCAGCCTCCCCCAGCTCACTGCAGAGCGGCTCCGGTGGCGTCAAGAAAACCCTTGGGGCCCGTTCTCTCTGCCGCCCCTCGACCTCAGGATGATGTTCCGCCATGAGACAGAGAAAAGAAGAAGGGGAAATCTCCAAGCCCAAGAACTTCGGAGGAGAAAGGGAGCTGACAAATCACCGCCTCAGGAAGCCCCTCTTGCTCCGGTGGCCGCAACGATTCTCCGCTCTTCCGAAACTGCTCTCACTGCGCAGAAGTCCCCCCTCCTCAAATATAACTATAAAGAGAGGTAAGACCCTAAACCCCGGAGATAAAGGGACGCAAAACGCGCAATGCCTAAAAATCCTGACGAGAGGCGGCGCGGCGTCCGATCTCCCGAGGAGGGGCCTTCTCTTATTCATCATAACGGGCACATTTTCAAGGTGAGCCGCGTCATGTGGCCCCTACCAGAGAGATATCTTTACCTAACCAGTGCCACAAACTGTCCAGCCTAATTGCTACTCGTCCGAGCCTGATCTTGACTCGGGAATAGGAGGGGGACAAATGGAGAGGGAAAATCTCACCGCCCGTACGTACGGAGAGGCCAAACGAGGTCTAAACCGTACCGAACAAGGCTCAACTCCTCAAAGTGATAGCCCCCGGACCCACTTATTATGAAGTCCAAAAATTCACTTGGTACAAGTGCTTCCTAGGCGGCCTTCGGGTTGGGAAGTCCGAGCATCAGTCGATCGGAAAGCTCCCCTGGAGTCCCCTATTCTTTGTCCCGACCCAGCACTTATCACTCGGGAGACCACTCCTGAACAAGTGCCATTCGCTCGGGCTCGCTGATGGAAGCTTATTGATTCGGCCGTTGCGAATCTCTTAACGGCAGGAAGCTCAAGGGGACAAGGGAGACCGAGAGTCCGTGCGCCGTAAGGAGCCCGCATGAAGGACGTAACCCCCCTGGAACTCTTCCGCTCACAGGGATCAATTCGCACAACATGCCATTATTTAAACAAGACATGCCCTACTATGAGAAGGTAAGCCTAAGCAAGGCAAGAGTCAGCAACCCTGAGCAGGAACCACTTCACCTTTCGGTGGAGAGGGATCTCGCGCTCCCATTTTCCTTCCAACTCTTCTCTTCACACCAGTATTCTACCACCTGTGCTGACTTAAGCATCGGAGGATATCCCCCGGAGATCTATCCTTGGACACTTCTGACTTGTTTCCCTTCTTGTAGTTCTCACTTCAAGGATACGTGGTCATCTTCCTCCCCGCTCAGGAGCAACGCGAGATCGCCTCTCTTCAATATAAATATATTATATATATAATATATATATATATATATATATATATATATATATATATATATATATATATATATTTGACTCCACACACACAGTTATGAATAAGTTATGAATAACTAGAACGATGCACACAATTATTGGAGGTGATGTGTTTGAATCTTATTCTTATGTTTCTAGTGAGATTCTAGATCGGTGTGGACCAGGAGGGACATCCCATACAGCTGCCGGGGGAACAATGCTGTCGGTGCACCTTTTAGAATCAAAACAAAATGTTGCTAAACTAACACGGGTAGAACTCTATGCTTTCAAGACAGAGCGAATGCTCCTCTTATTAATTATTCCTCACCAGTAGTTATACGACCACACACATAATTAATTACAAGCTGCAAAAAAAAACTCTACATTAATTACGTGATGCCTACCGTAATTAATTCTGATAAACATGTCATCTCTTCCCAACCGCAACAACCCCTTCATTTTTTTGATATATATATATATATATATATATATATATTGGCTAGTTAACTCTTCTTTCCTCAGAGCTGGTAGAGGTGGGGAGGCAGCCGCGGCTCGGCAACCACCTCTAGGGGGACCTTGCGGGGCGTCGACAGCCCGAAGATCTCCTCCATGTTGAGGTCCTGGACCCTCATCCCCTCCGGCAGCCTCCAATTGAAGCCGTGCAGCAGGTTGGCCAGGCTCGCCTGGATCACCTTCAGCCCCAGCGGGTAGCCGGGGCACATTCTCCTCCCGGCCCCGAAGGGCAGCAGCTCGAAGTCGTGCCCCATCACGTCGATGCTTTTCCCCTCGAACCTCTCTGGGCGAAACTCCTCGGGCTCGTCCCACACGGCCGGGTCGCGCCCGATGGTCCACACGTTCACCAGCACCTGCGTGTCGGCGGGGATGTCGTACCCGGCGATGGTGCTGTCCTCCCGGCTGTAGCGGGGGACGAGCATGGGTGCGACGGGGTGCAGCCTCATGGTCTCCTTGGCGATCCCCTGGATGTAGGGCAGGTTCTGCACGTCCTTCTCCTCCACCCACCGCTCCCGGCCGACCACCCGGTCGAGTTCCTCCGCCGCCTTCTCTAGGATGTGTGGCCGCCGGAGGAGCTCGGACATGCCCCACTCCACCGTCACCGCCGAGCTCTCCGTGCCCCCAGCGATCAAATCCTGCGCGTTCGCCGAGTCACCCCATTAACAACGTTCTTTTTGACCGTCACATCACTTGACTTTGAACCAGAATCGGTGACGAATCAGTTGACCATTCATGGGCAGGAAGGGGTTGTTCACCTGGGTGAAGGCCTTGACGCTGTCCCTGGTGAGCGTGACGTCGGGGTTGGCGCCGTCGGCGAGCTGCAGCAGCACGTCCACCATGTCCCGGGGCACGAACTCCTCCCCCATTCGGCGGCGCCGCTCGTTGTGCTCGTCCACGACGTGCTCGAGGAAGGTGTTGAACTTGTGGGCCAGCTTCTTCATCCGCCGGATGTACCCCTGCAGGTCGAGGAAGTCCAACCACGGGATCAGGTCACCGATGTTGAGCACCCCGTTGAGCAGGAACAGCTCGTCCAGCATCTTCTTGAACTCGTCCGGCGGCATCACCGCCGATGTGTCCGCCTCCGCCGACTCGTCGGTGTAGATTTTCCCCAGAACCATGCGGCTGATGACGTTGAGGCTGAGGGTGGAGAGGTGGTCCTTGAGGTTGACTGTGCGCCCCGCGCAGGCGGAGAGGTGGCGCAGCAAGCGGTGGAGCTCCTCCACCCGGATGTACTCGTAGGAGTCGAGGCGCCTGGCGCTGAAGAGCTCCATGAGGCACATCTTGCGGGCCTGCCGCCAGTAGGGTCCGTAGGGCGACCAGGTGATGTTGGAATAGTTGTAGGTGGTGTACTTGCCGGCGGCGTTCCTCGGCCGGGAGGCGAAGACGATGTCGTGTGTCTTGAGGAACTGCTTGGCCATCTCCACGGAGGAGCCGACGACGACGCGCCGGGAACCCATGTGGATCTGCATGATGGGGCCGTACTCCTTGGAAAGCTCGTGGATGGACCGGTGCGGCAGCGCGCCAATGAGGTTGAGGTTGCCGATGACCGGCCATGGCCGGGGCCCCGGGGGCAGGTTGAGCTTCTTCCGGCGGGGGCCGAAGAACAAGGCCCTCAGGAGGGCGACGGAAGCCAACGCGGTCGCTAAATAGACGGCCCAAGTGGGGATATCTTCCATTGAGAAGTTATGAGTGAACAAAAGGGGTGCTGCAGGTGGAAGATCAGAGAGGCAGCGATGATGGCGGTGGCGATGGTGGCTCTGCCGAGAGCGCTGTTGGCTGGTGTGTGGGCTATGGGCCGGTGTAGTGTGTGGCGATATTTATAGTGGAAACTAATTAACTTGGGAGTTGTTTGTATAAACAAACAAGCATCCGGAAGCCGGGATTATTTTAAGTACCGGTGGCTGGTCTCCATATGAAAAGAATGGGAACCTGAAGAGAAGGTCCCTGCGAGAGGAGGAATCTACTGAAAAAGAGTTTGGCAGATTGAATAACTTGTGGCCATAGAACATATGGCGTGACATAGATAACGAATAAATAGGAGTTAATATCACCCAATTGCCATTACAAAAGTATCCGTGGAGAGTTAATATCATCTAATTGTCATTACAAAAGTATCCATGGGAACGCATCTTTTAATTTGAAGTAGGGGTGGTGGCCATATATATGGTGAGTCGTGACCGCCCGCCCCACGGGTCTTGGTGGACGACGGGGGAGAGACTTGGACCATTTCGTGACCCGGAGGTTCATCACGGGAGGGGCGCTTTCAGCACTGAATTGGCTTATGCGTATATTATTTAGAGAGGAAAAAATATTTTTTAAAATATTTTTTGCAGTAAAATTATTGTTTGATGTAAATTTATAAAAAAATTATTCATGAAAATATATTAATAATCATATCAGTATATAAATCGTAATTGTGCAAAAATATCATCTTAGTTAATTTTCTTCGACGAAAGAGAGAATATTCAAAAAAATGTGTTTCCGTTATCTAATGTTAAATGACCAATAACTGAGTACGTGTGAGTAAGAGAGAGAAAGAGTAGAGGGGAGATGACGAAGAGGGACATCTCCTTCGACGTCAGTGCAGACATAAGATAGGGGGAGAGAGTGTGTGATACACATACAGAGAGAGAGAGAGAGAGCAAGGGAGGGAGACACTAGAGAGGGAGCCGATACCAAAGATTTAGAGAGAGAGAGATAAGAGGGATAGAGACAGGTGAAAAAGAGAGAGAGAGTGGTGGGGAGGGGGTGAGTGTAGCAGGAGAAGGGATAGAGAGAGCGGCGGGGAGGGGGAGGGTGTCGGAGGGGAGAAGGGAGAGAGAAAGAGAGATGAGAGAGATACAGACGAGAGAGAAAGAGAGAGAGCAGTAGGGAGGGGGTAGGTGTGGGAAGCGGAGAAGGGGAGGGTGTCGGAGGGGAGAAAGGAGAGAGAGAGATGAGAGGGACAGAGATGATAGTAAGAGAGAGAGATAATGGCGGGGAGGGGGAGGCAAAGAGGAGGGCGTCGAAGGGGAGTACGAGAGGCCCTCCGTGTGGGAGTGACTTCACTCCTGATGTCACTCCCACACGGAGCGACTTCCTTTCCTCTCCCTGTCCTCTCTCTCTCTCTGTGTATCACTCTCCCTCTCTCTCCCTTCTCCCCTCTTGCACCGCCCCCCTCCTCCTCCTGCCACTCTCTCTCTCTCCCTTCTCTACCTCCCACACCCACTCCCTCCCCGTCGTTCTCTCTCTCTCCCTCTCTCTATCTCCCGTGTCTATATCACTCTCATCTCTCTCTTTCCCTTCTCTGCCTCCCGCACCCACCCCCTCCCCTCCGTTATCTTTCCCTCGTCTTCGTCCCTCTCGTCTCTCTCTCTCCCCCGACACCCTCCCCCTCCCCGCCACTCTCTCTCTCCCTTCTCTGCTTCTCTCACCCCCCCCCCCGCCGCTCTCTCTCTCTCTCTCTCCCGTCTCTATCCCTCTCATCTCTCTCCTCTCGTCTCCCCTCCAGAACCCTCCCCCTCTCCGCTGCTCTCTCTCTCCCTTCTCCTCCTCGCCCACCCACCCTCTCCCCACCGCTCTCTCTCTCCCATCTCTATCCCTCTCATCTCTCTCTCTAAATCCTTGGTGCCAGCATCGGAGAGGGAGACTCTCTCCGACGTCCCCCTCTCTCTCTCTCTCTCTCTCTCTCTCTCTCTCTCTCTCTCTCTCTCTCTCTCTCTCTCTCTCTCTCTCTCTCTCTCTCTCTCTCTCTCTCTCTCTCTGACATTGGAGAGGGAGAGGGAGTTCGGCAACGACATTGGTGGAGGGGGAAGATTTTTTATGTTTTTTAAATTGAGAGTAGTCCGGTTAAAATTAATAACAGTTAATCTCACGGTTGATAACATGCCCTCACGATGATAGTATTTTTGTACAATTAAATTTTCATAGTGATATATCCGCTAATATATTTATAAAAATATTTTTTTATAAATTCACATCTATCAATGATTTAGATAAAAAAATTCGTTTACTTATTATTCCTCTTTTTTAATAAACGTTTTATACGATGTGAATGATATTATAGTACGCTAAAAAAGCAACCACATTTTTGACCGGCAGCTGACGGGGCACATTCGTAATGCGCCAGACAATCTAATATATATATATATATATATATATATATATTATTTTTAACTTTAGACAAATATATTCCATCAACACTAACCAGTGTCTTCCTTTACTTGGAAAGTCCGCGACGTTGTCGTGGGCTGCGTCCGAAGTTGGACACTAAAAAGAAAGTTAGTGGATGGAGCGGAGAAACTCCATCAAGGCGTGTCGATGTACGGACCCCCCAGGCAGCTTGGGTGGCTCTCGGAGAAAATAACTCGGAAGCCCCTCTGTGTAGTGATATTGCGAGTGGTCACCTAATGTGGTGCGGAATTGTCGACTAATCCCTGCCTTATATTCCACGTCTATTTGGCAAGCTGCAAACTTAACTGTGAATATACGGATATGTAGAGTGTATTAATTAAGTCGATCTCATATACAGTTGACCCAACAAAATTCTTAGATGAAGGGATAAACAAGCTGGACGTGGGTGTCCCAAAACGGTCGATCGTTTTGCTTTTCTCACTACAAATCGACTTTAAAAAGAAAATATTCGTTTATCTCAAATTAATGATAAGTAGATTTGATTTCAGTCCAGATTCAAGAAAATCCAAGTATAATTTTATACACCATGAATATTTAATGTGATGGATCAGAAACAACAGGTGTACGTATCTGGCTAGCCCCCTCCCTCCCTCCCTCCCTCCCCAATAATGCGGAAAGATGAGAGAAAAACGAGCCCCTCATTGGTTTCTCTGCTCACATTCGTTGCACCTCTCCTTTCCCATGCAAAGCCCGTGGCGTGGGAACATAACACATCATGTAGTGTTCCCATTGGGACCTTGACAAGCTTCAAATGCACATCTGTTCCTACGGTAATTGGACGGGTTTTGATGAGGAAGCGGTGGAATATTAATTATTAAGAATATATAAAAGGCTTGAAGAAATAATTTTGGAGAATGCCAAGTGAAAATTATGAGAAAGGTAATCAAGCCTATCTTTGTTTATTCGAAGGGAAAAAAAGAAAAAGAAAATAAGGAGTCCTTTTTTTTTACGGTACAAGGGTTAATTACAACACAAGTCACGCGATTGGTCGGTCGGTCGGTCGGTCGGAACCCACTCTAATATTCCAAACCGGCTTCAATGGGATCCATCCAAGTTGGAGAATTAATTCTTCTTCTCCTTTCTTCATCTATAGCGAGAACGCATATCAGATATACCTCTCTCCAACGTACATATGATCCCGGTCTGAATCGGCCGTTTCTAAAACAAGGTTCTCTGATCTCATAAACCATGCTGTAGCACAATTGGGAATTCCCCGGTGGGGTTTAGGGACCTCCTTGCAATATCAGGGTTCTCATGGTCTGCACAGAAACAAAATAATAATTAATTAATGAGAGGTAGGGACTAATTCCATGATGGAGACTGGCCGTAGATCGACTTTGACCCGGAGGGAGATGGTCTAACAAAAGAAATGGGGTTCGGTGGGGTTTCACGGTCAACAATGCATTGCAGTCCGTCCGTTCGGAGGCCTCTTGGAACTTTCGCCACAAACTTCCTGCTCATTGACCTGCTTTATCCTTTTCTCGGGTAGCAAAGCGGTGAGTGAGCTCATCTGTTCCAATGCTTGATGGACAGGTGCTCCCCAATTTCTTAGAAGTTGTGAAGTCTTCCCTTGACTTGCTTTCTCCCCCGTGCTCCAAAGGGTGTCAGTCAAGTCCATCAAGGTGCCCTTCTCGGAAGTTTTGCTAGCTGTTCCTGCGCGCTTGGCTTGGGCTTGCTGTTTTGCTTGGCATCATACCTCCGTGTACGTACTTTTATGTGGGTTAGGTGTCTTTCTCCTTCCGAAAAGAGAAGCCCTTGGGCAAATACATGAAGTTTCATTTATTCGCTGCGCGCCAAGCGTCGCCCCTTCCTGTCGCGAGGTTCCTCGCGGAACGTCGGGAGGGGGGAGCTCCCGCCGGGGACTCCCCCCCCCCCTCCCCCTCATTCTCCTCTTTTGGAGGTTTCATCATCAGGTCCGTCTCTCCGGAGGCGACCACTGGGTTTTTGTCAGGTGGGTTATCTAACCCTACCTGGAATCTCAGGGAGATCGGAGCCCCTCCGATCTCCTCTGGATCCTTCCCTCCTCCCTCTAGCCCTTCTTCCCCCCGCGCTGTTCTCCTGCCAACCTTACCCCGCTCTCCTCCTCCTCTCCATCCACCCTCCCGTGCTGTTCCTCCCCCCCCTCCCGCGCCGCCCTCGGCGTACTCCGACCTCATCCCCCCATCCTCCCGCCATCCTCCCGCGGGCCATTCCTCTCCGCCGGCGTCCCCCCTCCCTCCCCCTCCCGTCGCTTCCCTCCTCCCCCCTCCTGCGTTGCTCCCCCCTCCTCCGGCCGCCTTCTGCCTACCCCCCTCCCCCAAACAAAACCCCCCTCTCCGGCATCCCCCCTCCCCCCCCCACTCCCACCCGCCCCCTTCGCCCCCTCCAGCGTAGACCTCCCCCCCGGCCGCCCTTCTGCCCTCCCCCCCTCCGACCCACTGCCTTCCCCCGCCCTGGCGTCCCGTTCTCCTCCCTCGGGTCCCCCCCCCTCCGCCGCCCTTTCCCCCCCTCCCTCTCCCGCCGCTTCCCGCTGCCTCCTCTTCTGTGTTAATCCTCTCCCCGGCCACCCTCTATCCTCCCCCCCCCTCCCCTCCCGAATCCCCTCTCAGGCGTCCCCCCTCCCCTCGTCGCTTCTACCCGCCCCCCCTCCTACGTTGCCCTCCCCCCACTACCCCCCCATCTCCGATCCCTTGGCCCACTTCCCCCCCATCCCCTCTCGCCCTCCCTCCGCCCTCCCCCATTCTCCTCCTCCGGCGTCCTTCCTTCTCCGCCACCCCTCCCCCCCCCCTATTTCCCCCCCTCTGGTGCCCCTCCCTCTTCCTCCCTTTACCAAACCCTTTTGTCCCCCCCCCCCCCGGGCCCTTCGGCACTTGTGTGGTTCACCGGACGAAGAAGAGGCCAGCTGGTCGCACTTGTAGGTGACGGGTATCCCTCGGTTCATCCAGAGCTCGGAGATGCTGTGCTTATCCCCAAGCACCCCTCGGATGCTTGTCTCCCGAGTATCTTTTACACTCCGCTATTTGTTTAAGCGGTTCGGAAGCCTTGCGCTCCTCGAGGAAGATATCAACCACCTTTGATTCAACAGCTGCCCCATCGTCGTCAGGAGTCCCCCTCTGGTAGCTGTTGTTGTCTTACTGTTCTCATCTTATGTAGCTCGTTGGGCTGTTGTCTTCAAGGGCTAGAGAGGGTTGTTTCTTCGTGGTTTGGTCTTTGTCCCCCTTGTATTCTGTTACTAATGTGAAATGAATGAACTCTCTTGATTCCAAAAAAAAAAACTCCCGTTCACAAAAAATCCTACCCTCTTAATTATTGGTTGAATCCATGTGACGCAATGGACCACCCACGAGCAGATTGTAACCGATAGGAGGAGGACAACATCTCCAAGTGAGGTCACACCCATCACATCGGAGTCATATCTGACCTTCACCCCGATATTACTGTCTAGGTGGCGGTGGATAATCTATTCTGTATACTATTTTAAGGGCATGTTTGATAGAGGGATAAATAGGGGATATCCCCGTTTAAATCCTATCATACATTTGGTAGGCGCAATTAAACTAGGGATATCTAGGGTTAAGGGTTTTAGATATATCCCCAAAAACAGGGTTGAGAATGAGAATATCTCGAAATGGTGGAATGAGATATTCTCATCTCATTAACCCTGTTTTCATCTCTCCTCTCACCTCCACTCTGTCGATCGTGCCCCTCTCCTTTTAGGTGTCCGGCGGAACCCTCTCGTTCCTCTCGTTGCACCCTCGCTCCTTCTCCGACGGTGGAACCCGTTCCTCTCTTCCCTCTCCCAAGACCCTCGCTCCTTCCCTCCTCGGCAGCGGAAGCCTCGTTCCTCTCTTCCCTCTCCCACGGAACCCTCCACCTATCGGTCTTCACGATCATGCCCCCGCTCCTTCCCGTCCCGGCTCGTGGGTACGAACAAACTGGCGATCTCCGTCCCTCGCCTGCTTGTTGAACACAGTCATCTACTCGCTCGTTTGCTATCGCCTGCACTCGTCTGCTGTCGCTTGCGCTCGTCTTCCCGATCGATCGTGCCATCCTCAAAAGCCCATCAAGACAGCTACCATCGTCTCCTCGCCTGTCGATGAAAGCTCTCATTCTGCAGGGAACCCCAACTCCCTTCAGCGCGTCATCCTCAAAGGCCTTACATCGTCGACCGAATCCTACCTCCGTCATCACCTCTCCGGCCTAGAAAAAGGTATACAATCTGTACCGAGGTAAGAGGATTTCTTCCTTATTTTTTCATTCCGGTGTAATATCTTGACTCACCATATGTATTGCTCCTCCCCTATCATGTTTATAGCATTCGTTGGTATGCGGCAAATACATGATGTTTTTGGTGTTTATTGGTTGTTAACCTATCATCAAATGTGTTTAATCTAAAATAAATATTCACTGACAATTTCATTTTTAGTGTGTGGTAAGAAATTATTTTTAAGAGTTTTAGTTTGAAAGTCAAAAACAACTTCAAAATTATATAAATAGCTCTAAAGGCTATCTCCACTGTCACACACACTGAACACACACACACACCTGGCTTTCTCCACTGCATACACAAACACACACACACCCCCTTATTGGCTATTAACCTTGGTATGCAACAAATACAAATGACGTTTGTGGTTTTTATTGATTGTTAACCTGTCATCAAATATGTTTGTCCTAAATTAAATATTCTCTCACACAATTTCATTTTCAGTCCCATCTAAGAAACTATTTTTTAGAGTGTTAGTTTGAAAGCCAAAAGTAACTTCAAAATTATATAAACAGCTCTCAATGACATGACTAAAGTGCCAAAGGGTTCTAAATTTTTTTTGAAGTTATCTCCACTGTCAGACACACTGAACACACACACCCTGCCTGCCTGTCTCCACTGTTAGACACACTGAACACACACACACACACACACACACACACACACACACACACACACACACACACACACACACACACACACACACACACACACACACACACACACGAGTTACAAATTAAATATTCTCTCACATAATTTTATTTTCAGTAACATCTAAGAAATTATTTGAGAATTATGTAGATTGCTCTTTCCCTCCCTTGGTGTGTTACTTGCTCCTCCCCTCTCTCAGTGTGTTACCTGCTCCTCCCCATCGGTGTGTTACTTGCTCCTTTTCCCCTCAGGTAACCTAGTAGCATGTGACTGCAGTTGATTATGAACATGCATTTGTCAACTATATCTTTATAGTTGCTTATGTTGTTGATATCTAATAATAGGGCAGTGCATCTAAATAGTGTTGTTAATATGCCCTCAGCTTATGTGTGTTATTGATTAAATTATGTTGTTCTTAAAAAAGTATGAGTGGATCAAAGGATGGTAAAAGTAGGGTGGCCAATTGGAGCAACGAGATAGACTTGTGTTTTGTCGATCTGCTTGTCGAGCACCGTGTCAGAAAGGATGGTTTTGCCAATGGACATTGTTGGCCCGGTTAGGAGGCAATTGAGAGGGGGGTGAATTGATTGCCCACCATTTTCTTCAAATATAAACACAACCCAAACAGACCACAGATATGTAGAATAAATCAAGGACAGAGGCTTGATGGAAACGAATGAAATTAAATCAAGCAAGCTCTCACAACTCCCCAGCGCAAAGATATACTCACTCGGACAACTGTAAATGGACGGACAGTTGAGTACACTCACGTCTCACCGTCTCACACTCGTATAGCGAACGGAAAAATAGATATTAACAACCACAAGACAAGCAAACCACGGCACATTATTTTTAGGTGGTTCGGACGCACCAAGTGCCGTCCTACATCCACCCCTCTCACCTTGAGAGGATTTCACTATAAACGCTGCTCGATGGCAGCAACCACACACACACGGGCTTGATGGCCCACACACGCGGGTTCTCGCACAACGATGAGACAACCCACACACACTCGGAGCAAGCTCCGAAAATATCCAGATATGAAGAATAGAATAGAAAGATACAAGCCCAGTTCAGAGAGTAGCAATCTAAACATGAGATGACTAAGAAAGATGATAAACACTATGAATCTTCCCCACAAATCCTTAATATGCTAGGAATATAAAGAGGGTAGCACCCAGAACAAAGGAACCGAGGTTGGATGAAACCGGTGTGGAAGATGTAGTCGCCCGAAGCTCCGGATGTAGAGGATGCAGATCGCGACCTCCACTCTAGGCTTGGGCTCGATGGAACTCGACCTAGCACAACCTTCCTTCACCTCCAACAGATGGAAACCCCTCTTCTCCTGCAAAACAAAGGAAACTCATGTTAGAAGCTCAAGGGGGATATTTCGATCGAAAGGAAAGGGGCGGCTATATACAAGGGGATTTGATCCCCCAAATGACATAAAAGCCCACTCTAAACCCCCTTCATAACACATACAAAATGTAATGGATGCCCTAAGGTCATTAGGGTAAGAAAGCAAGCCAAATGGATCCATGATAGATGGGTTTGTAGAGGATCCGAAAACCCGATCGAAAGTTCAGAGAAAGTGTCGACCCATGGGGTCGACTCTTTTTCCTAAAGGTTCAGCCAGAATATATATAAAAGCAAAACCGCGACACGAGTGTCGACCCATGGGGTCGACACTTCTTACGAAGAGTTCTGGCCTGTTAAAAGAACAAAACATTTGTGATGAAAAGTGTCGACTCACGAGGTCGACACTTTTTCACGAACATTCTGTTTTCACAGAAATAAACATACTAACCTTAAAGTGTCGACCTTCAGGGTCGACACTTTTTCACGAGAGTTCTGCCTTAGCAAAACAGTAGACTCCTGGTGAAAGTGTTGACCCCGTAGGTCGACACTTTCTGACAGCGTCCTATATTTCAACGTAAGGCAGAGACTTCACAAATAAGTGTCGACCCCTGAGGTCGACACTCTTACTGACAGCAGTAAAACTTCAGTAAATGGAATTGAAACCTTCATGAATCAAAAACATGAATCAAAGTAGATCAAAAGAGTTCATACAACTCAGATAAACGTTGATAAGCATGAATTTCACCCGGATCATTCCATTCACACAAGATCCAAATAGTCAAGTATTCATACCTTGGACTTGAGAGATTGAGTGAAAAATTCCACAAGTAACCTGCATTCAATTTCCCATTCAAATTAAGGTCTCAATGTATCAATAGAAACTCTCTCGATCATCACATAGTGAGTTCCACATTCAAAACATCCATTCATTTTGCGATTCACCGAATGACCTATTCACTCATTAGTTATGTCCATCATTCGAGCTCAATCAACCATAGCTCACGTCAACATTCAATATTCAATCAAGTTGTTTCGGATCAGCCTTTTTCAAATTAAGCATTCTTACAAATCAATCATTCAATTCTGAAATTCAACAACCTCATCATTCATCAAATATGTATTTTAATGTGAATCAATCACAATGAGAACTCATGACATTTCATACATGATCTCTGTCAAAACAGTCCGGGGCTCAACAATCTCCCCCTTTTTGACGAAGATAAAACTGTTGATAGAACTATAATATTTGCATGAAGGATGACAATTTTTGAACCAAAACAACCATTTTCTCATGCACGTCAGATGCATGATTTTCAGTCAGGAATTCATAACTTGCTGAATCAACATGTAGAGATCAACTCACCCTGTTTGCCAAAAATATAATCAATCAAAAACTAAGCAAGTCATGAATCTTCATTCAAGCAATGTAAAGTTATTTCTCCCCCTTTTTGTCAGAGTCAAATAGGGGATTATTAAAACGGTAAAGGATGAAAGTTAAATCTCAATATGCACAATTAACTCAATGAGATGCATATGAAACGCAAGTAATGACCAGTCAAGCACATATGCACTCATCATACCATAAAATAGCAAACATGTTCTTTATGAACGTGTTAGGAAATATGCTATAGACCAAGAACATGAATTTCATGTGCAATAGTAAAAGGGTAGTGCTTACAAGAAGTGGTATTACAAGACTCATGAAATATGGCTGATTCAAGGTGTACATCCATACAATCACTCCCCAGATGAATATGTGAAATATGAGCAATGAAATCTAGATAGCATGGATTTTCAGATTTTCTAAAGAACATAAATAGGACCTTTTCTTCCCTATACTTTCATACAACGTGCTCGACTTTTGGTAGCTTCGCACAACCCCAAGATTATTTTGATTTTTTGAAAGACACGATGGCTAACCTTTTAACACGAGTCATGCCCTTTGTTTCAGGGACACTTCCCGGTTACTCGGCATCGTCACTTATGATAATGTGAATAGGACACTTTTCAATGTGAGTTTCCTCCTTTATCTCAGAGGAGGATTCCCGATTTACTTCATGTCAAATCATACTTATTGACTATTTTTGACGGGGCTGATAGCTTTTTCCTCACAAGTCACGTGATTTCCATGTAGGGGTTCCAGAGTCCTAAAATGTGTTAAGTGGAATAAGTGAAATCCTTATCAGTTAGATTCATTAACTCACATGTGCAAATTGTGTGAGAGATTACGTAGAATGTAAGAGATGAATTAGCCTATTCATGGTGATATCTCCCCCTAAGTGTATGCACCGTTATAGCAAAAACCTCCCCCTTAATATGTGCCATGTTAAAACATGTCCTAGTCAAAGCATTTTATTTAGCAAGGGCGTAAGGTCTTAGAAGATTTCAACAGAAAGGTGTGTAAATTATATACACTCAAGCATTTCAAAATGATGTTTTCAAGCAATTTGATTACCGGTACGTGGCGGAGTACTTAGGTCCAAAGACCACACTCACACATGATGAAAGCTTCCAGGTGGACTTGATCCACCTTTCCACTAACACTATTTGATATACCGGTAAATCATGGCATTCATGCACACATTGATGAAGTATATGCAGTTATGTACATGCGGATGCAAAAGGATGAAAGCATGTATAATAACCAAAGCTGTTATTCACTGTGATATGGACAAAAGACACAGTTTGAAGAGTAAAGATAATGAAAACTTTTATGTGCAAATCAAAAGGCAATATGAACAGTTTCTTTATGAAAAAGATGAAAAGAGTGTTTGTACAATTCAGCTCAAAATATCTAAGTGTCTAACCTGCACACTCCTAATTCTCTTCTTAGAAAGCAAAATTGTTCAGAATTCAAAGGTTTTGTAAATATATCAGCAAGTTGGTGTTTTGTATCAACAAAAATAAGTTCAAAACCACCTTTATTGATATGATCTCTTATAAAGTGGTGTCTAACTTCTATGTGCTTAGTGCGGGAATGTTGGACATGATTCTTGAACAAGTTTATTGCAGAAGTGTTATCACACATTATGGGAGTTTTCCTTAAAGAAAAACTAAAATCCAGCAACTGATGTTGGATCCAAAGCACTTGAGCCGCACAACTGCCGGCAACCACATACTCGGCTTCAGCAGTTGATAAAGCCACACAATGCTGTTTCTTTGAGGCCCATGAAACCATGCAGCCCCCAGAAACTGATAGTGACCGCTTGTGCTTTTTCGATCCATTTTGCAACTAGCATAATCAGAGTCAGTGAAAGCATGTAAATCAAATGAATTATTCTTTGGATACCACAAACCAAGGTCAAGAGTTCCATTCAAATACCTGAAGATCCTTTTCACGGCCGCTAAATGAGAGTCCCTAGGACAAGATTGGTATCTTGCACAGAGACAAACACTGAAGTGTATATCAGGCCTACTAACAGTCAGATAAAGCAAGGATCCTATCATACCCCTAAAAAGTTTTTGATCAATTTTGTTACCTTTTTCTTCCTCCATATTCTGTGAGGTGGACATTGGTGTTGCAAAGGGCTTGGCAGTCTCAAGTTGAAATTTCTTTACAATATCTTGTGTATACTTCTTCTAGTTGATGAAAATCCCATCATCCATTTGCTTTATCTGTAATTCCAAGAAGAAGTTGAGCTCTCCCATCAAGCTCATCTCGAACTCCCCCTGCATAAGTTGGGTAAATTCATCATTCATTTTTGTGTTGGAGGCTCCAAAAATAATATCGTCTACATAAACTTGAACAAGTAATGAATGATCATCACAAATTTTTGTAAATAAAGTTTGGTCTATGTTACCTCGTTTGAAGCCGTTTTCAATAAGAAATGAACTTAATCTATCATACCATGCCCGGGAGCCTGTTTCAAACCGTATAGTGTCTTGTCCAATTTGAATACGTGGTCGGGAAACCTTTCATCTTCAAAGCCCGGTGGTTGCCCCACGTACACTTCTTCCTTGATCACTCAATTGAGGAAGGCACTCTTCACGTCCATTTGAAACAGTTTAATGTTCCTGTGACAAACATACACAAGTAAAATTCTAACTGCTTCCAATCTAGCCACAGGTGCAAATGATTCATCAAAATCAATGCCAAATACTTGAGAGTAGCCCTTGGCTACTAATCTTGCCTTATTCCTTACAACCACCCCATCTTCACTAAGTTTGTTTCGGAAAACTCACTTAGTTCCAATGATAGGATGGTCATCAGGCCGGGGCACGAGGAACCACACCCTATTCCTTTGGAATTGGTGTAGCTCTTCTTGCATGGCGAGAACCCAAGAATTATCATTCAAAGCATCATCTAATGATTTAGGCTCAATGCTGGAAAGTAAAGCTAGATTATCGTGAATTTCTACTTCCCTCATTGAAGCCCGAGTTCGAATTCCTTCATCCACACCGCCGATCACGTTCTCCAATGGATGATCCCTGTGCGTGGTCCACTGGTGTGGAAGATTTGGATGTTGCTCTTGTTTCGCTTCTTCTTCTTCTTGTTCTTTTTCTTCTTCTTGATTTGCTGTCTCACCTTGTTTGCTTGTCTCTCCTTTTTCAATTTCGCCCTCACCTGTAATAAGAAAATGATCATCATTTGATTTCCTCATTGTGAATTCATCAACTACTACATGTGGACTTTTCTCGACAACAAGTGTTCTAGTGTTATACACACGGTAAGCTCTAGATGTTAGAGCATACCCGAGGAAGATCCCTTTATCACTTTTTGCTTCAAATTTCTCTAGATTGTCTTTTCCATTGTTCAAGATATAACAAATTGAACCAAATGGCTTGAAATGAGATATGTTGGGTTTCTTACCTTTGTAAAGCTCGTATGGAGTTTTCTTAAGGATTGGTCTTACCATTGCTCTATTTGTGATGTAGCAAGCGGTGTTCACCGCCTCTGCCCATAAATACCGTGGAAGACCATTCTCGGCAAGCATGGTACGCGCCATCTCCACGAGCGTCCTATTTTTCCTTTCGACCACTCCGTTTTGTTGAGGGGTTCTTGGTGAAGAGAACTGATGCTCGTACCCCTGCTTCCTGCAAAAAGCATCAAACTCATGATTCTCAAATTCCTTTCAGTGGTCACTTTGAATTTTCTGAATTGAATATCTCTTTTCGTTCTGGACTTTTGTGCAAAAATCAATGAACTCATTGCAAGCATCACTTTTATTAGCAAGATATAAAACCCATGCATATCGCGAGAAATCATCAACTATCACAAAGCCATAAAGCTTCCCGCCAAGACTGCGAGTCCTGATGGGACCAAATAGATCCAAATGCAACAGTTGAAGGGGTTTTTTTGTAGACACAATGTTTTTGCATTTAAAGGATGTAGTGGTTTATTTTTCTTTATTACATGCTTCACAAATTTTTGAAGTTTCAAAATTCAGTTTAGGAAGACCTCTGACTAAATCATGACGGTTCAACTTCTAATAACATTAAAACTAGCATGCCCAAGACGGCGATGCCACAACCAAACATCTTCACTTTTGTTAGCAACTAAACACAGTTTCTTTGGTGCAAGTTCATAAAAGTCAACTTGATAAGTGTTGTTACATCTCACACCTATGAACTTAATTTTCTGTGTGTTAGCATCAATGATCGTACAGTGTGAAGATTCAAAAATCACTTTGTGACCCTTGTCACAAAGTTGACTAACACTAAGCAAATTATGATGAAGACCTCTAACTAATGAAACATCTTCAATGCAGTGGTTAGGGTCCTTACCAATTCTCCCAATTCCTATGATCTTACCATTGTCCTATCCTCCGAAGATTACCGTTCCGCCATTCTTCTCAGCAAGGTCTGCAAAGAGGAGTTTGTTTCCAGTCATATGCCTGGAGCATCAGCTATCCAGGTACCATTTATTGTCTCCCGCCTTCATGCAGACCTACACCAATTACCAACCATGCTCATTTTGATTTGGGTACCCAAGCAAGCTTGGGTCCCTTCACGTTAGCGTTCCCAAGTGACTCATAGTATCTACTGAAAAACAATTCATCATCATATTGCATGAGTTGACATATATACATGTCATGCCCTACTTTCCCACAATAAAAACACGTGGGTCTTCTCCTATCAAAATCTTTCCTTTTATTTACATTTGTAAAGGTTAAGGGGAATTTGGAATTAACAGTTTGTTTTCCAAAGTGTGTGTGTGAACATTCTCCTTGATAAAATGAATTCTTCACAGCATAATGAGCATGATTTTTGTTGCTATGCATTACACTTTGATTCTTTTCAACTTGTTTTCCTTTCTCTCTCACTACCTTTCCATTCCCACTTTTCAATTTTTCAATTTCAATGATAAAATTCTCATTCTTCTCTTTCAAGTTTTCTTTCTCTTTTTCACATTCACTCAGTTGAACATGCAATTTTTCAAACTCTTTGTTCAAGAGGTCATGCTTTTCTTGGATTTCATCTTTTAGCTTAAATGTATTTTTCTTCTCTATATCTAAGCATGCTATCTCCTCTTCAAACAAAGACAACTTGGTTTCCAAAGCATCATTAACATTTTTCAGATTTTTAATTTGCATTTCAAGCAAATTACACTTTCCACAAGAATTAGATGAGTGAACAATTTCATGGATCTTTTTCTTTAAAGTCCTATTTCCATTTTTCATTCTTCTATATTTCTCATCTAACTCTTCATAAGCAAGTTCCCACTGTTCATTTGAAATGGCCTCAGTGTCAGAAGTTACCTGTTCACTGTCGCTATTGGCCATCAGACACATCGTCTTCACGAGTTCTTCAATGTCCTGCTCTTCATCATCGGTCGTGGGATCATCCTCATCCTCATCGCTCCATGTCGCCTTCATGGCTTTTGGCTTCTTGCCCTTGCCGACCTTTCCTTTCTTCTTTTGGAGCTCGGGGCATTCTCCTCGCATGTGCCCCGCTTTCTTGCATCCATAGCAAATGATTTCGGCGGCCTTGGATGGTTCATTTCTTTGTCTTGACTGCCTCTTCCCTTTCCTGAACTTTCTGCCAAATCTTCTTCTTTGGCGCAAGAATTATCTTACCTTTCTTGTGAGCATAGCAACCTCTTCATCGTCGGTGGTTCCCAACGATTCCTCTTGGCTCGAGACACTCTCCGGGAGTGCTTTCAAGGCGATTGGCCTTTTATTCTTCGGATCCTCTTCCGTCCTTTTGATCACATTGATCTCATAAGTCATTAATGACCCTATGAGTGCATCCACGGTAAGCGTTGTCAAATCCTTGGAGTCTTCTATCACGGTCACCTTGGTGTCCCAACTTGGCGACAGTGACCTCAACACCTTCCGTACCAACTCCTTGTTGGTGAACTCTCTTCCGAGTGACTTTAGTCCGCTCCATGAGTCGCGCGAACATTTGGGAGATATCTTCTTCATCTTTCATTCTAAATAGCTCGTAGTCACGGGTCAGCATATTCACCTTTGTCTCCTTGACTTCTGTGGTACCTTCATAAATGAGCTTGAGCTTGTCCCACATTTCCTTGGTGCTACTGCACATGGAGACACGAGCATACTCGTTAGGGTGAATAGCACACCGAATTATATTCAAGGCATTAAAATTTACAGTGGCTTTCTTTATAGCATCATCATCCCACATATCCTCATCAGGGTTTACAGCATACGGACCATTCCTAATAACAGTCCATATTTCATGACTTTGCGCTCTAAGAAATACGGTCAGCCTATTCTTCCAATATGGGTAATTACTCCCATTGAAGAAGGGTGGCCGTTGAATTGAATGCCCTTCGGGCATCATCCCCTTGTGGAGGTTGTTGGCCATTCCTAACAGATCACTCTAAAACTGTTAGGTTTTCTAAAAAGTAGAGCCGAGGCTCTGATACCAATTGGTGGCCCGGTTAGGAGGCAATTGAGAAGGGGGTGAATTAATTGCCCACCCTTTTCTTCAAATATAAACACAACCCAAACAGACCACAGATATGTAGAATAAATCAAGGATAGAGGCTTGATGGAAACGAATGAAATTAAATTAAGCAAGCTCTCGCAACTCCCCAGTGCAAAGATATACTCACTCGGACAACTGTAAAAGGACGGACAGTTGAGTACACTCACATCTCACCGTCTCACACTCGTATAGCGAACGGAAAAATAGATATTAACAACCACCAGACAAGCAAACCATGGCACATTATTTTTAGGTGGTTCGGACGCACCAAGTGCCGTCCTACGTCCACCACTCTCACCTCGAGAGGATTTCACTATAAACGCTACTCGACGGTAGCAACCACACACACACGGGCTCGACGGCCCACACACATGGGTTCTCGCACAACGACGTGACAACCCACACACACTCGGAGCAAGCTCCGAAAATATCCAGATATGATGAATAGAATAGAAAGATACAAGCCCAGTTTAGAGAGTAGCAATCTAAACAGGAGATGACTAAGAAAGATGATAAACACTATGAATCTTCCCCACAAATCCTTAATATGCTAGGAATATAAAGAGGGTAGCACTCAGAACAAAGGAACCGAGGTTGGGTGAAGCCGGTGTGGAAGATGTAGCCGCCCGAAGCTCCGGATGTAGAGGATGCAGATCGCGACCTCCACTCTAGGCTTGGGCTCGATGGAACTCGACCTAGCACAGCCTTCCTTCACCTCCAACAGATGGAAACCCCTCTTCTCCTGCAAAACAAAGGAAACTCACGTTAGAAGCTCAAGGGGGATATTTCGATCGGAAGGAAAGGGGCGGCTATATACAAGGGGATTTGATCCCCCAAATGACATAAAAGCCCACTCTAAACCCCCTTCATAACACATACAAAATGTAATGGACGCCCTAAGGTCATTAGGGTAAGAAAGCAAGCCAAATGGATCCATGATAGATGGGTTCGTAGAGGATCCAGAAAACCCGATCAAAAGTTCAGAGAAAGTGTCGACCCATGGGGTCGACTTTTTTCCCTGAAGGTTCAGCAAGAATATATATAAAAGCAAAACCGCGACACAAGTGTCGACCCATGGGGTCGACACTTCTTATGAAGTGTTCTGACCTGTTAATAAAACAAAATATTCATGATGAAAAGTGTCGACTCACGAGGTCGACAATTTTTCACGAACATTCTGTTTTCACAGAAATAAACATACTTACCTTAAAGTGTCGACCTTCAGGGTCGACACTTTTTCACGAGAGTTCTGCCTTAGCAAAATAGCAGACTCCTAGTGAAAGTGTCGACCCCGTAGGTCGACACTTTCTGCCAGCGTCCTATATTTCAACGCAAGGCAGAGACTTCACAAATAAGTGTCGACCCCTGAGGTCGACACTTTTACTGACAACAGCAAAGCTTCAGTAAATGGAATTGAAACCTTCATGAATCAAAAACATGAATCAAAGTAGATCAAAAGAGTTCATACAACTCAGATAAACGTTGATAAGCATGAATTTCACCCGGATCAGTCCATTCACACAAGATCCAAATAGTCAAGTATTCATACCTTGGCCTTGAGAGATTGAGTGAAAAATTCCACAAGTAATTTGCATTCAATTTCCCATTCAAATTAAGGTCTCAATGTATCAATAGAAACTCTCTCAATCATCACATAGTGAGTTCCACATTGAAAACATCCATTCATTTTGCGATTCACCGAATGACCTATTCACTCATTAGTTATGTCCATCATTCGAGCTCAATCAACCATAGCTCACGTCAACATTCAATATTCAATCAAGTTGATTCGAATCAGCCTTTTTCAAATTAAGCATTCTTACAAATCAATCATTCAATTCTGAAATTCAACAACCTCATCATTCATCAAATATGTATTCCAATGTGAATCAACCCCAATGAGAACTCATGACATTTCATACATGATCTCCGTCAAAACAGTCCGAGGCACAACAGACATTTTACAAAGGAGGCATGGAGAGATACGGTGAAAAAATTCAATGAAATGACAAAGTTAGGATATTCATTGAAAATTTTGAAAAATCATTTTAAAAATTTGAAGAAGAGGTACTATTTAATTGTGGTTATAAAGAACCGTTCCGGATGGGGTTGGGATGACGAGAAAAAAATGCCAGTCGTAGGTGTAGAGGAAACTTGGGATGATCTCACTGCGGTAGGTAACTATTGATTTTCACGTGAAATTGTTCATTTTACCTATTATTATATTAATAACATCTTGGCATAAATATCAGATCAATGAGGAGTAAAGAGCAATTCAAGGAAAGCCTTTCATAGTCTTTGACCAAATGGATTTAATTTGCGCCACTTCCATGTCGAGAGGTGACTTGGCTGCCAGTAATGAAGGCACATTCTATCTTGACACACATAGTAGTGATGGAGATGAGGAACAACGGGTTGGCCAAGATGAATCAGGGTTGAATTTTAATGTCAATACTATCTTCAATGACTCTGAAACAACTGAAAATATTCAGCAACCATCACAAATGTCAACTCCTAATACAGACGCAACCACGGATCCTCCCGCTGCACCCACAAACATTCCCTCTTGTAGTGTTAATAGGAAGAGGAGACGGGCTTCACAGGGTAACGATGATTCAATTGACAAGTTGGTAGCCCTAGGTCATGAGAGGTTAACATTGGCCCGAGAGATACTCCAATTACAGAAGACACAAGCCACGCCGCCAATGAATGAGGCTATTGGCATACTTATCTGAAGTCCCGCGATCAATGACACCCAAGAGGGGGGGTGAATTGGGTGTTTACACATTTTAAGAAAACTTTATTCGATTTAAACAAGTGTGAGGAATAGCCACAATGAAGTTCAGATCTAAATAAAAAACTATCAGATCTAGCAAAAGCTACCACACTCAACTGATCTTTGGTACCATGGCGGAGGTGGGAATCTGAAGATTCTACTCATGCAAAGTGGTATCTTTGTGACTAGGTTTGCCTTGTCGATCCGAACTCACCTTTTGATATACCAGAGATGTAATGTGAGAATGATGGATTATGCTAAATCTAACTCAATCAAAACAACCAAATTAATCTATGTGTGTGCTTTCACAGAATGGTGATAGGAGAAAAGGATCAAACCACACAAGAGACACGATTTTTAGGTGGTTCGGATGCAACAACGGCAACCTACATCCACCCCTCACGATCTGTGAGGATTCCCACACTATCTTGTAAAAGATTACAATATCAAATTACAGACACACACACTCGTGAGGAGTTCCGAACTCCCGCGAAGGTGCACAAGCACCGAATCACACAGAGAAGTGAAGAAAGAGAACCATACACATACATACACACACGGATATACGTAGATCCACACACACAAGTGTTTAGATATTACAGGAACACACACTTGAGGCTCAATTAGAAATGAAAGAAGAAACACAAATCAAAAGCTTCAGATTTAAGCTCCCCCCTTAGTGGATGAAGAGGATTTTGGATGCAGCTTGATCTCCACTTGACTTGGGTTGATTGGCCTCAGATTGAGCTTGAGAAGCTTGGAGATGGATGACGAACTTCTTGCACGGAACACTGTTCACGGAGCTACACTAGCAGCACTCTTTCTCCCTTAGCAGCCCCCTTTGATCTCCCTTGAGTGATTAGGGTTTCTTTCCCCCAAGAGATGTTTTTATATAACTTGGATGGTCAAGGACAAGCCAAGACACAGATCCACAATTCCAGGGATGTCTGGAGACTTTTGGGATTAAAAAACCATTGATAGATGCTTCAGCCTCGTGGAGAAAATCAAGTCAACAATGGAGGCTTCGAAGCTGGCGGTCGACCGGGCATAGGTGGGCGGTCGACCGAATTTTACAGAGATTGAGCCTTTCAACGCTAGGAAATCCGATCGGCCGGTCCATGGTCGGCGGTCGACTGCGCTTGGAAAAACATGCTTTTTTAGTGCGGTTAGCCAATGAATCATAGCATGTAAACAAATTACTTTTAGACCACTTCTTGTTCCAAACAATAGTGGTGCGGACACCCGAGCAGTTGAGCGGCACGACACGCCGAGCCACTGGTACCGCACACGAAGCATGACTCGAGTCACCTCAGCGTCCATCTGGCTCGGAGACAGCCTGGAGACTCCGCCTTGAGCCTCCCCATTTATCATATTAGTTAGACTTTATTTATGTGTAATTTGTGTTTATTTCATTGTATTCGGTTTGCTATTTTGATTGTAATAGGGGCTTATGTGCAATATGGACCCCGTGGGCCCCCCAGGCCCCATCCCATTGAGCCACCTCAGCCTAGGGTCCCATGTGGGGTCATTCAACCTTCCACATGGAGGCTTCTAGAAGGGTGGGCCAAGTGGGGGGACATTGGAATACAAATGTCAACAAAATCCACCCATTTCCACCTACCATGTCCCCTTGACCCACCCTAGTCAATGGGCCGCCCCCCCTTAATTTATTTATTATATTTTGTGTGTCTGTGTGTCACACTCAATCCAGGCCACCCATTCCCATCCCCTAGATCCAACGGTGGACAATGGATGTGAGATGTAACACATAAATACTTGTAATTTCTCATTTTGAGAAATTAATGCATTCATTTGGAAGAAAATATCTTAGAGCAGCCTGGTGCGCCCCCCTCCTCTCTCCTCCCTCTCCCCCTTGAAGCTGTGAAGACTTCCCTCTGGAGGTGTGACTCCTCCCCTTATCATTCCGGTCGCCGTCGCCGCCGCCACGAGCCGCCATCGCATCACCGCCGAGATCGCCGGAGTTCTGCCTTCATCCGACCACAGCAGCTTCCACGAAATTCAGCCGTCAGCCACGAGCTCAGATCGACTTGAGATTTTGAGGGGATGTTCCAGAGGTGTCAAGAACATCCCAAAAAATTTGGTTGGTCATAAATATCTACTTTGACATTTTTTCATTTTTGTCCAACCTTAATTTCTAGATCTGTCTGCTTGATGTTTCAATTTCCACCCGCCCTGTGTTTCAAATGTTCGGACCCCTTTCCGATTTTTGTTAGAGCTCCCACTTTTACTGGGCATTATGTCCATCAACCCCACCGTCCAAAAATTTTCTTGAATTTTTGTGAGGCCATCCCATATTTTTCAAAAATTGATCTCAGAGATAGCTATAGTGCTGTCCACCTGTTCCCAGATCCGACAACCCTCCAGTAAACAAATCATAACAAATCACAGTCACCTCCAATCAGTCCACAAAAAATATCCCCGTTCTCCTTGTTCTACATCCCACAAGGTTGATGAAGAGCTCAGGGCTGAATTTGCCATATTCCTCGCGGTCAAAGGCAGTCTTCAGACAACTCACCTGTAGATCTGATGTTTCGGTTACTGTACAACAGGGATTTGTCAATTCAATAAAGTTCTGATCCGACCTGATTCCGCAGATCTCTCTGGGTCTAGATTGAAGCATTTGAAGAGAGCTTTCCAACGATAGCGCATGCGTCCCGATCCAACGTCGGGATTGATCGCAGCGGTCATTTTCGTCGGAGCGCGCGTCGGAACACAGCAAACAAAATCCGTGGGAAGTTAGTTCAAGAATTGGGAATCGGGGCCGATCGACCCCCGATCGGTGTTCCCGGCCGACCGCCGTCAGTGGAGGCGCGCCACCAGGGGTCCCCATCATAGTGGATCCCACCCCCGCAGATCTGGAGGACAGCGCCGTCCGTGGGCCCCACGGGCCCGTAGAAGCCGCCGTTCGGAAAGCACGAAAACGCGGAGTTCGGCACCGCCGGGTGACATCAAGATGCTGCCCGTCAACCCAAGTTGCGTGATTCCCGGACCCCACATGTGACCTTTTACCTCCCTGCGTGGAGTGGGTAGACTTAGTGTATTGCTGTAATAATTGTTAACCGGGAGTCCGTGATTCGGCCGGGGTTGTCTTCGCCACGCCGGGTGCGTGGAGGTAATGGTCCGAACCTCTTGGCGTTCATTTGCTTAGCTAGTATATGGTCTTTTGCCGCTGCCAAGAGCGATAGGTACTAGCCCGTGTGTTCATATCACCGCTGTGAGTGTGAGAGTGACCCATCCCGTGACTCGATCTGAGTCTGGAAGTGAGTCGACTACCCGTGAACTCTGCCGATTCTTCAACCGCGCACGATCCGCATTTCCCTCGCTTGGGACGACGAGTGAGCTTGCATTTCTGTTAGCGACGTATAGCCCATAGGAGCTCTCCATGTCGGGCTTAGTGTCTCTCCTATCATGTGTTGTTGGTCGTGTCCGCATCAAGAGTCCGAGGTCCATACCACGTAGAGTCGGTCCCCGTGTCCGTCCCGCATCAGTTTGGTATCAGAGCGAGTCGAGTCTAGGGTAGTCGTTGCATATGTCTTGCATAGTATAAGTCGAGTCTAGGATCATCATTTCAAAACAACAAAAAAAAAGTGTTTTAAAATTGCATTTCACCCAATAGCTCGGTATATTAAAAGGCGTTGCCCGAACATTAGGTTATGCCTATCGGGAGGGTAGCGTACTTGCACGAGTGATCTTCGGATCGCTTAACTCCGCCTCGTGCCAGATATTGGTCAGGTCTAAGTGCATCATCTAATGAGTGTTTGCATTATTCGGTGTCTTCTAGGTCGTGTGTCTTTGCATGCCCACCCGTCGAGGTACCCAATACTCGCCACCACCACCTATGGCGGACTCCCGAGCCCATAGCTCCGATGAGTCCTCAACGGCCGAGATGTTCCGAGCCATTATGGAACGTCTTGACACGCGTATGGATGGTCTTAGTACGCGTATGGATGGCATAGGAACGCGTCTAGAAGGGCGGATGAAAGCTCTCGAGGATCGGGCAGAGAGTTCGGATCAGTCCATTCAAGGCCTTGTAGGGAGGATCGCCGTTCTAGAGAGGGCCCCAGTAGCGGCGCAACCCGCACCGACGAACGGCCAACAAGAGCCGGCACAGCCACCCGCCGTGCCAAGGGCTCAAGTGGAGGATGTCGGGAGGCAACATGTGCCTATAGTGGATGATTATGCCTCCGACAATGATCAGGGGGAAATGGTCGTCGGAATCAACGACGGAATCGTGATTATGATGATGACGACCGCATCCTTAGGGGTGTGCGTGCGGACCCTCCCACCTTTAGCGGGTCCTTGGACCCGAGGGTGTATTTAGATTGGGAGGCCGGCATGGACCGGTACTTCGAGTGGTTTGAGATGACGGACCACCGAAGAGTCCGATACACGAAGATGAAGCTGCAAGGGCAGGCTCAAACTTATTGGATCAATGTGGAGAGCCTGCTCAATCAGTGACGTCAACCCCAAATCGGTACTTGGGATGATATGAAAATCAAATTGAGGGAGAAATACCTTCCCGCCTCATATCGCCAACGTCTTATAGACAAGTGGCAAAGCATCTCCCAAGGGAACCGATCCGTGACCGAGTACACCGCCGAGTTCGATGAGTATTACTTACGATGTGGGGTCACGGAAGAGAGCACCATTGTTAGCTAGGTGCGATTGATAAACACAGATCCAGAGGGGGGGTGAATGGATCTTTCAAAGAATTCTACCCAATTTAAGATTCGCATGAGATGATAACAACAAGATCAGTGGACAATTGATCAAACATAAGATATGCAAACTCAATTAAACTCTAGGATATAGATAATCAATTAAATCACGGTCCTAGCATGCATCTAGCGGAAGCAGGCAATCAAACAAACCACTGCACAAGGATTTTTAGGTGGTTCGGTCCAAAGACCTACGTCCACCCCTCACTCCCAACCGGAGTGAGGCTTCCACTAGTAACACTAGCACAGCAGACTCAGTCTGCAACAAATGCTGCCAAATAGCTTGACCAGGGGAACAACCTCCCCTCTTCCTCCCAACCGGAGGGACACCCCAAGTGACTCCCAGCCACTTGGAAACCAGAGACACACGGTCTCTCTTCCTCCAGACCTGGAGGGAACCCCTGGACTTGCTACCCACAAGCCCAGAACCGGAGGACCAAACCTCCCTTCCTCCAAACCGGAGGGGAACCTAGAGACCCAAGTCTCTCTTCCTCTGAAACCCAGAGGGAAACACAAGTGACACCAAGTCACCTACAAACTAGAGGTCTCGGACCTCTCTTCCTCCCAACCGGAGGGAAACAACCAATGACACCCAGTCAAAGGCAACCAGAGACGCAAGTCTCTCTTCCTCCACACCGGAGGGAACCCGACCTCACACTAGAGGATCGGAAGAACAGCAAGTGAATAGTTCAAAGGAAAAACAAAAACGCAGCAACAGAAAGCTGAAAAGATAAAATCAAATATGGCTCTCGCAGGAGCTGGCTGGCCTGGATTTGATCCACGGTCCAGCAGGAACTTCTTCTTCTGCTTCTCTCTTTCTCCCAGCACGAACTCTCTTTTCTTCTTCTTCTTCTTTCTTTCTTCTTCTTCTTCTCACTGCTTCAGCCTTCTCCTTCTTCTCACTTCTTTTCTTCTTCTTCTCTATTCTCTGTATCGTGGAGGCACTCTCTGCTCTTCAGCTTTTCTCGATGGCTCTCTGCATTTCGATCACCCTCAGCCGATGGAGGAGACTCCATATATATACCAGCAGCAGGCAGCTAGGGCTTATGCTCTTTTCGATTCCCGCCCAAACTTCAGTGGTCCACGTGTCAGCATTTCAGCCTCTAGGATCATGTGCAAGTCTTGAAGGCCTCATCCATTAAACCTGTCAGATAATCAGTTGAATAACCTGTCAGTTAATCAGTCGAAGATAGTATCAGCTTAAGGCAATGTTCAGACTTCATTCAGCGAGCAAGGCACACATAGACGGCTGTATAGACTTAGTTAGTTCAGGCCGCTAACAACGAGTGTATAGACTTAACGAAATAGTGAGTGTACAGACTTTAGTGTTAACGTGCCAGAGAAACCAGTGTACAAACTTCATGCTGTACAGACTTGATGTTGATCAAAAGACCTTTAGACATCAGCCCAAGGCGTCAACGCTTCCATCGTGCAGCGTCGCCTCAGCTCCTCAAGCGAGATGCTCACGCCCTTGGCAACTGGCCAATGCGTCAACGCATCCAGTGTCAGCGTCGACGCAGTGAACAAGACAGAAAGCGAAAGATGCACAATTGCGTCTACGCAGTCAGCCAAGTGCGTCAACGCACTAAAAGCACAAAACCCATGAAGACAGACAGGCTGTATAGACTTTGATGCTCAAAGACGATTGTATAGACTTTGCCTTAGAAACGAGTGTATGGACTTTGAAACAGCAAATGAATAAGTATGTACACTGAGGGAGTGTATAGACTTGGAACCCAAAGGCAGTATACAGACTTGGTAAGTCTGAGCCAATGTACAGACATCAAGTGAAGACCAGTATATAGACTTCTCGTGAAAACCAGTGTACAGACTTTGAGGCATTTGACGGATGTATATACTTAGCCTTTGAGGAATGATGTATAGAGTCTGAACGTGAAGGCAGGCTGTATAGACTTGAAGCGCTTGAAGCGATGTACAGACTTGGTGGTTCAAACAGTGTACAGACTTGTGAAGGCTTCAGCGTTGTACAGACTTGGAAGTTCCATTGTGGATGTATGGACTTGATGATCCACTGTGGATGTATAGACTTGAATGAGTGAAGCCGATGTACAGACTTGGTGATGAGACACCAATGTATAGACTTGTAAAAGCGAAGCCAATGTACAGACTTTGAGAGACATGAACACTGCGATGTTCAAACTTTAGCAGTGTATAGACTTGGCCAAACGTAGGAAAAGCTATGAATGTATAGACTTGGCCAAACGTAGGAAAAGCCCCCAATGTGCAGACTTGATCATCCAGATTCAAAGCAACCGATGTATAGACTTGAACGCTGTACAGACTTCTCGAAGTGATGCTTGAGCAAAGAGACAGTGTACAGACTCTGTGATGAAAGGCTGATAGAGCGAGCGATGTATAGAGTTGGAGAAGAAGACGCACTGTTCACGCTGTACAGACTTGACGTTGGAACGAGATTGTACAGACTTGCTAAGACGATCGGATGAAGAATGCATTGTGTGGACTTTGATGAAGAGCCCAATGTACAGACTTGACGTTGAAAGCTGAAGGATTGAGCGATGTATAGACTTGGAGGATGCTGTGCAATGTATAGACATCCAATGAATGAAACGCTGTACAAGTGCTCAAACAGTCCGATGTATGGACTTGTATAAACCTGATGAATGAACTGAGGGGTCGACCCATTGAACAGGCTAACATGAAAAAATCCAGATAACAAACAATCCAGATAACAAACAATAGCAATCATGAAATGCATCAACAATAAATGAAATGCACCAATGCACACAGCACATAGCCTCTGCCTGTTCGTTGGTTATGTAGTTCAGATAAGATGTTCAATGAGACATACATATGCAACCCAACCAGTTAAATGCAGATTCAAATAGATGATGACTTATAGTGTTTGTTATCATCAAAATCACAGGGACACAACAATCTCTCCCTTTTTGATGATGGCAACACTATGTGTCATACTGACTTGATCAAAAACATTTCTCCCCCTTTGACTTCAGCAAAAAGACATTAGTTGAAGAGAGAGGAATAATACTGCGTAAGATGAGTGAATTAAAAGCACCCGCTTTGACTAAACTCCCCCTTTATGGCAATTAGCTCCCCCTGAATAGAATAATGATCAGAACGTTTTGAAGGTTGAAACCAAATAAGATGAAGGGAGAATATCAACAAGAGCACAGGGACACTCGAGAATGCTGACTAGATCTCTCCCTTTATGAAAAACACTAAGCATGACATGGAAGCTCCCCCTGATTAGATGGAGTGAAAGAGGTGATGAGCATCTATCAGCAAAGCACATGGGTATTCAAGAATTACCACAGTCTGTAATTACAGTGAATAAATGAGAAAGCAGGATTTTCATTAGCACACCAAATTCATAAATCTTTATAAACGAATTTCAGATTCTTCAATTATAATAGATTATGAATGAGTTTAAACTTACCATCATGATTTAAGAGTGATGTATTTAAAGTTTATCAGGAAAATTCATTACTCATATCAGAAGCATCTTTTAATAAAGATGAACCATCAACTCATTTGTTATTCATGTTGAACCTCATTCCATCTTACTCATTTAAATTCAATGACTCCTATGGAAGTTACACAAGATAGTATTGAGATTAAACATAAATAAATGAGACTGAACTTCTCTTTAAATTTTCAAAATTTTCTATTGAGCACCACTCATTTTTCCTGAGCAAGTTTGGTTCAGTCAACACCTTTTTACATGAGGCACAACACGTCTTAGGTGAAGTGACCCAGTTACTCAGTGTGACAACCACATTGCCTCTTAAAGACAACAGAGTTAGTAATGGAGTATCTTTTTACATGAGGAGACACCTTGATCAGAGGCCAGAATCCCCAGTGACTCAACACAACCATGCCATTGCTCTGCCAGATTTTCAAGCATTTTGAAAAGAGAGTTAACTATGGCACTTCATGACATGGGCTTACTCTACTTCATTGATAGAGAAGCCAGTTTCTCTGTGACCAAAGTCATTGCTCTTGCTTTGAATTTTTAAGTGTTTTCAGATTTTTCAAACAAAACTCAGTACACTTGAAATGTTTAAGAACAATACCTTCTACATGTATCTTAACCAAAGAAAGCCACGTCTTTTAAAATTTTAGATTTCAGAAGGTTTTGCATGAAGTTCATGAGACAACTGGTTAAGATTTATTAAGTAGAATGAATCAGATATTTTCAAGACTTTTACATCAAAACTTTGGAAATACATTAGACTTAAATCAATTTGATTTATCAAAACATTCTTAAGCCAGTATAATAGAAGATTCTTCTTTTCAGAATGTGTCTGATTTATGTCTAGGGTGCACTAACTAAAATCTTCCTCATTCAGATGAATCAATGACATTGTCAGGAAATCAATGGAGTCAACAAAGTAATTTTATTGAGAGAATAGCAGAGAGCAATCAGAAGCCAGCATTAAAGACTAGAATTTAGTCAGATTAGCTTGGACTAGACTTGACAAGTTATCAAGAAATGTCAGTGATAGGAACAAGCTAGTAGTTGAACTTCAAAGCGAACAGAATCAATAGCTAAGTCTGGAATACAGACAGATCAGCTATATCAGTGTAGACAGCAGAGAATTCAAGAGAACCACACATATGCCAAGAATGGATCAGATTGCTAGACAGAAGGAGTTCAAGAGGTGTTGAAGAGTTCAAACAGGAATGCTCCCCCTTTCTAGATGCGATGAAATATTTCTTTTTAGATTTTTCAATGAAGGAAAGTGTAATGCAACTAACTACATGTATGCAAAGACATGCAATGCACTACTCTTCAAATGCAACATCAGTCAAGCTCCCCCTTACAGAGTGCATGATATGCAATTAAAGCACTGAACATGATATTAAAAATTTATGCTCATTCAGACTGCCCTATAAAGAGATATGACCCATGGTACTAGGTGAAGAACTTGGTCTAGAAGACCATCTCACACATAGTAAGAACCTCCAGGCAGATTTCCCTGCCTTTTAGTAGCTTACTATTAGATATACCATGGTGTTCATGCATGATAGTGCAATTCAACATACAAGAAGTTTGGCATATCATTCATCATGGCATTTGTGTGCAATGCATTTAGAAATAAACTCAATCATTTTCATGAGCATTTCAAATTTTTCCAATTAGTTTCAGTTAGACAATGCGCAAAAGAATTATCATGATATGCAGTGCATTCAGATCACACAAATCAGAATATAATGTTTTCAGAATTTACCTGAATGGGGCTTTATCATCTTGGGTGCCTTGGTTTAATTTACCCCTCTTTATTCCTCAGTCCAAGGCACACCTGCAAAGTATTTGATCATCTTGATCCTGCAGGGACCCAAGCAGCTTTGGGTCCTGCGTTAGCCCTGACAGGTGATCTAAGCAAATTCATAGCAATATGGTCACCATGATCCATCAGATAGCAATTTTTCATAGAGTGACCAAACTTCCCACAATATCTACATGACGTGACTGGTTTCTGGTTTTTATGATGCATAGTAACAGTAGCATAAGGTTTATAAACATGTTCATAAGATTTTCTGTTATATGCATGAACAGTTTGGTTCTTATTCCTAACCAGCCAACATTCAGAAGATTTGTGACCTTGCTTCCCACAGTTATAGCATGAAAATCTTGTAAATGGTTTTGCAGGGAATTTGACACCATAGGGGTTAACAGTGTTCTTCTGAACATGCCAACAGTTCTTGACTGTATGGCCATTCTTCCCACAGTGAGAGCAAGCAAAAGAATTTCTTCTATGAAAACCATTTTTACCCCAAGTAGATCTAAACCAGCACTCAGCAGCCTTGTGCCCAGGCTTATTGCAGTTGAAGCACACAATGTGCTGACTAGAATTGTGTTTAGATCCATATGGATCATGAAAGTGCATGGAAGACCTGGCATGTAGTTTATTGTCTTCTTTCATGATAAAACAATCATTCATGAGATGACCATGCTTCCCACAATAATAACATGAAGCATCAGGCTTCCTAGCAGCATGGTTTCTATCAGAAAGATTTCTTGAATGTAAAGTTCCACTAGTATGCTCATCCTTTAACATCAATCTGCAATGTTCCATTATGTGACCTCCTTTCCCACAATAATAACATGACCCCTTTTTAATATGAGTGTGTGAGAGATCATGTGAATTGTGTGTAGCCTTCTTTATAGTAACATGAGTGTCTTTATCCTTCTTCTGTGAAGTTTCACCCTTTTTCAGTTTTTGATTTTGTTCCACAGTTTTGGGTTTTTCCTTTTTCTGTGAATTTTCATCCTTTTTCAGTTTTTGACTTTGTTCCACATTTTTGGGTTTCACAGTGGATTTTTGTGCAGTGAATTGGAAGACAGAAGGAGCAGAGGTTGTGTTCTGATTGGTAGCTTTGACAAAAACAGTAGATATTTCATTCCCATTACTCCTTTTATTTGTCGGACTATAGCCCAGTCCCTTTCTCTCAAAGTTATCACTCTTTCCAAGAAGCTTATTCAGATTGTCCTTTCCTTTGACAAATTTTGATAGAGAATTTTTCAAATCTTTAATCTCAGAATTCAAGCCACAAATATTAGCTTCATATTTGGACAGATCTGTTTCACATGAAATGACTTGTTGATGCAAGGCATCATTCAGACTTTTGAGTTTTTCAACTTCCTGTTTTAGTTTTGTTTCATTGTCAGCTTCAGATAGGGACTTATAAAGATCATCAACTTCTTGTTGAAGGGATGTGATAGTAAGCTCATATCCAGCTATTTTCCGTTCACTGCAACTGACATTTTCATTTAACATTAAGTTGATGGTTTTCAGACTCTCAATTTCTTGTTCAGCATTCATCAACCTATCAGAATTATCCACACTCACACACTTGCCTTTTTCCATTGTCATTAGCCTATCTGTCAGCTGGGTGTTTAGATGTTTCAACTCATTGATTTCCTCTTTCAGTTTACTGTTCTGCTCTAGGAGATCAGCATCAAGCACTCATTCATCTGAGAGAGACTGACATTCATGAAACATTTCCTGTTATTTTTCAGATTGAAGTTTGTCAAGATTTTTCTGAATCTCTGAATTTGTTACTCTATCAGCCTCTAGTTTTTCAGAAATCAATCTATTTTCTTTTTCAAGATTTATTGATTTGAGTTCAAATTCCTTGAGATGATTATTGAGTATTTCATTTGCAGATTTCATTTTTTCCAATTCAGAGTTGACACATTCTAATTCTCTCACCAATTTTTCATTTTGAACAATATCATTATTGTGAGCCTGATCAACTAAGCTAAGCCTTTCCTTTAGTTCAGCAATTTCACAAACAAGCTCTTGACTCTCCTTTTTGTGTAGACCAACTTGTTTCATAAGAGATTATTTTTCAGATTTGAAATGATTTAAGTCTGAACTAATAGAATCAAACTCTGTTATCTGTCTTCTAAATATTTCATTTTCAGTTTTCAGAGTTTCAAGATTTTCACCTCCTAGTTTTTCCAGCTTCTTTTTCAGTCTTCTATACCTCTTACTCATTTTTTCATGGGAGTGTAGTAGATCAGCATAGGCATCTTCCCAGTCATCTAAAGTGAAGCTAGAGAAGGGGATGATTACCTCTTCAGCATCTTGGAATTCCTCTTGATCACTGCTATGGTTGCTCTCGTCAGCCATCATGCAGTTGTCCTCATTCATCCTCTGAGCTAGCTTCAGCTGATCCAGAATGTCCTTAGCGGACCTACAGTCATAAAAATAAGAATGTAGAGCCTTGTCAGTAGCTGCTCTCATCAGGTTAAAGGCTTTCTGATTTTCTCCATATTTTGACTTGTGACTTTTAGTCCATTTGGACTTTTCCTTTGGCAATCTGTGGGGACCTTGTGAAATTAACTTCCACAGATCCGGATTAATCATTTTCACACAATTGTGAAGACTGCTAATCCATGAGTTAAAGTTAGAGCCATTGAAAACTGGTGGAGAACCCATTGAATAAATCGGCAACCAGATTAATGCAGCAAAGGGTAGAAACAGAAATGCACCAAGGGACAACAGGATCCTCTGCAGATCGTTGGATCTGATCAATCAGAGAACTGCTCTGATACCAATTGTTAGCTAGGTGCGATTGATAAACACAGATCCAGAGGGGGGGTGAATGGATCTTTCAAAGAATTCTACCCAATTTAAGATTCGCATGAGATGATAACAACAAGATCAGTGGACAATTGATCAAACATATGATATGCAAACTCAATTAAACTCTAGGATATAGATAATCAATTAAATCACGGTCCTAGCATGCATCTAGCGGAAGCAGGCAATCAAACAAACCACTGCACAAGGATTTTTAGGTGGTTCGGTCCAAAGACCTACGTCCACCCCTCACTCCCAACCGGAGTGAGGCTTCCACTAGTAACACTAGCACAGCAGACTCAGTCTGCAACAAATGCTGCCAAACAGCTTGACCAGGGGAGCAACCTCCCCTCTTCCTCCCAACCGGAGGGACACCCCAAGTGACTCCCAGCCACTTGGAAACCAGAGACACACGGTCTCTCTTCCTCCAGACCCGGAGGGAACCCCTGGACTTGCTACCCACAAGCCCAGAACCGGAGGATCAAACCTCCCTTCCTCCAAACCGGAGGGGAACCTAGAGACCCAAGTCTCTCTTCCTCTGAAACCCAGAGGGAAACACAAGTGACACCAAGTCACCTGCAAACTAGAGGTCTCGGACCTCTCTTCCTCCCAACCGGAGGGAAACAACCAATGACACCCAGTCAAAGGCAACCAGAGACGCAAGTCTCTCTTCCTCCACACCGGAGGGAACCCGACCTCACACTAGAGGATCGGAAGAACAGCAAGTGAATAGTTCAAAGGAAAAACAAAAACGCAGCAACAGAAAGCTGAAAAGATAAAATCAAATGTGGCTCTCGCAGGAGCTGGCTGGCCTGGATTTGATCCACGGTCCAGCAGGAACTTCTTCTTCTGCTTCTCTCTTTCTCCCAGTATGAACTCTCTTTTCTTCTTCTTCTTCTTTCTTTCTTCTTCTTCTTCTCACTGCTTCAGCCTTCTCCTTCTTCTCACTTCTTTTCTTCTTCTTCTCTATTCTCTGTATCGTAGAGGCACTCTCTGCTCTTCAGCTTTTCTCGATGGCTCTCTGCATTTCGATCACCCTCAGCCGATGGAGGAGACTCCATATATATACCAGCAGCAGGCAGCTAGGGCTTACGCTCTTTTCGATTCCCGCCCAAACTTCAGTGGTCCACGTGTCAGCACTTCAGCCTCTAGGATCACGTGCAAGTCTTGATGGTCTCATCCATTAAACCTGTCAGATAATCAGTTGAATAACCTGTCAGTTAATCAGTCGAAGACAGTATCAGCTTAAGGCAATGTTCAGACTTCATTCAGCGAGCAAGGCACACATAGACGGCTGTATAGACTTAGTTAGTTCAGGCCGCTAACAACGAGTGTATAGACTTAACGAAATAGTGAGTGTACAGACTTTAGTGTTAACGTGCCAGAGAAACCAGTGTACAGACTTCATGTTGTACAGACTTGATGTTGATCAAAAGACCTTTGGACATCAGCCCAAGGCGTCAACGCTTCCATCGTGCAGCGTCGCCTCAGCTCCTCAAGCGAGATGCTCACGCCCTTGGCAACTGGCCAATGCGTCAACGCATCCAGTGTCAGCGTCGACGCAGTGAACAAGACAGAAAGCGAAAGACGCACAATTGCGTCTACGCAGTCAGCCAAGTGCGTCAACGCACTAAAAGCACAAAACCCATGAAGACAGACAGGCTGTACAGACTTTGATGCTCAAAGACGATTGTATAGACTTTGCCTTAGAAACGAGTGTATGGACTTTGAAATAGAAAATGAATAAGTATGTACACTGAGGGAGTGTATAGACTTGGAACCCAAAGGCAGTGTACAGACTTGGTAAGTCTGAGCCAATGTACAGAAATCAAGTGAAGACCAGTGTATAGACTTCTCGTGAAAACCAGTGTACAGACTTTGAGGCGTTTGACGGATGTATATACTTAGCCTTTGAGGAACGATGTATAGAGTCTGAACGTGAAGGCAGGCAGTATAGACTTGAAGGGCTTGAAGCGATGTACAGACTTGGTGGTTCAAACAGTGTACAGACTTGTGAAGGCTCTAGCGTTGTACAGACTTGAAGTTCCACTGTGGATGTATGGACTTGATGATCCACTGTGGATGTATAGACTTGAATGAGTGAAGCCGATGTACAGACTTGGTGATGAGACACCAATGTACAGACTTGCAAAAGCGAAGCCAATGTACAGACTTTGAGAGACATGAACACTGCGATGTTCAGACTTTAGCAGTGTATAGACTTGGCCAAAGGTAGGAAAAGCTATGAATGTATAGACTTGGCCAAACGTAGGAAAAGCCCCCAATGTGCAGACTTGATCATCCAGATTCAAAGCAACCGATGTATAGACTTGAACGCTGTACAGACTTCTCGAAGTGATGCTTGAGCAAAGAGACAGTGTACTGTCACGCCCCGATGCGGAATCTCGGGACGTACGGTTAGGGGCAAGCGAGCAATAATTCCGAACCATTGCAAACCATTGCACAAAAGGTTGGAAAGGATAATAATCAGAGTTTTATTGATAATAAAGTTGAGTACACTGGGTAGAACAACTACATCCAAATAATAAGCAAAATACTAGAACAATCTCTCACTAATACTAAGGGTACAAACTGACTCAATAAACTAAAACTATCTCTCGATATCACTCCAGTCCATTCCCGACAAGTTCATCACCTGGAAAGAGGGGAAAAGTAGGAGTGAGCTAAACGCGCTCAGTAGATAACCACAAACAGGTTTACGTAATTAACCATTGATTTCCAATTTATATGAAATGCAGTAAATAAAGAATGACGATACGATAAAAGAAACAATGTAAAAGATATCTTGCAAGGTCAAGAAATATAACAATTTACCAAGTAATGAACAAGTAAAGTAACAGTAGATAATTTGGCCAGCAAGTATGTTACACATGTAACCAAGTAAATACGCACGAGTCAAGTAACAAGAGTTTGTCATAGACGTAACATGTCAAGTCAAGTATTCGGGTGCAATGCCTCACCCTGTCATAAACATCCCAATGGGCTCAATATCTTTTCGGGCGCTCTCCCCAGGACCAGACCGGGCCCTTATGATGCGTTGGCATTTCATTTCAATTGGATCACTGATCCCCCGTCTAGACATAGTCAATTATGGCCAATATAATCAGATGAATTTCTGTCGGGTACAAGATGTAAAGGACGACACTCGCCTCCTTTGATTCAAAAGTATAACCACGATGAAAAACCCAAAACAAGGTAGTCGTACGGCAAACACCGGGCCGTACTCACATGAGTAACGAGTCACGGGGCCAAGAATGAACGGTTGACAGTAAGCCGTTCGAGAGAGAGAAGTAAGTTCCGAAGAACGAATATACGAACCATTCGGGTCGTATTTTAAGAAATACGGTTCAAGAGAATCCGCATTAAGCATAACGATAATATCTAATTATAAGATAATTTATGCAAAATAGTCACCGGGTTGCCAATAACAATTAAACCAACCAATTTCAGTTTAATGTCCATTGATCAATTCCGGGCTCAAATATGACCGAAGATTATCCAAGGGTAATCGGTCAATTAATCAAGTTAAAACAATAGTCATGATGTAACCGTAATTTACCACGGTAAAAATGTTCTACGGTAAAAATATAAAGTTTACCGGACGGAGTGTCCGGCTAATTGGTCAAAGACTTGCCATAAGTCGGCCAGTAATTTTCTGGTTTACAGTAATTTACAGAAATTACCTATGGTAAAGTTTAGCTATTTACCATACTTATTCAATTTATCCAAAGTTACAAGTGAATTTCAATGATTTTCACTTTAAACAATTTATCAAAATAGATATTGCAAATAACAGAAATTTACTCATGTCATTATCTGTTATTTATGTGGATTGTCAATTTTTACTAATTAACATTGTTAAATGGGTCAAATAGCAAAAAAATCAGTTTTCTGGAAGTTAAACGGATGACAGTGGGCCGTTAAACCTACTGGCTGTAAAACGGTTATCATTGGGCCGTTTTATACAAGGCGGGCGATTCTAATTGGGCCGTTTGTATAAGTCGGGCGGGCAGTTCTGAACCGTCTAAGAGATAAAGCGGTCCGGTTGGAACCGTTAATCCCTGTAACACGGGAACAGCGAAACAGAAGCATAAATCCGGCGTTTTATGCATTTGAGTACGTAAATAAATGGAAAAGCATGGTTTCTACAAGCTAACATGATGCCCTTTCATTCCATTTATCAAATTCAAGGTTTGTGCCATGGTTACCTACCTTAACCGATGAAATAAGGAAAGATGAATGGGGAAGAAGATGAACAGTAGACTTGCAGAGCTTCTTCACAGCAGCAAGAACCCTTTTGTGTTTAAGAGATGTTTAAGGGGGCTTCCTCTACTTATAGGTTTGGAAGAGGAGTGTTTAATCTTCACACACGGTTTGGTCAGAGCCGCAAAATCCTTTGCATTGTTGACAACGTGTTTCTGCCAACCAAAACACGGTTTCACGTGTTTCTCAAGGTAAGGTTAGCCTAATCTAAGCCTAATCCAAAAGATTAAGGAATGGTTAACTAAGACCTCAATTTAATGTTACTAAATGATTTTTAATGAATTGGACCCAGAAGACAAAATTACTAATCAAGACATGCTCTTTCATAATATGATTTTTATGGAATTTTATCACGAGGTTTATTGTTAATCTCCCAATCTTAAGATTAAAATAATAATTTAACCCAATGTTCAACGGTTTAGTCGATAGAGAGAGTTTCTGATTTTTACCGATGAAACTTCAGAAGACAAAGTTGCTAAGAAAAATACCCTCTATCAGATGTGATTTTTACAGATTTTTCTAAGGTAGTTGTATTTTCGTATGAATAGTGTTTTCCGCGTTTTTAAGTCAGGCTTAAATCACTGATTAAGCCATGTAAATGATTTTATTAGGGTCAAGTACAGAAGACCAAAGTGTTTACCATGGTCTTTACTAATTAACTACTATTTTTCGGAATTTTTATATGATAGTCAAAATTTTTACTATTTACTATTTACCACAGTCACTATTCAACATTTACTATTTACGAAATTTAATATTTGTACAGAAACTCGGGGTCTTACACCCTCCCCTACTTAAAGAATTTGGTCCTCCAAATTCACTGGACCAAAATATAATAGCTCACCTAGAATAGATCGGGATAACGCTTCCGTATGGCGTCCTCGGATTCCCATGTAGCTTCCTCTATTCCACGCCGACTCCATTGGATTTTAACCATCGGTATGGAACGATTTCGAAGTTGTTGCTCTTTCCGATCCAGAACCTTCACTGGTCTTTCTTCATAAGATAGATCCTTCTTAAATTCAAAGTCCACATGTTGAATGATGTGACTAGGGTCGTACACGTATTTCCGAAGCATAGATACATGGAATACGTTATGTACACCAGATAATTGAGGAGGTAAGGCCAATCTATAGGCGACTTCACCCACTCGATCAAGGATATCAAATGGACCAATATACCTTGGGCTTAACTTGCCATGAATACCGAATCGACGAATACCTCTTGAAGGAGAGACTTTTAAGAACACATGCTCGCCAATTTGAAATTCCAAATCTCTTCTTCTATTATCAGCATAGCTCTTTTGCCTCGATTGGGCCACAAGTAACCGGTCTCGGATAATACGAATATTTTGTGATGACTCCGAGATAAGATCCGGTCCAAGCCATTGCTTCTCGCCAACCTCATCCCAACATAATGGAGAACGACAGCTCCTTCCATACAAAGCCTCGAAAGGTGTCATCTGTATGCTGGATTGATAACTATTGTTGTAGGCGAATTCTATCAATGCTAAATGATCGCTCCAACTTCCACCGAAGTCGATCATACAAGCTCTCAACATATCTTCCACTATTTGATTAGTTCTCTCGGTCTGTCCATCTGTTTGCGGATGAAATGCAGTGCTAAAATTCAGACGGGTACCAAGAGATTCTTGCAATCCTTTCCAAAAATGAGAAGTAAATCTCGGATCTCTATCGGATATAATGTTGACTGGGATACCATGAAGCCTAACCACTTCCTTTAAATATAATGCTGCCAGCACATCAACTGTCCACTTGGACTTAATAGATAAGAAATGTGCGGATTTAGTCAGTCGATCCACAATTACCCATATAGCATCATAACCACCTCGAGTCTTAGGAAGACCCATAATGAAATCCATGCCAATACTCTCCCACTTCCATTGGGGTATATCAAGTGGTTTCAATTTACCTGCCGGTCTGAAATGCTCGGCCTTTACTTGTTGACAAACAAGACATGTACTCACGAAATTTGCAATTTCCCTTTTCATGTTCGGCCACCAAAATGACCTTTTCAAATCCTTGAACATCTTAGTGCCTCCCGGATGGATAGTATATTTGGATCTATGGGCTTCTTCAAGAATCCGATTCTTTATATTAGCCTCATTCGGTACACAAGTTCTACCTTGAAATAATAATCTTCCATCATCGGCTATCGAGAAATCAGGTCTGCTACTCAAGCTTTCCTTAATCTCGACTAGCTCGGGATCAATATCTTGCAATAACTTGATTTCTACCAACAATTCGGGCTTCAGTTGCAACTGGGAAATCAATATCCGGTCATTATCAATATTGATATCCAGACTAGCCATTTGCTCCAGTAATTTCCATTCTTGTAACATAAGACTAGATATCTTAGCCACAGGCTTCCGACTTAAAGCATCAGCAACCACATTGCCTTTGCCCGGGTGATACTTAATAGAAAAGTCGAAATCCTTTATATACTCCAACCATCTTCTTTGTCTCATGTTCAATTCCTTTTGAGAAAATAAGTATTTCAGACTTTTGTGATCCGAAAATACCGTAAATGATTCACCATATAAGTAGTGCCTCCAAATCTTCAAAGCAAATACCACGGCTGCCAATTCCAAATCATGAACTGGATAATTAACTTCATGCTTTCTTAGCTGCCTAGAAGAATAGGCAATCACCTTGCCGTGCTGCATAAGCACACAGCCTAAGCCAATACCAGAAGCATCAGTGTAAACCATGAAACCACCCTCACCAGAAGGTAAGGTTAAAATAGGGGCAGTAGTCAGACAATCCTTCAGAGTTTGAAAACTCCGTTGGCATTCAATTGACCACTCAAACTTAATCTCTTTGCGGGTTAACTTTGTCAGAGGTACCGCAATCTTAGAGAAATCTTGAATAAACCTTCGATAGTAACCAGCCAGGCCAAGAAAACTCCTCACTTCAGTAACACTGGTAGGTTGTTCCCAATTCTTTACTGCTTCCACCTTCGATGGATCTACAGAAATACCATCCTTGGTAATAATATGTCCTAGAAAAGACACCTCTTGTAACCAGAAATCACACTTGCTCAACTTAACATATAATTGGTGATCTCTCAATAATTGCAAAGCCATCCTCAGATGCTCGGCATGTTCTCTTTCACTCTTGGAATATATCAAAATATCATCTATGAATGCCACAACCCATTGATCAAGGTAGGGTCGGAACACACTGTTCATTAACTGCATGAAAGCTGCCGGTGCATTTGTTAACCCAAAAGGCATAACGACAAACTCATAATGACCATACCGGCTACGGAAAGCTGATTTATAAATATCATCTTCTTTAATCCGTAACTGGTGATATCCAGATCGAAGATCGATCTTAGAAAAATAAGAAGCTCCAGTAATCTGGTCAAATAACTCATCAATCCTTGGCAAAGGATACTTGTTCTTGACAGTCAACTGGTTAAGTTGCCGATAATCGATGCATAATCTCATCGAACCATCTTTCTTCCGAACAAACAATACAGGAGCTCCCCAAGGGGAAACACTCGGGCGAATAAAACCCTTCTCGAGTAATTCCAACAATTGCTGCTTCAATTCCCGTAATTCCGCAGGAGACATGCGATAAGGGGCTTTAGAAACAGGAGACGATCCAGGAATAAGATCAATAGAGAATGTAACTTCACGCTGAGGCGGAAGTCCTGGTAACTCCTCTGGAAATACGTCCGGAAATTCTCGGACAATAGAAATGTCCTTAATCTCGATCTGCTGTTCAGGGGACGCATGAACAAAAGCCAGAAAAGCTTCGCATCCACGCCTCAATAACTTATCAGCACGAAGAGTCGAGATAAGAGAGATAGAACTAGGGTGTTTCACTCCCTTGAAGGATAATCCGGGGTGTCTAGAAAAAGACACGGAACAAGAACTACAATGAACATTGGCCTCATACCGAGCCAACCAATCCGCTCCTAGGATTACATCGTAATCCTTCATGTCCATACAAATCAAATCAGCTGGAAAATTCTGATCATTCACCATAACCTTACTAGAAGGATAGTAATGCTGAATTGCCGATTTAGAACCAATAGGGGTTGATATTTCTAACGGAGAACTCAACAAAACAGGTGCCATAGCTAAAGATTTAGCAAATCTCCGTGAAATAAAAGAATGTGTTGCACCAGTATCAATTAGAACAAAAGCTGGCAAGTCGAATATAACAAGAGTACCTTCGACGAGTCCACCATCCTCGGCGATATCTTTTTCCTTTGCATGAAGAGCCTGGAGCCTGCCTTGAGGCTTCTTGAAATTCAGAGGTTTTGCCGGGATAGCTTGTTCCGATAATAAAGGACAGTTGGGTATACGGTGTTCTTTGCTTCCACACCGCAGACATGCACCTAGCTTGCGCCAACAATCTTCCATCTTGTGACCAGGACGATCACAATATCGGCATACGCCCTTGAATGGAATCATAGAATCAGGTTTCTTGTCTTCTTGTCGCGGCATTTTGCCTCTCCACGAACCAGAACCAGAACTTGAACCAGAACTAGTAAAGGGTCTTTTCTTGCTCGGGTCAGTGCCAAATCCAGGTTTAACATTCTTGAGTGCCTTCGGTTGCTCTTTCTTGTTACCTTGACCACGAATCCTTTCAGTCATTTCCAAAGTATCTTCTAATATTTGTGCCTTTCTTACCATCTCAGAATATGTAGAAATTTCCAGTGGTGCAAGTTGATTGATATAATGAAGTCGAAGACCATTGAGGAAACGCTTCGCCTTCATTCTCTCAGTCGAAATAAGATGTCTTGCATAACGAGAGAGTCGTGAAAACTGAGCCTCATATTCTGATACCGATAAACTTCGCTGCTTCAAAGCTGCGAATTCTGCTCCCTTCTTTTCTTGCACGCGGTCAGAAAAATATTTATCATTGAAATATTCCTCGAATTCCTCCCACGAGACTTGTTGATCTCCGAGAGTCGGCTTAACAGACTCCCACCAAGCACGTGCATCACATTCCAGTTGGAAAACGGATAAAAGAACACGTTCTTGGTCAGTGCATTGCATGACCTCAAAAATTCTTGCCATCTCGTCGAGCCAATTCTCGGCTTCATCGGGATCAGTTGAACCAGCGAATCTAGGCGGGTTCATTCCTCGAAATTCCGATATAAATCACCAGTGCCATGAGCTGCGCCATGAGGTGCCGCTCCAGCTCCAGCTCCTGCCTGAGCCAGTGCATTCAAGGCTTGCGTAAGTCCTTGAACTGTACGCTGTAAATTCCTCATCTCAGCACGATTGGCTGCCATTTCTAGTTAAGTGCCTATAAAATAGTTACTCGGATTATTTATGAGAGAAGAACTTCTTAGATGAGAAGAGAAGAACTAGATAAGAAGAACATGATTATGGTTAAATAACTTAACCCAAATTTCTACCCAATTCTCACAAGGTTGTTTTCTTAAGCCTATAACCAATAAACCTATAACATTAAAGTGAAATACCTACGACAAATTGACCTAGGCTCTGATACCAACTAAACTGTCACGCCCCGATGCGGAATCTCGGGACGTACGGTTAGGGGCAAGCGAGCAATAATTCCGAACCATTGCAAACCATTGCACAAAAGGTTGGAAAGGATAATAATCAGAGTTTTATTGATAATAAAGTTGAGTACATTGGGTAGAACAACTACATCCAAATAATAAGCAAAATACTAGAACAATCTCTCACTAATACTAAGGGTACAAACTGACTCAATAAACTAAAACTATCTCTCGATATCACTCCAGTCCATTCCCGACAAGTTCATCACCTGGAAAGAGGGGAAAAGTAGGAGTGAGCTAAACGCGCTCAGTAGATAACCACAAACAGGTTTACGTAATTAACCATTGATTTCTAATTTATATGAAATGCAGTAAATAAAGAATGACGATACGATAAAAGAAACAATGTAAAAGATATCTTGCAAGGTCAAGAAATATAACAATTTACCAAGTAATGAACAAGTAAAGTAACAGTAGATAATTTGGCCAGCAAGTATGTTACACATGTAACCAAGTAAATACGCACGAGTCAAGTAACAAGAGTTTGTCATAGACGTAACATGTCAAGTCAAGTATTCGGGTGCAATGCCTCACCCTGTCATAAACATCCCAATGGGCTCAATATCTTTTCGGGCGCTCTCCCCAGGACCAGACCGGGCCCTTATGATGCGTTGGCATTTCATTTCAATTGGATCACTGATCCCCCGTCTAGACATAGTCAATTATGGCCAATATAATCAGATGAATTTCTGTCGGGTACAAGATGTAAAGGACGACACTCGCCTCCTTTGATTCAAAAGTATAACCACGATGAAAAACCCAAAACAAGGTAGTCGTACGGCAAACACCGGGCCGTACTCACATGAGTAACGAGTCACGGGGCCAAGAATGAACGGTTGACAGTAAGCCGTTCGAGAGAGAGAAGTAAGTTCCGAAGAACGAATATACGAACCATTCGGGTCGTATTTTAAGAAATACGGTTCAAGAGAATCCGTATTAAGCATAACGATAATATCTAATTATAAGATAATTTATGCAAAATAGTCACCGGGTTGCCAATAACAATTAAACCAACCAATTTCAGTTTAATGTCCATTGATCAATTCCGGGCTCAAATATGACCGAAGATTATCCAAGGGTAATCGGTCAATTAATCAAGTTAAAACAATAGTCATGATGTAACCGTAATTTACCACGGTAAAAATGTTCTACGGTAAAAATGTAAAGTTTACCGGATGGAGTGTCCGGCTAATTGGTCAAAGACTTGCCATAAGTCGGCCAGTAATTTTCTGGTTTACAGTAATTTACAGAAATTACCTATGGTAAAGTTTAGCTATTTACCATACTTATTCAATTTATCCAAAGTTACAAGTGAATTTCAATGATTTTCACTTTAAACAATTTATCAAAATAGATATTGCAAATAACAGAAATTTACTCATGTCATTATCTGTTATTTATGTGGATTGTCAATTTTTACTAATTAACATTGTTAAATGGGTCAAATAGCAAAAAAATCAGTTTTCTGGAAGTTAAACGGATGACAGTGGGCCGTTAAACCTACTGGCTGTAAAACGGTTATCATTGGGCCGTTTTATACAAGGCGGGCGGTTCTAATTGGGCCGTTTGTATAAGTCGGGCGGGCAGTTCTGAACCGTCTAAGAGATAAAGCGGTCCGGTTGGAACCGTTAATCCCTGTAACACGGGAACAGCGAAACAGAAGCATAAATCCGGCGTTTTATGCATTTGAGTACGTAAATAAATGGAAAAGCATGGTTTCTACAAGCTAACATGATGCCCTTTCATTCCATTTATCAAATTCAAGGTTTGTGCCATGGTTACCTACCTTAACCGATGAAATAAGGAAAGATGAATGGGGAAGAAGATGAACAGTAGACTTGCAGAGCTTCTTCACAGCAGCAAGAACCCTTTTGTGTTTAAGAGATGTTTAAGGGGGCTTCCTCTACTTATAGGTTTGGAAGAGGAGTGTTTAATCTTCACACACGGTTTGGTCAGAGCCGCAAAATCCTTTGCATTGTTGACAACGTGTTTCTGCCAATCAAAACACGGTTTCACGTGTTTCTCAAGGTAAGGTTAGCCTAATCTAAGCCTAATCCAAAAGATTAAGGAATGGTTAACTAAGACCTCAATTTAATGTTACTAAATGATTTTTAATGAATTGGACCCAGAAGACAAAATTACTAATCAAGACATGCTCTTTCATAATATGATTTTTATGGAATTTTATCACGAGGTTTATTGTTAATCTCCCAATCTTAAGATTAAAATAATAATTTAACCCAATGTTCAACGGTTTAGTCGATAGAGAGAGTTTCTGATTTTTACCGATGAAACTTCAGAAGACAAAGTTGCTAAGAAAAATACCCTCTATCAGATGTGATTTTTACAGATTTTTCTAAGGTAGTTGTATTTTCGTATGAATAGTATTTTCCGCGTTTTTAAGTCAGGCTTAAATCCCTGATTAAGCCATGTAAATGATTTTATTAGGGTCAAGTACAGAAGACCAAAGTGTTTACCATGGTCTTTACTAATTAACTACCATTTTTCGGAATTTTTATATGATAGTCAAAATTTTTACTATTTACTATTTACCACAGTCACTATTCAACATTTACTATTTACGAAATTTAATGTTTGTACAGAAACTCGGGGTCTTACAGTGTACAGACTCTATGATGAAAGGCTGATAGAGCGAGCGATATATAGAGTTGGAGAAGAAGACGCACTGTTCACGCTGTACAGACTTGACGTTGGAACGAGACTGTACAGACTTGCTAAGACGATCGGATGAAGAATGCATTGTGTGGACTTTGATGAAGAGCCCAATGTACAGACTTGACGTTGAAAGCTGAAGGATTGAGCGATGTATAGACTTGGAGGATGCTGTGCAATGTATAGACATCCAATGAATGAAACGCTGTACAAGTGCTCAAACAGTCCGATGTATGGACTTGTATAAACCTGATGAATGAACTGTGGGGTAGACCCATTGAACAGGCTAACATGAAAAAATCCAGATAACAAACAATCCAGATAACAAACAATAGCAATCATGAAATGCATCAATAATAAATGAAATGCACCAATGCACACAGCACATAGCCTCTGCCTGTTCGTTGGTTATGTAGTTCAGATAAGATGTTCAATGAGACATACATATGCAACCCAACCAGTTAAATGCAGATTCAAATAGATGATGACTTATAGTGTTTGCTATCATCAAAATCACAGGGACACAACAACCATGACTATATCCCGCTTTCGAAGAGGTTTGCGGCCCAATTATCAATATGAACTCTTTCGCCGCAATGCAACCACTTTGGAGCAGGCATATCAGATCGCTCTCAAATTGGAGCAGTTCGAGGCCGAGTTCGAGTCACCCCATCGGTTGGGCTCCTTTCCCCTTCGTAGTGTCGAGCCCCGTGGTTCATCTGGCACGTATCCGAGGGCCCCCATGACTCGACCTCAGGAGCCCGCTCGCCCCGAGCCCTTTGCTCCTAGGCCTCGTCCTCCACCCCCGAGGGACCTTCCTCGTCCCCAGCATCTTACGGCCCCACCCACAGCCCGTCCACCGGCACCCGCACCTCCTGCACGTCCTTTGTTGCCTACACCTCCTATCCGTCGGAAGGATAAAGGTAAAGGACCTATGATTGGGGAGCCTAGTGGATCACGGCAGTAGTGTTATCGCTGTAATGGGTTTGACCATTTCGCCAACCAGTGTCCCACCCGCCCATCTCTTCACATTGGGGACACACAGGCCGAGGATACCACCCCTACGGGCCTCGAGTTAGTCAGCTATGAGGCAGATGAAGAGCTAGCTAACGAGTACTATGAGATGGGAGGTGAGGCCCAGGATGCCCAGCATTCGGACGATACCCACGAGGGGGTCGTCAAATGTATCCTCACCCAGCCGCAGGTTAGTGATGACTGGCGTCGGACTACTATCCTTCATATATTTTGTAGGTTGGGAAAGCAAATTTGCAAGGTGGTCATCGATAGCGGGAGTTGTATCAATGCAATCTCCACGAACGCTGTCGCCCGTCTTGGTCTCACACCCATAGACCATCCTTGTCCCTATCAGGTATCATGGGTGGATACCACTTCCATTTCGGTCAGGCTGCGGTGCTTGGTCCCGCTGCAGCTCCACTCCTACCATGACGAGATCTGGTGTGATGTTCTCCCCATGGAAGTGGGCAGTATCATTCTTGGTAGGCCGTGGTTATTTGACCGGGATGCCACGCTCCATGGCCGGTCGAACACCTGTACCTTCGACCACGCTGGCCAGCGGGTCACCCTCCAACCCGTTCGGCCTAGGAGCCCATCAGTCAGGGGTCCTACTGGCCCTAGTACTCCGAAGCCTTCCATTCCCGGGCCTAGTACCCCATCCCCAGCTTGGGCTATGACCGTTACCTCTGGCCCAGGAGAGCCCTCGATGAGGAGATTGATGATGATTAGCTCCCGGGAAATGGAGCAAGAGCTTAGTCAGGGCTGTCCAGTGTTTGCCATTACGGTCCGAGAGGTGGAGCGGGACTCCGAGGGTGAGCTCCCACCCGAGGTTGTTCCCATTCTGCAGGAGTATGCTGATGTCTTTCCCGATGAGCTTCCCGAGGGACTCCCACCTATGCGGGATATTCAGCATGCCATCGACCTTGTTCCGGGCTCCTCTTTGCCCAACCTTCCTCATTATTGCATGAGTCCCACGGAGCATGCCGAGCTTAAACGGCAGGTCGATGAGTTAGTGCAGAGAGGGTCTGTTCGGGACAGCATGAGTCCATGTGCTGTACCCGCATTACTCGCCCCGAAGAAGGATGGCACGTGGAGAATGTGCATTGATAGTCGTGCCATCAACAAAATCACCATGAAGTACAGGTTCCCTATTCCCTGCCTTGATGACATGCTGGACATGATGGCAGGTGCCACTATCTTTTCGAAGATCGATCTTAAGAGTGGCTACCATCAGGTGAGGATTAGGCCAGGTGATGAGTGGAAGACCGCATTTAAGACCAAGGACGGTCTATATGAGTGGTTGGTCATGCCTTTTGGGTTGACCAATGCCCCCAGCACTTTCATGCGGCTCATGACTCAGGTCCTTCGACCTTTCATTAGAGTCTTTGTAGTGGTGTATTTTGATGATATCCTTATCTATAGCCGCACCACAGGGGACCACTTAGACCACCTTCGGCAGGTCTGTCTACTTCTTCGGCGAGAGCAGCTGTTTGCAAACCCACAGAAGTGTGCCTTCATGACACCTCAGCTTACCTTCTTGGGTTTCATTATGTCTAGTACGGGGGTCTCCGCCGATCCGGAGAAGGTCCGGGCCATTGTTGAGTGGCCGAAACCCCGTACCGTTCATGATGTTTGCAGCTTTCATGGTCTTGCGACGTTCTATCATCGCTTCATCCGCAGATTTAGCTCCGTCACCGCCCCGATCACGGATTGTATCCGAAAGGGCACATTTGTATGGACGAAGGCTGCATCTGTCGCCTTCAAGGACATCAAGGAGCGCATGACCCAGACGCCTATCCTTCGATTGCCTGACTTCTCGAAGGTGTTTGAGGTCTTTTGTGATGCGTCGGGTGTTGGGATAGGAGGAGTTTTGAGTCAGGAGTCCCACCCGATCGCATATTTCAGCGAGAAGCTAAATGACGCGAAACTGCGATATTCCACATATGATAAAGAATTCTACACAGTTGTTCAGGCTCTTAGGCATGGAGGCACTATCTTTTACATCAGGAGTTTGTCCTATACTCCGATCACGAGGCATTGAGGTACCTCCATTCCCAAAAGAAGCTTAACTCGCGTCACAGTCGTTGGGTCGAGTATCTCCAGCAGTTCACCTTTGTGCTTAAACATAAGGCTGGAGTGGAGAACAAGGTGGCTGATGCCTTGAGTCGGCGAGCATGTTTGTGTACCACCATGAGTGCCGAGGTCATAGGGTTAGAGAAGATGAAGGAGGCCTATATTGATTGTCCTGACTTCGGTCAGATTTTTACCACTCTCCAGGCTAGACCCTCGAGAGACCTTGATGAGTATGTGCTTCAGGAAGGTTACCTCTTTCGAGGTAGCAGGCTATGTGTTCCCCGAACTTCGGTTCGAGATTTCTTAGTGTGGGAACTACATGCGGGAGGTCTAGCCGGCCACTTTGGTCGGAACAAGACTATTGAGGCAGTGGAGCATCGATTTTATTGGCCGAGCTTGAAGCGCGATGTTGTTAACATCATGGCTCAGTGCCGTACCTGTGCTACGGCCAAGATGAAGAAGCAAAGCTCCGGCCTTTATACGCCTCTTCCCGTGCCTGATGCCCCGTGGCAGGATGTTAGCATGGACTTTGTTTTGGGATTGCCACGTACCTCCAGGAAGCATGATTCAGTCTATGTGGTGGTTGACCGTTTCTCGAAGATGGCCCTCTTTATTCCTTGCTCGAAGACTTCGGATGCTTCGAGGGTAGCCCGCCTTTTCCTTACGCATGTGGTGTGCAAGTTCGGGTTGCCTCGCACTATAGTGTCTGACCGTGATGTTAGATTCACTTCCTACTTTTGGAAGACACTATGGCATATGATGGGTATGCACCTCAAGTTTTCCACTGCATATCATCCCCAGACAGATGGTCAGACCGAGGTGGTCAATAGGAGTCTGGGAGACCTTTTGAGGTGTCTTGTTAGGGACCGCATTGGGGATTGGGATCTCATTCTACCCATGGCCGAGTTTGCATATAATGATTCAGTGAATAGGTCTACCGGCATGAGTCCATTTGAGATTGTCACAGGTCGTAGGCCTAGAAAACCCGTTGACCTTGTCCCCATGCCTATCCATGCTAGAGTGTCGGAGTCGGCCGAGTCGATTGCTAGGTTAGGAGTTTGCATGATGACATTCGTCGTCACATTGAGGCCAGCAATGCACGTTACAAGGAGTTAGCCGATGCCCACCGACACCACCGAGAGTTCCAAGAGGGCGAATATGTCATGATCAGGGTAAGACCTGAATGGTTTCCCTCTGGAACCGTTAAGAAGTTGCAAGCTCGCGGAGCCGGTCCATTCAGAGTGTTGAAACGCGTTGGATCCAATGCGTACGTTGTGGACTTGCCCGAGGAATACGGTATAAGCTCTACTTTCAATGTATCGGATCTAGTTGCATATAGGGACCCAGCGGTGATCCCTAGTGAGCCTTTCGAGCCATCTCCTCCCCTTGTGAGTGATCCCACACCTGAGTGTCCACCTCCAGCCCCGTTGTCACGGCAGCGTGAGCATATAGATCATATACTGGATGAGCAGGTGACAGTTACCAGGAGTGGATCCTACCCGCGCTACCTAGTGCGATGGAGAGGACGGCCCGCTATTGAGGACACATGGATCACGCATGGCGAGTTGCAGCGGATCGATCCGGACCTTCTGGAGCGATACAGGAGCGATGCAGACCCTTACTCGACAGGGTCGAGTTTCTTCCACCTGGGGAGAATTGGTGCGGACACCCGAGCTGTCACGCCCCGAGCGCGGAAGATACCCGGAGATGCGCGACGTGTCTATATCAATCATGTCAATCAGAGTGGTCGTGTACTCGACACAAAGACAGAGATGCGCAAAATAGCAAGATAACCCAATCCTTTATTTCATAATGGATAGACTATTACAAATCCAATACTCTGTTTTAATAAAAAGGAAAAGAATACATAGTTGACTCAAGAAACTATAGAAAAGACTAGACGACACTTGTAGAAGCTCTATCACTTTCACTCTTGACCATTCCCATCCGATTGACTTCCATCGTCGTCGGACTTACCTGAAAAGTAAAAAGGGACAAACGGAATGAGCGAACGCTCAGTAGGAAATTATATCTCAAGTACTAGCAAGGGGTTTAAGTAATTCCATTTTTATGAATGCAATAAAGCTATGCATGCTCGCATAAAACGACAAGATAGAGAGAAGGTAATATCAAAGAAATAAGATGAACTTAATCATGAACTTCCAACAAGATGACAAGTATATTCAAGGTATTCAAGCAAGTACGTTTAAGAAGTCATGTCAAGAACTTTGGCTATCATGTATCAAGCAAGTAAATTACCCTTTTTCTTTGGGCCACGCATTTCATGTAAAGTCAAGTACGATTCAAGTACAAGATGTGTGTGGAATGTCCAATCAAGCAAGTCAAGTACTCGGTATAATGCCAGATACCTTATCATTTTAACTCCCATGGGCACAAGTACTTTCGGGTGCTCCTCCCAGGACCAGATCGGGCCCTATATGCGCAGGCATTTATCATGTGTTTTGACATCCACTCTTGTTTATAGCCAACATAGAATTTCAATAATCAAGCTTGTAGACACGTATGACAACTTTGATAGAATAGAGTCCAAAATATGACAAAGGACATAGAATGGCGATAATAACGGTATAATCACGATATCGATAAAACTAGGTAGAATATGGTTCCCTTAACTTAGGTACCATGACAAATCAATATGGACATTCTTTATATAGAATTGAGGTCCACATGAACAGTATATCAAAGGTAAGATACCCTCATTCTTATCATAGAATTGAGGTTTACAAGAACGACATGATATGGCATGATATCATCATCCCATTAAGAATTTCTTATGATATACTCTTTGTATAATCATAAGGGCCGGTATACCATGTTTCTTTAGAGTGACATGGCATCAATGGTGTAATGGGTTTTTAGGGTACAACCAGCTCAGTCGGCCTTGAGGGAATCCAAGGCTACGAGGAGTCTTACGGAGGTCTCTATGACTAACTCGCTAGTCCAAAGGAACGGAATGTCCAAAGGAGAGCTTGTATGTCAATGAGAATTGAGTGTGATCGATAAAACACCGTGAAAAGTGGGACTATACTCACGGAGTGGAGAATAGTGCCGATATATATATATGTATAATATATAAACCATCGGTTAGCAAATCAGAGGAAAAATCAGTTTACAGTAAAATAACGACTTAGGTCAAGTCGTTTCTCAAGTAATTAACGCCTAACAGAAGGGCGTTTACATACGGTCCGTTTTGCAGAATTTTCAATAATTCAATAATTTATCTAAGACGCGCCTTCGGAAGGGGCGTTTCTTCAAAAGTTGACGACTACTGTAGCAGGCGTCTTTTTATTTACAATATTTTTCAGAACATATTCATTTTCAGAAATTATCAAAAACGCGCCCTTGGCAGGGGCGTTAATCATTTAATTCTTATTTTCACAGAATATATATTCCAGGATTTTAACAGATACGCGCCTTAGTAAGGGGCGTTTATTTTTAATTCACGCCCTGTGATGGGGCGTTACCACATGGAAAACGACCTAGTCTAGGTCGTGAATTCAAGAAATATCAGGAATTTACATGATCAGCAACAATTGCACGATAATCAAGGATAACAATCATATAGTCATGACAGGAAAATTGGCAGGAATTCAGATGCAGTATATTAGATTTGATGTTTCATGTTTATTGACTTTTAACCGTTAACAATTATTGATTTGATTTCATGTAATTGCATGGATAATCAGTTCCTAAGATTTATATGAAATTAACGCCTGTGTACAGGGCGTCAAATATGAAATTGACGACCTGGACATGGTCGTGTCTTGTAAATTAGCGCCCTGGACAGGGGCGTCTCTTTCAAAATTATTACAGAAACATAATAAAACCATATTAAACCGTATGCATGTCATGTCAATACGTATATAAGTCTTGTCTTAAATTATTTGGGCTACAGTAACTTGAGAAAACCTACCTTTAAGAGTTGATTTGGAGATGACCGTGAGGGATTTGTAAGAATCAATGATGCTGCAGACGTTGGATGAATCCTACAGAGGATAGATTGAAGATATTAGTTTCCTTGAAATCCATGGACTGTAGGTAGAGGAAGGGGTACTTACACACGGATGAAGAACTCTTGTTCCTCAAACGCCCGAGCCTCTTAACCTGTTAATAAGAGAAGAAGAATAATCAATATTCTTCATGCGACTGTAAACAGAAGAAGAAAAGAAAAAATAGAAGAACATATGTTCTTCACGTACCTGCAGCAGTAGTTCGTCCAAATAGTTTTAGGGTTGGCCGAACGAGAGTTTTTATAGGATTTTGGGTGTCCTATTAGGGTTAGTGATTGTGTGGAAGCAATACTTCTATGATAGAGTCATTACCACGTTTGAACTCTTCTAATGCTTATCACTTACCCTGGATAAGTTCTGGGTTCGAACGGTTCACGAACTGAATTAACGCCTTAGGTAAGGGCGTCGATTCTTTAATTAACGACCTAGTTCAGGTCGTTTCTTAAGAAACGTCTTGGATAAGGGCGTTCCTTGTTTTTGAAACACGCCCCATATATGGGCGTTTCTCTTACTTGCCTATTTGGTCGTGAGAGTTGACGACCGCACGTGTGGGCGTCCTTTCTTTAGTCACGCCTTTGATAGAGGCGTTTCTTTTTGAATTAACGCCCTAATAAGAGGCGTTATTTTAATTTTGTTTTACTTCATCTAATTAACCCTATTCTTATTATCTGTATTACTACTGTAATATATATATGTTTTAATTTATTTCAAATATTCATTTATCAGGGTTGCTACACCCTCCCCCACTTAAAAAGAATTTGGTCCCCAAATTCAATATATATATAATTATACATGTGGAGAGCGTAGAACATATACCTCTTAGAATAACTCGGGAAATCGTTTCTTCATAGATTCTTCGGTCTCCCATGTCGCTTCGCGTTCAGGATTCTTATTCCATTGCACCTTGAGCATGGGAATAACCTTATTCCTTAGAGCTCGTATTTCTCGATCTAATATCTTCAGAGGCCTCTGTTCATATGTGAGATCTTTCTGGATCATCAGATCTTCATGCTCAATAATATGTGACGGATCGTGCACATACTTCTTCAACATAGATATGTGAAATACATTGTGTACCTCGGACAACTGAGGAGGCAACGCGATGCGATAAGCAACCTCGCCAACTCTTTCGAGTATCTCAAATGGTCCGATGAATCTTGGCGTAAGCTTGCCCTTAACACCAAATCTTCGTATGCCACGTCCAGGCGATATCTTGAGAAATACATGATCTCCGATTTGGAATTCAAGAGCTCTTCTTCTTGTATCTGCATAAGCTTTTTGTCTCGTCTGAGCAACTTGTAATCTTTCTCTGATTACTTGTATCTTCTCGGTTGTATCCCTTACCATGTCTGGACCTAATAGTTATTTTTCTCCAACTTCGTTCCAACATATGGGAGATCGGCAACTCCTTCCGTATAAGGCTTCGAAAGGTGCCATTTGGATACTAGCTTGGTAGCTATTATTATATGCAAATTCAACTAAAGGTAAGTGGTCATGCCAGCTTCCTCCAAAGTCAATAATGCATGCTCTCAGCATATCTTCAACAACTTGATTAGTTCGCTCGGTCTGACCATCCGTTTGTGGGTGAAAAGCAGTACTAAAGTTGAGCCTTGTCCCCAACGAATGTTGTAATCCCTTCCAAAAATGAGAAGTAAAACGGGGATCTCTATCAGACACGATTGAGACAGGAATTCCATGTATCCTGACTATTTCTTTGATGTATAGTGCAGCTAGCACATCAATTGACCATCGGCTTTTGATTGGCAAGAAATGTGCCGATTTAGTCAATCGGTCAATGATAACCCAGATTCCATCATGTCCTCCTTTAGATTTAGACAAACCCATGATGAAGTCCATACCAATATCCTCCCATTTCCACTTAGGAATATCTAGAGGATGTAGTTTTCCCGCAGGCTTTTGGTGTTCCGCCTTGACCTGTTGGCATGTGAGACAGCGCGATACATAGTCCGCTATTTCTCTTTTCATATTAGGCCACCAAAAGTTCCTCTTTACATCTTGGTACATTTTGGTTGATCCTGGATGAATAGTGTACCTTGATCGGTGAGCTTCATCTAAGATCTTCTTCTTTAATTCCGGACAATCAGGTATACAAGTTCTATCTTTGAACGATAATCTTCCATCAGAAGTTAGTTGAAAATCAGATTGTCCTTCTAATCTGCCTTTGATTTCTACTAACATAGGATCATCATCCTGAAGTGTTTGTATCTCAGATAACAAATCTGACTGTATGCTTACATGAGATAGTGTGACAAATTTGGATTCCGTGTCCAAGCTTATATTGAGCTCGGAGAATTGTTCAAGTAACCTCCATTCTTGCATCATACAATTTGCTATCCTTGCTCTCGGCTTTCGACTAAGGGCATCAGCCACATAATTACCCTTTCCGGGATGGTATTGTATACTGAAGTCGAAGTCCTTGAGATATTCTAGCCAGCGTCTTTGTCTCATGTTCAGCTCCTTTTGTGAAAATAGATATTTGAGACTTTTGTGATCGGAGTATACAGTAAACTGTGCTCCATATAAGTAGTGTCTCCATATCTTTAGGGCAAATACTACCGCGGCCAGTTCTAAGTCATGGACGGGGTAATTCTCCTCATGCTTCTTCAGCTGACGTGAAGAGTATGCTATGACCTTTCCTTGTTGCATTAGACACATCCGAGGCCAATGCCAGAAGCATCAGTGTAGACCTCGAATTTCTCTCCTTCTATCGGTAGAGCTAAGACCGGAGCTGTGGTGAGATGATCCTTGAGAGTTTGAAAACTTCTTTCACATTCCTCACTCCATTCGTATCGGATCTCCTTGCGAGTTAACCTTGTAAGGGGCACGGCGATCTTAGAGAAATCTTTGATGAATCGCCGATAATAGCCTGCAAGACCTAAGAAACTTCTGATCTCGCTTGCATTAGTGGGTCTTTCCCAGTTTCTCACAGCTTCAACTTTTGACGGATCTACAGATAATCCGTCCTTTGATATGACATGCCCGAGAAAAGCCACTTCTTCAAGCCAGAACTCGCATTTGCTGAGTTTAGCATATAATTGATTTGTCCTCAAGACTTGCAATGCAATCCTCAAATGTTCTTCATGTTCTTCCTTAGTCTTGGAATATATCAATATATCATCAATGAAGACTACTACGAATTGATCCAAGTAAGGCCTGAATATGCTATTCATTAACTGCATAAAGGCAGCAGGGGCATTTGTTAGTCCAAAAGGCATAACAACAAATTCGTAATGGCCATACCTGCTTCTGAATGCAGTCTTGTGAATGTCATCGTCCTTGATTCTTAATTGATGGTATCCCGACCTGAGATCAATCTTGGAAAAATATTTGGATCCTGAAATCTGATCAAATAACTCATCGATTCTCGGCAGTGGATACTTGTTCTTGATAGTAAGATGATTCAACTGTCGATAGTCGATACACAATCTCATGGATCCATCCTTCTTCTTTACAAATAAGACTGGTGCTCCCCACGGGGAAGTACTTGGTCTAATAAACCCTTTTCGGATTAGTTCCATCAACTGCTCCTTCAACTCCTTGAGTTCAGCAGGGGACATTCTATATGGTGCCTTTGAAACAGGACCAGCACCAGGGACTAAGTCGATGGTAAAGGCCACATCTCTTTGCGGGGGTAATCCCGGCAATTCTTCCGGAAATACGTCTGGGAATTCTCGTACTACTTGAACGTCTTCTATCTTGGTTTCCTTAGCTTCTTTAATAGTGACAAAAGCAAGGAAGGATACACATCCTTTCTTGACGAGCTTGCTTGCTCGAAGAGCCGAGATAAGAGGGGATTTGCTTCGACTCTTAGGACTAGTATAAGTCAGTTCCGGAAATTCCTTGAAAACAATCTTGCTATCACGGCAATCAACCGTTGCCTGGTATTTGGATAACCAATCTGCTCCTAGTATAACATCATACTCTTTTAGATCTAAGCAGATAAGATCAATAGGAAAATTCTTTCCTCGAACCAATACCTCACAGTTTTGGTAATGATGTGTGATATCCGTCTCGTTTCCGAGAGGAGTAGACAATATTAACTTCATCCATTCTGGTTCTAGAGGTAATGGGTCAGCAAACTTCTTGGAAATAATGGAATGCGATGCACCCGTATCAAATAAGACATGTGCATATTTGGAACAAATTTTTAATGTACCTTCCACCAATCCGCCTTCTTCTTCTGGTTCGGTCTCTTGGATTGCATGAAGACGCGCGTTCCTTGTCACTGGGCGTTTACCCTCACCGTCTTGGTCATTCATTAATGGACAATCGGGAATCCGATGTTCACGACTCCCACAACGGAGACATGCTCCTAATTTCCTCCAGCATTCTTCTGTTTTGTGACCAGCCTTGTCACAATGCTTGCATACTACGTTTGAAGGTGTAGTGGTGATAGAGAAAGGCTTGGATTTCTTGAACTTCTGATCTTGAGAGGAAGAACCTCCATTATTAGGCCTCTTCTTAAAGTTGGGTTTAAAAGAACCCGAACTTGTGACTTGCTCCTTTTTGTCTTTCCCACGGATCCTATCAGATAGTTCCGTGGCATCTTCAAGCAACTGAGCTCGGCGCACTATTTCAGTATAAACTTGAATATCCATAGGCGCCAGTTGAGTAATGTAGTGGGGCCTAAGCCCATTAAGAAATCTACGGGCTTTCATCTTTTCCGTGCTAATTAAATGCTTAGCATATCTAGACAGTCTAGAAAACTGTGCTTCATAATCAGCCACCGATAAAGATCTTTGCTTTAATGCGGCAAATTCGGCGGCCTTCTTTTCCTGGACCCTATCAGAGAAATATTTGGCGTTGAAATATTCAACGAATTCACCCCATGTAATTTGAGTTGGGTCAATTGTAGCTTCAATCGACTCCCACCAGCATCTAGCATCCTTTTCTAACTGGAAAGTAGCTAATAAGACTTTATCTTGATCCGTGCATTGCATGACGCGGAATATACGTTCAATCTCCCGAACCCAATGCTCGGCATCGTCTGGATCGGTCGATCCCATGAACTTCGGGGGATTCATATTCTTGAATGCTTGGTGTAAGCTTCCAGCTCGTGGAGCACCACCTTGTGCTACCTGTTGTAGCACTTGGGTCATCCCTTGGAGGGTACGCTGCATGTTGCGCCATTGAGCACGTTCGGCAGCCATTATCCTACAATTACAACAGCTATGTTAGTATTATATCACTATGATCTTATAAAGGACTCATTGATCATTTAACCCTTGGTTCTACCCACTCTCACTTGGTTAAAGGTTTTGAAACCTATCCTTGGACTTGGGTTTCCTAGGAATTGAATACCTTAGGCTCTGATACCACAAAGACTGTCACGCCCCGAGCGCGGAAGATACCCGGAGATGCGCGACGTGTCTATATCAATCATGTCAATCAGAGTGGTCGTGTACTCGACACAAAGACAGAGATGCGCAAAATAGCAAGATAACCCAATCCTTTATTTCATAATGGATAGACTATTACAAATCCAATACTCTGTTTTAATAAAAAGGAAAAGAATACATAGTTGACTCAAGAAACTATAGAAAAGACTAGACGACACTTGTAGAAGCTCTATCACTTTCACTCTTGACCATTCCCATCCGATTGACTTCCATCGTCGTCGGACTTACCTGAAAAGTAAAAAAGGACAAACGGAATGAGCGAACGCTCAGTAGGAAATTATATCTCAAGTACTAGCAAGGGGTTTAAGTAATTCCATTTTTATGAATGCAATAAAGCTATGCATGCTCGCATAAAACGACAAGATAGAGAGAAGGTAATATCAAGAAATAAGATGAACTTAATCATGAACTTCCAACAAGATGACAAGTATATTCAAGGTATTCAAGCAAGTACGTTTAAGAAGTCATGTCAAGAACTTTGGCTATCATGTATCAAGCAAGTAAATTACCCTTTTTTCTTGGGCCACGCATTTCATGTAAAGTCAAGTACGATTCAAGTACAAGATGTGTGTGGAATGTCCAATCAAGCAAGTCAAGTACTCGGTATAATGCCAGATACCTTATCATTTTAACTCCCATGGGCACAAGTACTTTCGGGTGCTCCTCCCAGGACCAGATCGGGCCCTATATGCGCAGGCATTTATCATGTGTTTTGACATCCACTCTTGTTTATAGCCAACATAGAATTTCAATAATCAAGCTTGTAAACACGTATGACAACTTTGATAGAATAGAGTCCAAAATATGACAAAGGACATAGAATGGCGATAATAACGGGATAATCACGATATCGATAAAACTAGGTAGATTATGGTTCCCTTAACTGAGGTACCATGACAAATCAATATGGACATTCTTTATATAGAATTGAGGTCCACATGAACAGTATATCAAAGGTAAGATACCCCCATTCTTATCATAGAATTGAGGTTTACAAGAACGACATGATATGGCATGATATCATCATCCCATTAAGAATTTCTTATGATATACTCTTTGTATAATCATAAGGGCCGGTATACCATGTTTCTTTAGAGTGACATGGCATCAATGGTGTAATGGGTTTTTAGGGTACAACCAGCTCAGTCGGCCTTGAGGGAATCCAAGGCTACGAGGAGTCTTACGGAGGTCTCTATGACTAACTCGCTAGTCCAAAGGAACGGAATGTCCAAAGGAGAGCTTGTATGTCAATGAGAATTGAGTGTGATCGATAAAACACCGTGAAAAGGGGGACTATACTCACGGAGTGGAGAATAGTGCCGATATATATATATGTATAATATATAAACCACCGGTTAGCAAATCAGAGGAAAAATCAGTTTACAGTAAAATAACGACTTAGGTCAAGTCGTTTCTCAAGTAATTAACGCCTAACAGAAGGGCGTTTACATACGGTCCGTTTTGCAGAATTTTCAATAATTCAATAATTTATCTAAGACGCGCCTTCGGAAGGGGCGTTTCTTCAAAAGTTGACGACTACTGTAGCAGGCGTCTTTTTATTTACAATAATTTTCAGAACATATTCATTTTCAGAAATTATCAAAAACGCGCCCTTGGCAGGGGCGTTAATCATTTAATTCTTATTTTCACAGAATATATATTCCAGGATTTTAACAGATACGCGCCTTAGTAAGGGGCGTTTATTTTTAATTCACGCCCTGTGATGGGGCGTTACCACATGGAAAACGACCTAGTCTAGGTCGTGAATTCAAGAAATATCAGGAATTTACATGATCAGCAACAATTGCACGATAATCAAGGATAACAATCATATAGTCATGACAGGAAAATTGGTAGGAATTCAGATGCAGTATATTAGATTTGATGTTTCATGTTTATTGACTTTTAACCGTTAACAATTATTGATTTGATTTCATGTAATTGCATGGATAATCAGTTCCTAAGATTTATATGAAATTAACGCCTGTGTACAGGACGTCAAATATGAAATTGACGACCTGGACATGGTCGTGTCTTGTAAATTAGCGCCCTGGACAGGGGCGTCTCTTTCAAAATTATTGCAGAAACATAATAAAACCATATTAAACCGTATGCATGTCATGTCAATACGTATATAAGTCTTGTCTTAAATTATTTGGGCTACAGTAACTTGAGAAAACCTACCTTTAAGAGTTGATTTGGAGATGACCGTGAGGGATTTGTAAGAATCAATGATGCTGCAGACGTTGGATGAATCCTACAGAGGATAGATTGAAGATATTAGTTTCCTTGAAATCCATGGACTGTAGGTAGAGGAAGGGGTACTTACACACGGATGAAGAACTCTTGTTCCTCAAACGCCCGAGCCTCTTAACCTGTTAATAAGAGAAGAAGAATAATCAATATTCTTCATGCGACTGTAAACAGAAGAAGAAAAGAAAAAATAGAAGAACATATGTTCTTCACGTACCTGCAGCAGTAGTTCGTCCAAATAGTTTTAGGGTTGGCCGAACGAGAGTTTTTATAGGATTTTGGGTGTCCTATTAGGGTTAGTGGTTGTGTGGAAGCAATACTTCTATGATAGAGTCATTATCACGTTTGAACTCCTTCTAATGCTTATCACTTACCCTGGATAAGTTCTGGGTTCGAACGGTTCACGAACTGAATTAACGCCTTAGGTAAGGGCGTCGATTCTTTAATTAACGACCTAGTTCAGGTCGTTTCTTAAGAAACGTCTTGGATAAGGGCGTTCCTTGTTTTTGAAACACGCCCCATATATGGGCGTTTCTCTTGCTTGCCTATTTGGTCGTGAGAGTTGACGACCGCACGTGTGGGCGTCCTTTCTTTAGTCACGCCTTTGATAGAGGCGTTTCTTTTTGAATTAACGCCCTAATAAGAGGCGTTATTTTAATTTTATTTTACTTCATCTAATTAACCCTATTCTTATTATCTGTATTACTACTGTAATATATATATGTTTTAATTTATTTCAAATATTCATTTATCAGGGTTGCTACACGAGCAGTTGAGCGGCGCGACACGCCGAGCCACCGGTACCGCACACGGAGCACGACTCGACCCACCTCAGCGTCCATCTGGCTCGGAGACAGCCTGGATACTCCGCCTTGAGCCTCCCCATTTATCATATTAGTTAGACTTTATTTGTGTGTAATTTGTGTTTATTTCATTATATTCGGTTTACTATTTTGATTGTAATAGGGGCTTATGTGCAATATGGACCCCGTGGGCCCCACGGGCCCCCTAGGCCCCATCCCATTGAGCCACCTCAGCCTAAGGTCCCATGTGGGGTCAGTCAACCTTCCACATGGAGGCTTCTAGAAGGGTGGGCCAAGTGGGGGGACATTGGAATACAAATGTCAACAAAATCCACCCATTCCCACCTACCATGTCCCCTTGACCCACCCTAGTCAATGCCCCCCCCCCCCCCCTTAATTTATTTATTGTATTTTGTGTGTGTGTGTCACACTCAATCCAGGCCACCCATTCCCATCCCCTAGATCCAACGGTGGACAATGGATGTGAGATGTAACACATAAATACTTGTAATTTCCCATTTTGAGGAATTAATGCATTCATTTGGAAGAAAATATCTTGGAGCAGCCTGGTGCGCCCCCTCCTCTCTCCTCCCTCTCCCCCTTGAAGCTGTGAAGGCTTCCCTCTGGAGGTGTGACTCCTCCCCTTATCATTCCGGTCGCCGCCGCCGCCGCCACGAGCCGCCATCGCATCACCGCCGAGATCGTCGGAGTTCTGCCTTCATCTGACCACAGCAGCTTCCACGAAATTCAGCCATCAGCCACGAGCTCACATCAACTTGAGATTTTGAGGGGATGTTCCAGAGGTGTCAAGCACATCCCAAAAAATTTGGTTGGTCATAAAGATCCCCTTTGATATTTTTTCATTTTCGTCCAACCTTAATTTCCAGATCTGTCTGCTTGCTATTTCAATTTTCACCCGCCCTGTGTTTCAAATGTTCGGACCCCTTTCCGATTTTTTTTAGATCTCCCAATTTTACGGGGAGTTATGTCCATCAACCCCACCGTCCCCAAATTTTTTTGAATTGTTGTGAGGCCATCCCATATTTTTCAAAAATTGATCTCGGAGATAGCTACAGTGCTGTCCACCTATTCCCAGATCCGACCACCCTCCAGTAAACAAATCATAACAAATCACAGTCACCTCCAATCAGTCCAAAAAAAATATCCCCGTTCTCCTTGTTCAAAATCCCACAAGTTTGATGCAGAGCTCAGGAGCTGAATCGGCCATCTTCCTTGCGGTCAAAGGTAGTCTTCAGACAACTCACCTGTAGATCTGAGGTTTCGGTTACTGTACAACAGGGACTTGTAAATTCAATAAAGTTCTGATCCGACCAGATCCAGCAGATCTCTCTAGGTCTAGATTGAAGAATTTGAAGAGAGCTTTCCAACTATAGCTCATGCGTCCCGATCCGACGTCGGGATTGATCGCAGCGGTCGTTTTCGTCGGAGCGCGCGCCGGAAAATAGCAATCAAAATCCGTGGGAAGTTAGTTCAAGAATTGGGAATCGGGGCCGATCGACCCCCGATCGGTGTTCCCGGCCGACCGCCATCCGTGGAGGCGCGCCACCAGGGGTCCCCATTACAGTGGGTCCCACCCCCGTAGATCCGGAGGACATCGCCGTCCGTGGGCCCCACGGGCCCGTAGAAGCCGCCGTTCGGAAAGCACAAAAACGCGGAGTTCGGCACCGCCGGGCGACATCAAGATGCTACCCGTCAACCCGAGTTGCGTGATTCCCGGACCCCACATGTGACCTTTTACCTCCCTGCGTGGAGTGGGTCGACTTAGTGTATTGCTGTAATAATTTTTAACCGGGAGTCTGTGATTCGGCTGGGGTTGTCTTCGCCACGCCGGGTGCGTGGAGGTAATGGTCCGAACCTCTTGGCGTTCATTTGCTTAGCTAGTATATGGTCTTTTGCCACTGCCGAGAGCGATAGGTACTAGCCCGTGTGTTCATGTCACCGCTGTGAGTGTGAGAGTGACCCGTCCTGTGACTCGATCTGAGTCCGGAAGTGAGTCGACTACCCGTGAACTCTGCTGGTTCTTCAACAGCGCACGATCCGCGTTTCCCTCGCTTGGGACGACGAGTGAGCTTGCATTTCTGTTAGCGACGTATAGCCCATAGGAGCTCTCCGTGTCGGGCTTAGTGTCTCTCCTATCATGTGTTGCTGGTCGTGTCCGCATCTAGAGTCCGAGGTCCATACCACGTAGAGTCGGTCCCCGTGTCCGTCCCGCATCAAATAGGAGTTGGTTTGACTTATCCTGAGCATTTTTGAGGCATGATAGAATTAGGCATTTGCTTTGATGGAAGATGGCTTGAGAGGGGTTTAAGCGAGTTATCAACCTATTTGTAATGCCGGGGTTTTGTTATTATCAAAATCGTTTGGAGAGACTCAACAATCTCCCCCTTTTTTATGATGACAAAACTCTAGATTACAAGTGCATTGACATGCCTTCAAGCAAATTTGGAACTAAGCAAGGCCAATAGTCCACAAAGCGATTAAAACAAAAAACTCATTTCTTTAGGCAAATCAACGCAAGCCATGCAACACTTTATTTGCTAAATAGATAGGAAATGAGAGACAAGAACCAACAATGTGATATCAAATACCAATTGCATTCATTTCATCATTTCATTACAAAGTACATTGATGCTTGAGAGAATGCAAGACTTCTAGACATCATGACAAAGGGAAATGCAAAACGGACTCACAAAATGCAATGACTCACAAAATGCAAAATGTACTCTCAAAATGCAATGACTCACAAAATGTTCTCACAAATGATCATTCATACAGAACATAAGATCATGCATGCATATACTATATAAGACCCTGCATAACTACTTCTCCCCCTTTGGCATCATCAAAGAGGGGATAAGATAGATGAAAAGTAGACCCAAAAGACACAAGACCGAAGTACAACAATCTAGAGGGAGGAAGCAAAAGAAAAATCCTCATGGGTCATCTGCAGGAGGTGTTGACACCCATTTTTTACCTTTGAGTTGAGTCTTTCTTCTTACCTTCATTTTGGTGCCTCGAGTTGTCCATTACTCATTGGGCCATTTCCAGGCATGTCTGTGGACTGATTTTTATGGATACTTCCTCCCTGGCTAAGTTTGCTCTTGAATTCGGGCTTAGTGGGCCTTGATTTCATTTGGTCTTCGAAGTAAGTGGGCTTATTTATCCCATTTTATTGATTTCAACTGCCCAGCATATAGGCAGTCTAGCAATAGACCGTTTAAAATGTTAGGCGGTTACCTTGAGATCGTTTACATCACTCAGTTTTATCTCTGGATTTATTGGCTATTTTCTGATTTTCCATCGACACCATTATAGACGGTCTTACTTTAGACCGCCTATACTTGTCGGGCAGTCCATCGATAGACCGTTTATTGGCTAGAGTACTAAACGGGATTATTTTTCAGATAATTATATATTTATCTCAGTTTGTTGATTTATCACCGGCACTTTGTACATGGTCTGGCAATAGGCCGTGTGGATTTTGGAGCGGTCTAGAGATGGACCGTCATTATCTTGAGAGTCCTACGCCGAATACTTTGGTCAGTTCTCTGGGATAATTGGCTTATTTATCCTATTTTCTATTTATCACCGATAGCCATAGGCGGTCTAGCAATGGACCGTTTATTGTCGTGGGTGACCTATCGAGAGACCGCTTATATGTCCGAAATCCTGGCCTTAACAATTTTTTCTCTCTCCACCCCTGGTTAAACCTCTCACTTGCTCCGCCATTTTCTCCGCAGATTCTCAACCAAATGAGACCCTGTTTCATCCTGGCGGGAGATGGAAGTATTATCCACGAATTATCCTAAATAATCATGGCTTAATTCACGTTGGAAAACCCTAATTCGGGGCTGGACTTTCACGGGTCTATAAATAGTACCCTTAGTCCAAGCTTGAAAGAGGGAGATCAAGTGTCTACGTCGAAGTGTTGCCGAGATTTCGAGCGAACTGTAGCTAGGGAGGGAGGCTCTCTACGTCCATTTGAGCCTCCAGTTCAGGGAATAGTGTTTATTTGGTGTTTTGGTCTAGGCGTCTAAGTCCTTCTTTCACCCATTGCATGCTCATTTTTCTTCCCTTTTCACCCACGTTTTTCACTGTCATTTTCATTTCAACACCCCTCGTCACGCCCCGAACCGATAGCAGCGGGAAGCGATGTTTGGAACGTGGCAGCGAAACAGTCACGATAATTAGAGCAGGAAATAAATAAAACACCATAAATAATATTTGAACACATGGAGGCCATTAACTTGAGAAAAATATGATTTTATTGATATTTGGAAATTTAAATATAATGTGGACTCAATAAAAGAAATAAAGAAGAGAATATAACAAGATCCACTATACTATCTAGACTCAAGAAAATAAAAAGACTCGGGTCTCAAGGTTCCAGGTTCACTCGATCACGCTGACCTGATCTCAATTGCAAATGTTCCATCTTCTGCGTTACCTGAAAAGGATCGAAATAAGGGGGGGGGGGGGGTGAGCGAGAAGTTCAGTAGGAATTACACTCTATCATCAGGAAAATTTAAGTAATTAATGATTTTTAGATATGTATAAATAATGTGAGAAATTCAATTAAAATAGACTAAGTAACCAGCACGATCAGAAGGTAAACGATAGGTAAATTAAAAGGGATCTTGAAAGTCTAGATATCAAGCACCACTATTAAGAACTTTTCCATGATTGGCCATTTCAAGTCAAGTCAAGCAAGTCATGTAAGCAAGTACTTCACGCATTGAAGAATGAATAGCAAGTATCACGAGAGAGTGGAATGTCATAGACCCAACACGCTAGATAGTACCGGTGCCAAATGCCACACCTAGTCATTCACCTCCCCGGGGATCAAGTACTTTTCGGGTGCTCCTCCCAGGACCAGACTGGGCCCTTTAATGTGTTTGCCTTGGCATTGATTTGTTTGGATCATAGATCCCACGAAATCTAGACATCCACGAATAATGATGGCCAAGAGTTCCAAGATCAAGCTCATGTAATCAAGGTAAAATGCGTAAGAATATTGATTTTCTTGAGATTCCAATAACAAGCTCATTAATCGAGAGGAATAGTCATTTAAAGAAATGACCCTTGAATGGATACATGTTGACAATAGACCTAACAATAGGTCAAAACTCGAGGTACAATAGCCTAGTGAGGCTAGAGTAGCTTACACATATCAAAACCATGACAACATCAATTTCTAAAAAATTGAAAAGTGAAACGGTCAGCAAAGGACCGCTCACATAATAACATGGTCTAATCAGGACCGCATACAACATAAACGGTAAAAAGTGGGCCGTGATAAAGACTAGACGATCCTAGATGGGTCGCTGGAAGATATACATGGTCTAACAACAATCGCGTACAATACAGAAACTAGACGGTCCTATCTTGGCCGCTTGGAAAGATAAACGATCCAATAACAACCGCTTACACTACAGAGTCCAGAGGACTAAAGTCGACGCATAGCCGGTTAAACACGGTCACAGGAGGGCCGTTCAAGAAATCGGGCGGTCATGACTGAACCGCGAAATGACAGAACGGTCTAAGGAGGGCCGTTCAGAAAGTCCGGCGGTCATGTTTGAGCCGCTTAATGTTTGAACGGTCTCCGGAGGGCCGCGATCCAACAGGACAGTCCTGATTTCAGGATTTAGCAAAAATACATGATTCGATCGAGTCAATAAGGTTTAGGCTTGTTGGTACAACCAGCCCGGCGTCTTAGTGGGAATCCCAGGATAGCGGGGACTTATAGAGGCCTCGGAACATTAACACCTAGTCCGGCGGAAGGAATATCCGACGGAGTGGCACTCGATGTCCAAGAATTAAGGGCTCACAATCAACAAAAAATGATATATTCGGTCTAGTCGCCACCACCGGAGTGGCACGACCTTAAACAAGTTCTAACTATATAATAAAATTAAAATTTCACAAACTAATCAATTATGTAAGTATGTTACTCTACTCTCTTTTTCAATCATTTTACAACACATGAATGATGAACATAAAGGGGCAATTCATGAAAGTGAATTAGACTTTAATCAAATATTTCATGAGTCCTAATCATTGGTGTGTTTATACAATGTAATTCACCCTAATATCATGTTGTTAAACAAGTAATGACAGAACATAATACGCCGAAGACGATCAACATTTTTACTGAAACAGGGTAGAAAACGGTCTCAGAATAGACCGCTAGAGGCCTTAAACGGTCAAGAGAAGGACCGCTTATGCACTGGAAAACCCCATTTTATTTTTTAAAATTCACTGGCCAAAAAATGGTCTATCATTGGGCCGCTAAACCATGGAAAAAGGTCAATCGGGCGGCCGCTATACGCATAAACTGTCAATCGGGAGACCGCTAAACTCGGCCTAGCCCTAACGAGGAAGAAAACGGTCTGTCGCAGGACCGCTAGACCATCAAAATGGTCTATCGCGCGACCGCTAAAAACCAGGCGGTCTCTGGAAGGGCGTTTCATCCAACCCGAGCTCGAAAACGTGAAAATAAGACATCGGTTCATTGAAAGCAAGATTAAAACATGGATATAGCATGAAAATTAGGACATTTACTATCAAAATGTAGGTAACTTAAAAACGCACATGAGGGCATGATCAATTTAAAGATTCCACTACGATTAATCTATGTAAATCGAATGGGGATAAAAAGAGTAAAAACCCTAATTGCATGCTCACATAAAACTAAGAATATGCCCAAAATAGACAGCCAAAATTTGGCAAAATTGGTTCAAAAGAAAGCTAAGGACGAGATCTATCTATCCATGTTAATTAATTAGATTGGGCCTGAGAGAAACCTACCGATTTGGAAGAAGAAAGGGAAGACGCGCTAAACCATAATCGCGAACACGTCACCGTTCTCGCCCCAATTCGCCCTCGATCGGCCACGATTGCTTGCGCCACATGTTAGAAAAATAAAAGGAGGTCTAGGGCTGTGAAAGCCCTCTACTTATATGTTCGAGTGCTAGGCACGGATTCAGAGGAGGGGTGAATGAATCCCTCTTCAAAAATTTGCCCGATTTAAAAACTCAACCTGATGATCTTAAACTGATTCGGAATTAAACACGTTCATGACTGTAGGTTGAAATCAAGTCTAGCATACATCTATCATTTAACACAAGAAAAAACACTGTTGTTGACCGAACCCATTCAAGCGATCAAATGCAACTTAGACACCCAGATGGCTTGAGCAAATTAGACGCACTCCAGAACAGTGATTAAGTATTCAAAGTGACTTTCTCAAAACCAATAACAACTGATTGATATGCAACCAAATTCTTCACTAGACAGAAAGATCAGACTTATTTGAACGATCCTAAGCATGCATCTAGCGAAATCAAAGTAGACAATTAAACCACTACAAACAAAGGATTTTTAGGTGGTTCGGTCCTCTAGACCTACATCCACCCCACACTCAACCCGAGTGTGGATTCCTGCTGATACACAGCTTAACTCGCTGGGCATCACATCTTGCCTACAACCGCTGAGCAACACAGCTTGCTGTCCGAGGTATCCACCTCGCTTGCTGAGCCTCACAGCTTGCTGTCCAGAGAAATAGATTCTCTGCAACCGCTGACACACAGCTTGAAGGAAAGGATTAAAAGAAAACAAAAGATAAAAATCACAGCATCGGAAAGCTGAAAATGAAACACAAAATGTAGCTCTCGCAAGAGAAGGTCTGGCTTGAATCTGATCCAAATGCCAGGAGGACAGATCTTCAATGAAGGCTTCAATTTCCGCTCCTTGAGCTCTCTCTTCCTCTCACTCTTTCTTTCGAACTCTCAATCTCTTCTTTTACTTCTCATTGCAACATTTTCTCTCATAGACTTCTTTTGATCTCTCTATTTTTCTCTCTAGTTCTTCTCTTATGCTTTTCATCTCTCTTCTTATTAGATTCTGGCTCACTCTTCTTTTCTCTGCTGCTCACTCTCTCGATCTCTTCAAGCTCTCTTGTCTTTCATTTCTTTCGTTACTTTTGAACTGGGCGATCGGCTCTCCTTTTATAGACTGCAGGAACTAGGCGCGTGGTTGCCACAATTCCCGCCTAAAATTCAAGCAGATATGATCCAGAACTTTTCATGTGTCACCATCACATTGCCGCTGCTTTACACGTGGCAAGATCCCCTGGTATCAGCCTGCCTTTGATCACGTGTTGATTACATGGTACTTAAATTCCACGTGAGATGATCCGCAGGTTGCTCAGTTAGTGCTCGATCATATAGATGACCTGGCAAAATATCAGACATGTTATAAGCCATTTGATAATATACAAAGACCTAAAAACATGCACTGACTTGTAGCAAGAGTAAACACGACATACACTGACCTATGTCTGCATAAGACACATCATGCACAGACCTTAAGTGTGTGAGATAAAAACCAGCACTGACATTATATGCATGAAACAGAGAAACTTGCACCGACCTTATATTCCTTAGCACAGACGTTGTGTAGCTCAAACATAGGTAAAGATAGGAATGCACCGACGTTGATTCTTTGAAACTAAACCTTGCACCGACCGTGGCCACAAGAAATAGCACGGACTTTGTAGGCACAAAATTGCACCGACCTTAGCATAGAGACGCTCACTGATCTACTATGCAGAGTGAACAGAGATTTGTACAGACCTTTATGTGAGCATGAACACAATATGCACCGAGGCAAGGTTTGCACCAACCCTATTATGCCTTAGACACCTAAGATATTGTTTGAACAGTAACGAGCACTGAAGCAAAACATGCACCGACTTCGTTTGCGTACCCTTAGACATAGCATGAGACACGGACTGAGACGCACTCAGACATGATACACAAATGCATGAGACGCAGAATGAGACGCACTAAGACATGAGAAGCAGAATGAGACGCACTCAGACATGAGACACAAATGCATGAGACGCAGAATGAGACGCACTCAGACATGAGACACAAATGCATGAGACACAGAATGAGACGCACTCAAACATGAGACACAAATGCATGAGACGCAATAAGAGACGCAAGACCATAAAATAGCACCGACTTGCTAGTGTGCACAGACCTTATAACATGCATAGTGGATAGTGGTATGTACGAACCTATCTTGTGTATGCATAGACCTTTACTTAGCTCGCTCGCATGAAATGCACGGACCTTGGTCCCTACAATGCTTATGAGCTAAAGTGCAGCCAACAAACTATACCGAGATGCATTGACACTGAACAACTAGCCTAACATGTATTCAGACTGAACAGTGGATATGCAAAATACACAATCAATCACTTATTTCATGCAGACATCTAATGACTCATAGTGTTTGCTATCATCAAAATCACAGGGGCACAACAATCTCCCCCTTTTTGATGATGGCAACACTATGACATGAGTTACACCAACATAACACATGTCAAACTATTCTCCCCCTTTGACTTCATCAAAAAGAAATGATAGTTTGATAAAATGAGTAGATGAATAGAAAAACATGCATGATATGGTTGAGTCATGACCAAATCGCCCCCTTTCCAAATGAGTAGATGAACAGTCTCCCTCTTTGACAGAACAGAGGGATTAGAGTGGAAGAAGTGATAAGCATATATCAAGAAAAACACAAATACAATCAAGAATAAGTTCTGGTCATGATGAATTTCAACATAGGATGCAAAATGATTTACCGTCCATTATACTCCCCCTGAATAGAGTCTCCCCTTTGAGTAAGCAGAAGGAGTGGAATGATAAGAATGAGCAGCGAACTGTAGGGACATTCAAAGTGAAGTAGACGTTTAGACAATTCAGATTAAGAAAGTCAGGTGAAGTAGGTCACATGTGTAATTAAGAATTAGTTCATGTCATGACTAAAGAGCATTAAGCACAGAAATTTAGGCTGGATTTTCAAATAATAGCAGATTTTTAATAAGATACTTATTTCATAAATCTGAATAAACGGATGGTTCAGACTCTTCCATTATAGGGGCTTATGAATTTTTATTTGAACATCATGGTTTAAATATGATGTATACACAGTTTGTCAATAAAGTTCTGTACTCATATCTGAACATCAATGTTTAATAAAAGTGAACCAAACCCTCATATTTATATATTGATTAACCTCCATTCATCTTACTCAGTCAATTTCAATGACTTCTTTAGAAATTACAATAATTAGTATTGAGGTTAAACAACATGAAGGAATTCAGATTTGGTTCCCAAGGATCAGCCATACTTTTTCAAATAATTTCAGATTTTTCTTTTTGCACAATACAAGTTTTCATAGCAAGTTTACCAGGTGCAATTAAGTTCAGTACACACATTGTAACTAGAGGATACACGTTGTTTGGACGCCAGTATCCCTAAGCACTTAGTATGACTAACTGTCATGATTTAGAGATAGTATTGACACCTCATGACATACTTCACCTTATTTCATTGATAAGTGAGGTATATTTCTAAGTATTCAAGTCATTACTCTGCCTGGATTTTCAATGAATTTTATTTAGCAGAGTTAATTATGACACTTCATGACACAGTCCTCTAGATTTCATGGTCAATGGACATGGTTTCTCAGTGACCAAAATCATTGCTCTGACAGAATTTACCCTTAGGAACATTTCAGATTCATCAGATGTTTAAAAATAATACTGATTTCATATAATTCAACCAAATAAAGCCATGATTTTAACATTTTTAGATTTCAGAAGATTTTACAAGATTCAACATGAAATAGTTGGTTAAAGTTTATTAAAGTTGACTCAGATATTTTCAAGATATTCATAGCCAAGCTTAATGAATACATTAGACTTAGACCAATATGATCTTTTAGACATTCATAAATCTGTATAATAGAAGATTCTTTAATGAACTGATTTTCAGATTTATGGTCAAGGTATACGAATTGAAATCTTCTCAATTTTTTGAATTTTCAATGAGATTCAGCAGCAGTCAAGTTGTGAACTGCACAAGAGTTTCAAGCATGTAACAAAGATGAGCACAACGACATTTGACAAAGCATTTTCAAGATGATGTCGACTCACTATGTCGAAACTTCCAATCATGACAATTAATAGGTGCAACAAAGAATGTATCAAAGAGAATCAGAGATATCCAGAGGTCCATCAGATAGATTTACTCAAGAAGGACCAGCTCCCCCTTAACAAAAACATAAGCAACAAGAAGCATACAGAGTGTATAAAAGAATCTTGTAGTCATTCAGTTTGAGCTGATAATCAAGGAATAGCAGATGAACAAGATTTTCAGAAATTGTTAAGCTCAAAGATATGACAAAGATAGTCAAGAGAACAAGGTCAAACAATTTTCCAAGAAGAAGATGAACTCTAGTAATTTCAGAATAGATATAGGCAGATGAGACCACCTAACAGTGTAGACTCCTAAATGAGCACATATAGCAGGATGTTCAGGGAAATGGCTATTTAGTGTTGGTTTCGATTGATCGAAATAGGCAGTTTGGTCGACTGAACTAGAGAGTCATAGAATAAAACATAGCCATGCATATCAAAACTAGTTAAAAATGCTCCCCCTGACTAACAGACTCTATGACAAAATCTTCCTAAAAGGATTACCAAATACTTGAATGGATTTAGGCAAGACATGACGAAGAAGACATAGAGGAACACAAGTATATGAAATATGCTCCCTCACAGAAGTATATGAAATATGCTCCCTCTGACAGTATGCAATCAATCAATCTTTTTGGCATTTTCAATGTAATGAAATGCAATCTATTTGAAATCACCATATGCATGATAACAAATGCAGAAACTCCCCCTATCTGTATGCCATATGTGACAACTCTGAATGCAGCATATGCAATGACTGCTCTATATGCAGTTTGACCCATGGTGTTTGGCGAAGGACTTAGTCTAAAGGACCACCTCACACATAGTAAGAACTTCTAGATAGATGACACATACCTTTTGGTAACTTACCATTTGATACACCATAATGGTCATGCAAAATAGTGCAATACACAATGCAGTCCTATGTGCATCTTGAATTGACAATATGCTAAACATATGCAAATGTGAATGTGTGCATGTCATGTATGTAGATGAGCATTTTATGCATAAGACAACATGCAGGCATCAAATTCCAGCCATTCAGATTTTTAAGAGTGCAATACAATTTAATTGAATACGCATATGAGCAAGTATATGCTAACATGAGAGTCCATGCATTTAGGTTTATTTCATCTCCCTCTCATCAAGCAACCAGTTAAAACATAATTAAATGTCAAGATATAAATGCATGTAGATGAGAAATGAATTTTAACATATCTTCAATGAATATGTGCACAAACAGTTCAATATCTGAATGTGATGCATATTTCAAAGAGATTAACAATATGTAAGCATGAAAATTTAATAGATCACACATGATATGCAACTACCTAAAAGAATATTCTGAAGAATTCAAATGAACAAACATGTAATGTGCAGATGTGGGGTTTTACCATACTTAGGTGCCTTGGCTTATTGAACCCCTTTTTTATTTCCTTCCTAGGCACACCTGCAAAATAGCCTTTATTTCACACAAGCAGGTACCCAAGAGGTCTTGGGTCCTGAATTAACAGTGACACCTTTAGCAGGTGTTCTAAATAATTTTTGTGCATGAAGGTCATCAAATCTCATCAAGTAGTAATCATTTATTGAATGACCTATCTGACCACAATAATGGTTTGATGCAGCATATTTCAAATTCTTTTCATGCAAATTACTGTTGTCATGAAATTTATTAGCAGAGTGAAAATTTTGTTTGATAAAACCAGCCAGCCAATAATCAGTAGCTCTATGGCCTGGCTTCCCACATTCAAAGCATGAAGAGTTTTTCCTTTTATCAATTAAGTTATTTCTAGCAGAAGCATAGAAAGTAGGGAATTTTACAGATTTAGAATTCAATCTATTTCCCTGAACATGCCGGCAGTCCTTGACTATATGGCCATGCTTTATACATTCAAAGCACCTAATGTGCTTTCCCTTAGAACCAAAATTATTTCTTTCAAAAATATTTTTGTTAACAGGGAAATTAACAAATTCAGAATGAAATTTCTTTCCCTGATTATGCCAACATTGTGCAGCAATATGGCCCAATTTGCCGCAATGAAAATATTGAATGTTCCTCTTATGATTTGCATGATTTTTAGCATGAACATTCCTATCATGCAATTTTCTAGCATTGAGGTCATCATGTTCCATTAGTTTGCATTCATGCATGAGATGACCTACTCTATGACAGTAAAAGCATTTAACCTTTTTGTTTTGCTTAGAAGAAGGTTTCTCATCATTGGAATCCCTAGCATGAGTTCTATCAATTTTCAGATCATCCTTCTCCATAACAAAACAATCAATCATCTCATGACCAAGTTTTCCATAGTAAAATCATTTGACGTTCTTCCTAGGGACAGAAAACATCTTGGCCTGAGATTTTTCAGCATGCAATTTGTTTCTTTTCTTTTTCAATTCTTTCTTTTTCACATTTTTATTCTATTTTTGAGTTTTAACTGCAGCAGATTTCTTTGGAGATGTCCTAGAGGTTCCAGCTACATAGTGCTTTGGACAAATGTGGTGTAAAGCTGGTTCCTCATGACCCTTTTTGTTTCAGAAAAATTGTCGATCTCCTCACTTTGATTACTCACTTCATCTTTCAAGGATGCTTTTGACTTCTCTTTACCTTTTAGAGTTTTTGACAGAGAGTTTTTTAATTCATAAATTTCTTTTTCTAAAGAAGCAATGTGTAATTCATAACTGGCAATCTTCTATTCACTGTAATTAACACATTCACTTAGCACTTTGTTTACAGTTTTATATTTCTCAAGTTCTTGTTCCAGATTACTCAGGTTTTCAGATTCTTCTTTACAAGCAGTTTTTCCCTTTTCTAATGCAAGAAGTCTTTCTGATATAGCAGTGTTTAATTGCTTGAGTTCTTCATTCTGTCTTATTAATTGCTTATTCTGAACAAGTTCATTTATCAGAATATGATCATCATTGTTTGATCTCAGTGTTTCTTCTAATTCAGAAATTCTAGAATGCAATTCATCATTTTCATTTTTCAGCAGAGAAATTTGTTCTTTATGCTTGACAAGTTCAGCTTGATTTTCTTCTTGAAGTCTTTTAACCTTTCCATTATTCTCTACAATCTGTCTCTTGTAGATTTCATTTTCAGACTTCAGTTCATTCATTTCTGAAACATTATTTTCAAAATCTTCTAATTGTTTCTTATAATTCTGAATATCAGTTGGAGAGGGGGATTTCTGTAGCCCATCTAAGAGTAGCCAAACTAGGTCCATCAGGACCAAACAAGGCTCTGCTCATCCAAGTGACAGCCCCATGGGACCCACTTCGGCTAAAAAGCCCAATAAGATTACTTGGGATCCCATCCTTCCTCGGCGGCCCTTAGGCTCGGAAGGCCCGAGCGACGGTCAGAACGGAGGAAGACCCATGCCCGAGTTATCCCTTCATCGGGATAGAGGCAAGCGCTCTGCGCCCACTCCGACCTGACTTCATTCGAGCTATGCCTATCACCCGGATAGGGTTGGCACCTTTTGTGCTCGGACCGACCGACGACTACTTATCCACGCTGCCGTTGAGAGCCCTTTATGAGTAGGAGTTATGAGGATAAGAGACCCATGATCCCTCAAGGCTATGAAGATCCCACGATGAGGACGTAAAGATCCCACGATGAGGACGTAACTCCGGCCTGAAACTCCTCAGCTTACGGGACTCATAAGGTGAGCACACTATATAAGCCAGGGACTCCCTCCAGTAAAAGGTAAGGGCAATACACGCCTAAAATCCCCTGAGCAGGAACCACTTCACCACCTTGGTGTTGGGGGATCTCGTGCACCTCTTTCTTCCTCCCTCCATATCTTCCACCATTGCTCTACTGACTTAGGCATCGGAGGGTTTTCCCCAGAGAATCTCCCCTGGGCCCCTTGATCCGTTTCCCTTTCTCTACAGTTCACTGTTCGGTGATCATCCTCCCAGCTTAGGAGCCGCGTGAGATCAGGCCCCTTCATCTGGCGCCGTCTGTGGGAAATGACCAAAGAGCCAGTATGGTGCGAAGAAGTTCAGGGAGGAGGTCTGTCGGTGATAGGGGAAAGGCCATGGTGGCGGCGGGGGAAGGCCCCTCTCAAGCCTCCCAAAACCCCCCCTCCAGTGCCATCACTCCCGCCGACAGACCGCCCCCTCCCCCTACGGTAGGGCTGCCGCCCCCTCCCCCCGCGGCGGTAGGGCTGCCGCTTAACGACGGCGCTGACGCCTTCCAAGCCCTCAACATAAAACTGGACGTCCTTGTGGAACTCATGAGGACCCAGGCGGCCAGGTATGGAAGGTCACGCGCCCCTCCGGAGAGCCCTCCCCCCGAGAACGTGTCCCAGGACACCGCCAGAGGCCGCTTCACCCTCCGGGGCCGACAGATCATCAGTAACAAGCCAGGAGAACCTTCACAAGCCCCCCCTCCGGAGCAAGAAGCCTTGTCCACGTCGAAGAAGGGAAGACCTGGGGCATGTCGTCCAAACCCAGAGACCAAAGTCCCTGGGGAACGCCAACATAGCCCCCCCAGCCCGACGGCGTAGCGGCAGTCGGAGCTATCCATCCGACTGTGAGAATTCGAGAGGCGTTTCACAGAGTAGGAGCGCACCCTACGTGCCCTGCAGAAGGACTCCTCTGCGGAGGATGAGGAGAAATTCCCATTCTCCGACTATATCTCGAAGGCAGAGGTATCTCCTAGAACCTCCATCCCGACCTTCAAGCTCTATGACGGCCAGGGCGACCCGGCCGATCACTTCGACAGCTTCGACGCCCAGATGACCCTTCATGGAGCGTCCGACCCCATCAAATGCCGAGCCTTTGTGACCACCTTGGTCCAAGGCGCCTGTTGACACCTGGAAAATGAACAAGGGTGAAAACATAATTGAAAAGAGGGTCGGACCAACAGTGAAAGACCAATGATGAAGCTCATCAACTTTCTACCCGGCTAAAACCCTTGTCGGCAAAGCTGATGCCCGGTGCCAATGTCACTCAGACGGCAGCACTGATAAAGCAGCAGTCACTCGACTGATGAGACCTTCCAGCCCTTTAATGAGAGCTGTACTACCGTTTCGTCCAAGAATCCACGGATGATATGTCAGGGTAAGTCAGATGTCGGCTTACTGACAGATGTAATATGAGAGGAAGATGAAGCCGGTACCGACAGATGAAGATTGCAAAGACTTTTGCAAAGTCAGAACAGAAGAAGAATGGTCTCCACAGATTATATACCCGGCTGAGGTCTTCCCAGACTAAAGCTGATGTCCGAGCTCGTCACCATTCAAGTGACGGTGTCGATAAGATAATACCCGATTTTGTCACCATTCAGATGGCAATACTGATGAAACCCCTGTCTACGGACTGATGAAACCCTTGTCTATGGACTGATGAGACCCCTGTCTACGGACTGATGAAAACCTTAATAATGATACAAGCTGTGTCACCAATGGAAGACCCCTTTTGGGTGATGATGCCCTTGAAAGACCCAAATGGGCCTGTGAAAGTGGCTAAAAAGCTTTAATTGGGTCTGCAAAGGATGGCGCCGAGAGCCACTTGCCGAAGCCCAAAAGATGGCGCCGAGAGCCACTTGCCGAAGCCCAAAAGATGGCACCGAGAGTCACTTGCCGAAGCCCAAAAGAGGGCGCCGAGAGCCACTTGCAATCGCGCCGGGAAGCCCCATTTGGGGCGCGCCGAGATGAAGCCTGCCGAGAAGGGGGGAAACGGGTATAAAAACCCTCTCCCTTCGAACAGATGAGAGAGCGGACCAACTGAGGGGGGACGAACAGAAAAAGAGAGAGCCACCAAAAGAGAAAAAAGAAAAAAGGAGAAGATAGAAGAATAGAAAAAAAGTAGAGAGAGAGTCTCCCTCGGCTGAGAGAAGAGAAGAAGCAGAAGAGAAGAGGAAGCAAGCTTCAGGTGGGCTGTCCCGGGGAGGGAGAGGAGTCAATGCTCCGCCCTCCCCACGCGGTCTTTTCTTTCTATGGATGTAATCTAGCGAGTTTTCTTCTCGATTTATCAGACGTAGTTAGCGAGGTTTAGGTCTCGAGCTCCGTCTGTCTCTCCACTTTGCATTTCTCTTTTACAGTCAGTGTAAAGCTTCGAGCAATGTAATGAAATATCAATGAGACCCATTCGGGGATCTACTGATTAAGAGGTTTGCCCCCTTTGGCTGAAATATCTGCTCTCCGCTCCCCCCTCGTATGATCATCGTTTATGAGAAATGGCTAATGGTTCATACGAACCTTCTCTGCAGAGGCGTAGGAACATAACCCCTAACCTTATCTAATAGGTTACTGGGTTCTGTCGCCTCCCCTCTTCCTGCCTCAATGGCAAGTCCCTCGTGTCCGTGCGAGCTTTCTTACAAGGCCCCTCAAGCCTCCTCCTTGTGCCGTTCAGGACCAGAGACATCAATCTCTTGGATTCCTGAACTGCTGGCTATACGAGAGGACATGTCAGACCACTGCTATCCCTCGGATTCTAACGAATGACGATTTCGATCTCTCGACCCTCCATTCTAACCCCTTGGATGACTAGGGTCTGGAGTTTCGGCGATAAAGGTTCCTCTGTCACCGGTTTTTAGATGCCATTAGGTTCGTCCGGGGATCAGAGACAGTCATCTCTTGATCCCCGGACGGCCGGCGGCAGAAATAAATGAAGTCTTCAAAGATCCAGATGATAGTCTCGATTCTCCGTCGATTCTACCTTCCAGATCCCCCTTGGCCCTTCCTAACAGAAGCATCCTTGAAATCCCCCTCCTGCACTTCAAATCCGGCTTCAATCACAGTCAGAAAGCCCAGGAATCCCAGAAACAGAGTACCGTTTGAGCTCTGAAAAACCCTGAAATCCTTCCGCAAATCCACCTTCTCGGCGTGCAAAATTCCCCGCCGAGAGCTGTCCCGTCGAGAGACCCTCTCCCCCCAGCTAAACGACAAACCCTGCCATTCAAACCCTTTTCACGTGAGCCTCCATGCAAGCCTCTTGGCGCCAGGCTCCCGGCGCGGCCAGGAGCGCGCCTGGAAGCTCCACGCCGAGACCCCTCCCCTATAAGCCTATTCAAACCCCCCCAGTCTACATGCTCCCGGCGCCACCTCCCTCGGCGCGGCCAGGAGCGCGCCGGGAAGCCACTGTCGAGAACCCCCCTTTTTTTTGAACCAATAAACCACCGCCGAGAGGCCCTTTGGCCAACCAATAAACCTCCGCCGAGACCCTCCTCTGGCCGATAGAAAGCCATGCCGAGACCCACCTTCTTGGCCAAATGAAGCCCAGTCAGGGGACCATCCCTGCACTACCATTTGTCAACCTTCTGAAGACATAGGCCCCGGGGATGTTCAGAGATCGTCATGGATGCCTTGAGAAGACACAGTAATGGGGAAGACCTCCCCTACAGTCCTCATTCCCGATCCGGATTTCACCCTTATGAACCCAAAGGGCCATGTCGTTACATGAGTTCTGAGGGGCTTAAAGGGGATATTAATCGATGGTATAAATGCAAGCGATGTCCCGGGGCCCGGTGCCCATCCTCGTTCGGTCGTCATCCCGACATTCCGTGGATGATGACCTATTCTCTCTTGGCATAATCCAAGTTGAGCGGACATGCTGCCGAAATTTATGCATATCCTATTGGGTAACTGTGATGTTCTCCCTCTCAACCCCGTCGGCCCACGGAGTTATGCCTTTGCATGCCCTCCGATGGTCCCCCGAAGGGGGATATAGATGTGCCATCGCGCCCACATGGAGCGTGCCGTGTCACGCCGGTCCCCATTTGGACTCCGGGTCAATTATGCCCGATCTTTTCCGGATCCTACTCTGCCACCGCATGGGTAGTTTCCTATTCCCCACTTGGCATAGTTCAAGCTGGTGGGAATATGCCGTCGGAGCTATCCCCTAAGATAACGAACCCCTGCTTCGTCTAATCCATTTAGCGTCTTGCAAACGAATGAATTCCGTTTCTTTTGAGCATGTGGCGTTACCGATGTCCTCCTCCTATCTTAGCGTTTAATCAAGGGTTATCCTCCTTAGGGAGGACGTAATTAACGTCATAGCGTTCAGGGTATGACGGATTTCTGGTCCCGACTCAGACTTCACAATCGACTGACCATGTCAGATCGAGCGCACAATAAAATTGTCACCCCGGTGACTGACACGCCAATAAACCAACAAACGAATAAATCAATAAATAATAAACAGATAAGATTTAAATAAGAGGATATTAAAAAATCCGCGTCCACAAGTCTGGCACGCCCGGTGGGACTGAGTCTCCCTTCATCTTTACGCTAAAGTAGGAGGCCCAGCGGGCCCCCCTCAAAATTCTGATTCTGTGTACTTTCCTTATTTTCAGGAATCTACAATGACAACCGGAATCATGTCCGTTTGCTTCGACCAGCAGCCGATTGACATGCATGTGCGAGAAGGCTACCTGGCGGTACCTCTCGCATTCGGATCGATGCCGCCTGCCGTGGGGCTGCCCAACTGCTTGGGCGTCGTCTTCACTGACCTTCTGCAGGTCGATGACAATGAGCAAGGCACTGCTGCAAGTGCCCCGGTGAAGATCACTGACCAGAAGAATATCTTACCAGAGAAAACGGTCCCCACGGCCGTCGCCTGCTACGTCCATCATGTCCAAAAAAGGGGCCTGGTCCCTGCTGCTGCTCAGAAGGGGAGAAGAACCAACCGGAGGAGCCGGTATGATGCTGTTGACCGTCGTCTTTCCAACTCCGGAAAGACCATGATGATTGGAGGTGTCCGGGCAAACATGAATGGTTGCCCAAGGGAGGTCAAGCCGGACGTGATCATCCCGATGGTGCCCACTGCCAACAGATTCCAGACTCTGGCCGCCAGGCAGGCCAATTGGGGGGCTGCTGAGAGGAAGCCGCTGGCACCCAAGCCAGCGAAATACAAACAGGTCTGGCGACCGAAGAGGATTCAGAGCTGGGTTCCAGCTCGAGATGAGGAGAAGGCTGCTGAAGATGCTGTTGCCCGCTTCAGGGCAGAAAGCTGAAGAAGAGAGGGAAAAGAGACAAGAAATGCTGTTGCTGCTCGCCCCAAAGCCCGGGACAGAAGAAATGAGAGAAATGATGAAGAAAGAAATTTGACTGCTGCTCGCCCCATGATGAGGGGCAGAAGGGATGAGAGCAAGGAAGACCTTACTGTCACCCGTCCCAGGGCTGGGGGCAGAAGATGGCAAAGAAAGAAATATGATGCTGCTGTCAACTGCTGTCGAAACGGCAATGTGGGAATGAGCGAACCAGTCACGGTCGCCATCCCAAGAAGACCGAGGGCCTGTGCCAGACAGACCGACTTGTTCAGATATTCCAAAGCCGAGCATTTGAATGCTCAGGTAATAAGACTGGCCTATCAGCAGAGAAGCCAGGAAAGACTAATGCTCCAGCCTGAGTCACAGAGGCACAATTCTGAAGAGATGAAGTAGATAGTCCAAGACTACTTCCACTACCTGGGGAGCTCTGCCCTCGGTCAACAAAGACTATCCCGTGCCTTGGGCACCAGAGGTGAAGAAAAAGAAGAAACACTTCGAGAAACGATGATCGGAGCCTCTTCCTCCGATTCAAATCACTATGAAGAAGGTCTCAGGGCCGGATATGACAAAGAAGACCTGTACCGGGAAGAAGCCAAAGAAAGAATATCGGTCTTTGACCGGCTCAAATATCCTGACCAGGTGAAAAGAAAGGTCTACAGGCGGAAAGAAAAAATGCAAATCTTCGCCTGCAACATGGCTGGACTTGCCAGGGGGCAAGATATACTGCCAACTCGGCTAGATGAACTGCTCAGGTTGGCTACTAGACCTGGTCCTGTCACAAGAAGAGGCCAGGCCGCAAAAGATAAAATGAAGAAATATGATGAAGCCCGCAACATCACCACCATGACAGTCAATGTGGTGACGACAGAGGATGAGGACAATCCCCTTATTGATGATGCTGAAGGGACTTCTGAAGATATGCAAATCCCATCAGCCTTGGATCCTATGGTCCAGATGATGTTCAGAAGATACCAGCAGGAGATCAGTGCTCTCCGAAGGCAGCTCAATGAGAGACATGAAGCTACATCAGTCTCAAAGCAAGCTGAACCTGCGGGGCAGACATCCAGCTCAGCAGAGACGGCTATCCCAGCTAACCCTCTCCTAGCTGATAAGGGCAAGACACCGAGCCAACCTATTCCACAGCAAACAGCAGCTCAGCCCTCTGTGTCTCAGACACAGCCTACCGCGCCCATCAGCTCCTCACAGCCAGCAACAAGCTCACTTCTTTCCAGAAGACATAGATCCAGCTGTAGCCCACAAGCAGATGATTGAAAGAATTGTGGAAATGAAGCTGTCAGAAAAGACTGGTGGTGATGCTGGTACCTATGATGTGTACAAGGTACCGTATCCTCCCCAGTATGCTGCCAAGAGACTACCCCCAGGCGTCAGTAAGCCGCCGAAGTTTGAGAAATTTAATGGCCAAGGCTCCCCTAGGGAGCATATAGCCTACTACACTACAATCATGGGTGACCTAGCAGTCGATGAAGCTTATCTGCTCAAGTTCTTTGGCTCATCCCTCACTGGGTTGGCCTTTGAATGGTACTCAAGCCTGCCAGCTGGGTCAATGGTGGATTGGCCTGATATGCAGAGAAAATTCCGCGACAGATTTCATGTCACGGAAAGGGAAATCACGATAGCAGAGCTATATGCAACCAGGCAGAAGCAAGATGAAACTGCACTGGACTACATCAAAAGGTGGAGGAACTTAGCCATGAGATGCCGCAGACCTCCTCATCAAGAAGATGCGGTGCAGATATGCAAGCAGAGCCTCAGGAGGGAGGTGCTAGAAAAAATGATCGGTGCAGATGTCAGAACATTTGACCGACTGAACAATATAGTGGCAGAAGTCGAGACGTTCTTGTCCAAGCGTCCGACCGCCAATGTCCCCACCATGCAGAAGGGAAAATCCAATGAGCGACGGCCATCACACTCTGAGGCCAACACCGTCGATTTCAGAACCTTCGAGCAACAGAAGGGGAAGAAAGGGGCAGATGAAGCTCCCCCGCTGGCAGATACAGCAGAAAGAAAAGATAAAGTCTCTCTGAGAGACAAGATGAGAAAAGCATATTCCTTCCCAAAAGATAAGACAGCCGCACTGTTCAACTGGGCATACAAGTTCAATAAGGTAACATTGCCTGAACCCAAAAGACCAGCAGATGCAGCAAAGAAAGACGATCCGCTGTTCTGTCCATTTCACCGTGCGCTGGGGCACGCAATTGAAGATTGTTATGTCTTCAAAGATATCATGGAAGGAATGGTCAAGAAAGGTGAGCTGCAGCTGGGAGATTACCAGGTAAAGCCGCCCCATCCACATGAGCCTCCACCCTGGAGAATGGCTGCCAATATGATCTCAGTCTACCAACAGCTGCCCAAGGAAGCCGTTGAAGAATGCACCAAGCACACCTATGAAGCTTGCTTCCTCACCCCACAGAAAGATCAGGAAGGATGGCAGATGATACCCATAAAAAGCAAAAAGAAGACTCCTGCAGCCAGTACCAGCGGAGCAGTTATCCGGGGTGTTACCCCAAGGCCCGAGCCGCCTCCGATAAAGCCAATATGGCATACAACTGAGACTAGACCAGTCATCCGGATCCCTACTCACAACCGGAGGAGACAAACTCCCCTCCCTACGCATAAAGAAGTAAGCCCTGCAGCCAGGCGTCTGCAGCAATATATTAATGAGCTTGATGAGTACGAGCAGAAGAAACCTAAGCATCTGCTGATGAAAGACTGCATACCCTGGGAACAGCTCGAAGAATTGAAAATCAAAGAGCAGCCAGAGGCAGAACAAGAAAAAGCTGAGAATGAACCCTTCTGGGGGCAGGAGCTAGCAAAGCCAAATTCCCAGAAGTAGAGGAGACGACCCAAGTCCAAGAAAGGAAAGAAGGTCACGACAGTACAATGTAACACTCTGTCGATACTCTTTTCCTTGCCCGGGGAGGATGATGAGCCAGAAGCATCCGACGCCCCGCTAGAAGCTAACCATGCCGAAGCCTCCACCTCGGCCCATGCAACACGTTCTGGGAGAAGATGGGGGCGCCCACCACCAGCCAACCATAATATTATGTTCAGAGGGGAGCAACCCTATCAAATCCCGGAACCAGAGATACGAGGTGCCCAGGTTCCTCCCCCTACCAGTCTGTACCAAGACAAGAAGAAGGCAGATGAAGCCCCTTCATTCCTGGAGTTCCTGTCCAGCTTAGAGAATGAGCAACCGGCTCATGCTGCTCCAGCTAAAAGCGATAAATGCCAGCAGACAGCAACTAGAAAGCAGAAACAGCATGAAGAAAATGAAGAAAGTAACCCTCTAGCAAAACCAGGGGCAGTCGCTACAGAAGAAGCCTTCCGGGAGACCGATGAAGAAGATGAAATTGGGACTGGGCAGCAAAGGCCACAGGCACCACATGAACCTCCAAGACCCCGATGGGCAGAGGAGATGAGACTATCTAATGTCCGGGTGGGCAGTCGAGTCATGAAAATGCTGAAGAAGCTCCCAACCAGATTCTCCATCTGAAAATTCTCTCTCTGAGCGAAGAAGCTCGCCAAGCAATCGTGGATGCCCTGCAGTCTCCGGCACAATGTGAAGCACTCCTGGCAGAAGTGAATGCTGGGCCATCGGTCACCTTCACGGAAGATGATATGCTAATCCCAAATACCGGCCACAATAGACCACTGTATATGAGGGGCTCCCTGAACTGTCAGTCGCTGAGCAGGATACTGATAGATCCCGGGGCTGCTGTAAATATCCTTCCCTATCGCATCTATCAGAAATACTACTTTGACCTGCAGCTTACCAAGGTCAGAGATATGAAGATTGCAGGGTTCAATCAGAAATGTGAAACACCTCTGGGGGTGGCTGATTTCAACCTCACACTGGGCGACCTCACTACCGTGGTACGATTCTATGTAATCGACTCCAACACCACGTATAAGGCCCTGCTGGGAAGACCGTGGCTGCACGAATATCAGATAGTGCCATCCACACTACACCAATGCATAAAATACTGCCATGAAGGAAAAGAAGAAAGGGTGTTTGCAGACCTACATCCCTTCGAAGTGTTCGAGTGCCATATGCTCGATGCATCCTACTACACTGAGGTGTCACAAAAGGATAAAGGAAAAGAAGCTGTGGTCAGCCAGAAAAAGCCGGCGACGAAGACAAGAAACTGGTCTCCGCCGCCGCCAAAAGGCTACATTAAAAAGCATGGAGTATCTCACATCTCTTATGCTGGTGATTTTGCTCGGATCACTCCTCCTGGCATACACCTAGATGATACTGAAGAAAAAATGAAATAAAAATACACACAGGTGGAAGTTCCTCAGGGTCTAGTCAAGCCCATAGCCAGCATAGAATACCAGACGGTGCTGCCACTAAAGACTATGGAAATCCCTCGCTTCTGCGAACCCCCTATTATATTCTACACCGGGGAGCCAGTCGAAGAAGATGATCAAGACTGTATGGCCCCTGAAGAAGCTGCAAACCTGATGGTACCGATTACAGGCCTGGATTATACTACCCAACGGGTTTCACAAATGTTCTCCAAGATGCAAATGCCATCGATGCAGCCTGCTGCTCAGAAGAAAGCATTCAAGGAGCTATGGGATCCGCCTCGAGATAGCAAGGAACTGAGGAAGATCACACAGCACCCGGGACTGGGTTATACCCTGCAAGAATACTATGAAGCCGAGGTGGATGTCATCTCTGCCTTCTACCAGAATGAAGATCCCCCTGAAGTGGGATATGATCAATACCCCTTTGAAGATGAAGAAATTATGTATCAATCCATAACAGACAATGAAGCCCAAGACAACCAGCCGGAGGCAAGGATGTCTGATGAGACTAAGAAGGGTTGGTGCTGGGAGAATCCATCTTGCAAAGAGGATCTGTTCCAGGCCGAGGCACAATTTGATACGGGAACCCCGGATGAAGATCAAGTAGCCAGAGAGCTGCAAGAGTGCCTGGAGTTTGGGCGCATTCTAGAAGAATTCCGAGCTCTACATAATGATGACCTCTCAGGGGAGCCCACATCAGAAGAGCCTCTAAGCACGGAAGACTCCACTTCGAAGTTTTCCGCTGAGCCAGTCACGTCTTCGGGGCAGACTGAACAGAATCCGGCCATATTGGCCTTATACGATGCACCAGCATCCGCTGATGACCAATATGATGAAACAGAAAATCTTGAGAATGAAGAAGATTATATCCCGGGAGGCTTTATTGATTTGCAAGAAGCCCCACCCAAAGTTGAAGACGGAGGCCAAGCCACCGTCGATGAGCTGATAGAAGTAAATCTGGGGTCAGCAGATAAGCCAAGGCCGACATTCCTCAGTGCACTGCTGGAGCCAGCTGTCAAAGAATAGTATATTCAGTTTTTGAAAGAATTCCGAGACTGCTTCGCATGGACATATGATGAAATGCCAGGACTGAGTTCCGATGTGGCACAGCACCGATTGGCGATAAACCCAGAGGCAAGCCCTGTGAAGCAGCCTTCCAGGAGAATGCGTCCCGAACTGATAAATCAGATCAACAAAGAGGTTGATAAGCTGATTGATGTGGGCTTTGTTGAAGAGAACCAGTATACTACATGGCTGGCCAATATAGTGCCCGTGAAGAATAAAAATGGGCAGATCAGAATATGTGTAGATTTCAGGGACCTGAATAAGGCTTGCCCGAAAGATGATTTCCCAGTGCCGATCACTGAAGTCATGATCGATGCAACCACTGGCCATGAAGCCCTGTCATTCATGGATGGGTCATCCGGATACAACCAGATCTAGATTGCTGAAGAAGACAGAGTGCACACTGCATTCCGCACCCCGAGGGGGATATTTCATTATAAAAGAATGCCGTTCGGCCTTAAGAATGCCGGCGCTACCTATCAAAGAGCTATGACAAAGATCTTTGATGATTTGCTCTTCAAGAAAGTAGAGTGCTACATTGATGACCTGGTGGTGAAAACCAGCAGAAGAGAAGATCATCTGCAAGACCTGAGGATAGTGTTCCAGAGGCTGCGCAAATATGAACTCAAGATGAATCCTATGAAATGTGCCTTCGGCGTGTCCAGTGGAAAATTCCTTGGGTTCATTGTCCGTCATAGGGGCATTGAGATCGACCCATCCAAGATTAAAGCTATCCAGGAGCTCCCTCCACCAAGGAATCTCCACGAGCTGAGATCTCTACAAGGGCGTTTGGCCTATATCCGACGATTCATATCAAATCTGTTGGGGAGATGCCACCCTTTTCACAAGCTCATGATGAAAGATGTACCGTTCCTCTGGGACGATGGCTGTCAGGAAGCCTTTGAGAAGCTGAAAGAATATCTCAAGACCCCTCCAGTGCTGGGGGCACCTATTAAGGGTAGACCCCTGATACTGTACATTGCAGCCACACACTGTTCCCTGGGGGCAATGCTAGCACAGATAAATGAAGAAGGCAAAGAGCAGGCTCTATACTACCTGAGTCGGAGGCTGATTAGAACTGAAGAAAGCTACACCTATATAGAAAAGACATGCTTGGCACTAGTCTTTGCCGTTAAAAAGCTCCGGCACTATATGCTGTCACATGAAATCAGATTGATATCTGCAGCAGATCCACTCAAATACATACTGACTCAGCCAGTACTGAAAGGCCGGTTGGGCAAATGGGCAGTAATTCTGATGGAATTCGATATCACATATATACCCCAGAGGGTAATAAAAGGACAGGCCATGGCCGATTTCTTCGCAGAGCATCCTGTGCCAGAGAATGATATGTTGGGGACTGAGTTACCCGATGATGAGACACTAGAAGCCTGCCAGGCTCAGTCAACTATGTGGCAGCTATTCTTTGATGGAGCATCTAGAACAGAGACCGACTCCGATGGGAAGACCAGAATACGGGCCGGAGCCGGTATTGTGCTAAGATCACCAGAAGGGGAGGTTGTGCATACTTCCTGCTCTATAAACAAGCCCTGCACCAATAATGAAGCCGAATATGAAGCTCTGATAATCGGGCTATGTATAAGCCTCAACATGGGTATTCAGATGCTTCAGGTATTCGGGGATTCAATGTTGATAATAAAGCAAATCCAAGGGGAGTTCGAAGTGCGAAAGCCGGAGTTGAACCCCTACCACCAAAAAGCTGTGCGCCTCATGGCGAAATTCTATCATATTGAGCTCAAGCATGTGGGCCGTGGACATAATGCCCAAGCTGATGCACTAGCAAAACTAGCCAGCTCAATAGCAGTCCCACCAAATGAAACACTGAACATTGTTGTTATAAACCGGCGGCAGGTCCCCAGCATGCTAGAAGAGTGCCCCGAAGAAGAAGAAGTTGCTACTATCAGTACAGAACAGGCATCTGATTGGAGACAACACCTGCTACAATGGTTTTTACACCAACAGCTGCCGTAGAAAAGAGAAGAAAAGATGAAACTTCTAAGGATCAAAGATTCTTATGAATTCAGAAATGGAACTCTGTTCCGAATAATGGCAGATGCACGCAAGAAGATTTTGCTCCGCTGCCTGTCTACTGAGGAAGCTTGGCAAGCAATGAAAGAAACACATGCTGGGACAGCAGGTGCCCACCAGGCCGGTCCCAAGATGAAGATAGAGATTAAGAAGCTGGGCTACTATTGGCCCACTATGTTTGAAGACTGTTGCAAGTTTACAAAGTCATGCCAGAAATGTCAGGAGCATGCTGTTGTGCCTAGAAGGCCACCTGCCGTTCTGCACCCTACAGTCCCTAGCTGGCCGTTTGCACAATGGGGAACTGATGTAGTCGGGCCATTGCCAACTTCCTCGGCCGGACATAAGTACATACTGGCCATAACAGATTACTTCTCCCGATGGGCGGAAGCTATAGCATTAAGAGAAGTGACTGGTGAGCTGGTCTCCAGATTCATCAAGCACAACATTATCTTCCGGTTTGGGATCCCCAGCCGGATAATATCTGATAATGGAAGTCATTTCAGAAATCAGAAAATCTATCGGCTTGCTGAGAAGTACAAGATTGAATGGAGGACTTCCACTCCTTACAATCCACAGGCAAATGGATTGGCAGAAGCCTTCAATAAAACTTTATGCACCTTGCTGGCTAAAGTCGTCAGTTCTAATAAGAAGGACTGGGAAGAAAAGATGTATGAAGCTCTGTGGGCGTACCGCACTGTCTTCAAGACACCTACAGGGTGCTCGCCATACTCACTGGTATACGGCTCAGAGGCAGTAGTTCCACTAGAGCTGGAAGCCCCGTCACTCAGAGTGGCTGTCCAATATGACCTGGCCCTTGGCGAACAAACCAATGCAGAAAGAAGATTACAAGAATTGGCTGAATTGGAAGGGAAGCGCCTCCAAGCTCAGAAGAATATCCAGATGTATCAGGCCCGCATGGCCACTACATTCAACAAACTCATAAAAGGACGAGAATTTAAGAAAGGTGACCTCGTCATGGTCAAGAAAAGAGAAGTCATGGCGTCCAACCCAAAAGGAAAGCTAAATCCTAATTGGGAAGGTCCTTATGTGATACATAGGGTCTACGAAGGTGGGGCCTATATGGTTGTCAACCATCGAGGGGAGATCCAATTCTCGCCACTCAACGGTAGGCACCTAAAGCTGTATCATGCTGCACAACCGACATTCTCCGAATAATCGGGTCAAAAGCTACCCTTCTTTCTTGGTCTAGTGGCACTCCGCCCTAGCCAAGCTACCCTCTTTCTTGGTCTAGTGGCACTCCGCCCTAGCCAAGCCACCCTCTTCCTTGGTCTAGTGGCACTCCGCCCTAGCCAAGCTACCCTCTTCCTTGGTCTAGCGGCACTCCGCCCTAACCAAGCTACTTCTTTCTTAGTCTAGGGGCACTCCGCCCTAACCAAGCTACCCTTCTTTCTTGGTCTAGTGGCACTCCGCCCTAGCCAAGCTACCCTCTTCCTTGGTCTAGCGGCACTCCGCCCTAACCAATCTACTTCATTCTTGGTCTAGCGGCACTCCGCCCTAACTAAGCTACTTCTTTCTTGGTCTAGTGGCACTCCGCCCTAGCCAGGCTACCCTCTTCCTTGGTCTAGCGGCACTCCGCCCTAGCCAAGCTACCCTCTTCCTTGGTCTAGCGGCACTCCGCCCTAACCAAGCTACTTCTTTCTTAGTCTAGCGGCACTCCGCCCTAGCCAAGCTACCCTCTTTCTTGGTTTAGCGGCACTCCGCCCTAGCCGAGCTACCTCATTCTTGGTCTAACGGCATTCCGCCCCAGCCGAGCTACCCTTTCTTGGTTTGGTGGCACTCCTCCCTAACCAAGCCACTCCTTATCACGGATTAATGGCATTCCAATCTGTCACCCTCTAAAAGAAAAAAAATATATAAAAAAAATGGGGTTAAAAATAGAGATACCCCGCCAGGCTTGTTCGGATATCCCGGACAAGGGCAAAAATGGCCAAAACCCAGCTGTGGTGAAAACCCGAAAGGGCGCTGCAGGCAAAATCGGGTACCCCGCCATGTAAAAAAATGAAAGGGCGCGTGGGCAAAAGCAAGAGGGGGCTGGCTCCGGTGAAAACCCGAAAGGGCACTTGGGTCAGTAATGTGGTAATCCCAAAGAAAAGCCTCACCTCCCGCCATAAAACTCCTCGTCAATCGACCGGCGCCTTGCCCGATCGACGATTAGACCCACTCAGTATAAAGCCCTACGTCTATCCTAATAAAAGCCCTCATACCTTGTCCCCAGGTCCCACCGTGATGAAACCTGCTGCTGATCAATGGGCACACTCACCCGATCAGCAATGAAACCTGTCCGGTTTAGACCTTACGTCTATGCCGATAAAACCTATGAAATCCTTTGCATCGATATAAACCCAATATCGATGATGAAACCAACTGTTGATCGATTGGCACACTGCCTAATCAACGATGAAACATATCCAGGCCAGACCTTTCGTCTATGCCGATAAAACCTATGAAATCCTTGCATTGGTATAAACCCAATACCGATGATGAAACCTGCTGTTGATCGATTGGTACACTGCCCGGTCAATGATGAAACTCATCTAGTCTAGACCTTACGTCTACCCTGATGAAGCCTATGAAATCCTTGCATCGGTATAAACCCAATACCGATGATAAGAGCAGTCACTAATGGAGCAGCACATCGCCCGATCCGTGCTGAAGTCCCAATTCAAGAAATATATATACGTATATAAAAAAAATGGGGTTAAAAATAGAGATACCCCGCCAGACTTGTTCAGGCATTCTGAACAAGGGCAAGAATGGCTAAGACCCAGCTGTGGTGAAAACCCGAAAGGGCACTGCAGGCAAAATCAGGTACCCCGCCACGTGAAAACCCGAAAGGGCACGTGGGCAAAAGCAAGAGGGGGCTGGCTCCGGTGAAAACCCGAAAGGGCACTTGGGTCAGTAATGTGGTAATTCAAAAGTTCCATGCCAACCGGTACGCTACCTTTACCTCCCCTTCATTGATGAAACCTTCCGTCGGTCAACTGGCTCCGCGCCCCACCGATGATAAAACCTTTTTGGGATGGACCTTACGTCTACCCTGATTAAACCTACATACCCTCTTTCAAACGTCCCACCGATAATGAAACCCATCACCATTCTGATGAAGCCTGTCCAGCTCAGACCTCACGTCTGTCTTGATGAAGCCTACGCATTTCTTGGCAAGCCTCACCTGCGATAAAACCTGCTGGAATAGACCTTACGTCTATCCTGACAAGACCTACGCCTCTACCGATGTCCCACTGTTGATCGATTGGCACCATGCCCGATCAATGATGAAACCCTAGCCAGTTTAGACCTTTCGTCTATGCTGATGAAACTCTTCTTTGCGTCGATATAAACCCAATATCGATGATGAAACCAGTTGTTGATCGACCGACACCTTGCCCGATCAATGATGAAATCCTGCAGTTTAGACCTTTCGTCTATTCTGATAAAACCTATGAAATCCCTGCATTGGTATAAACCTAATACCGATGATGAAACCAACTGTTGATCGATTGGTACCCTGCCCGATCAATGATGAAACCCTATCCGGTTTAGACCTTTCGTCTATGCTGATGAAACTCTTCTTTGCATAGATATAAACCCAATATCGATGATGAAACTAACTGTTGATCGATTGACACCCTGCCCGATCAATGATGAAACCCTAGCCAGTTTAGACCTTTCGTTTATGCTGATGAAACTCTTCTTTGCGTCGATATAAACCCAATATCGATGATGAAATCAACTGTTGATCGATTGGCACTTTTCCCGATCAATGATGAAACCCTATCCAGTTTAGACCTTACATCTATTCTGATAAAACATATGAAATCCCCCTTGCATCGATATAAGCTCAATATCGATGATGAAGTCAACCGTTGGCTGATCGGTACATCGCCCAGCCAATGATACAATCTGTCCAGTTCGTACTTTATGTCCGTTCTGATGAAAACCCCATACCCTTTTTCAATGTCCCACCTACTATAACCTCTACCCAGTCTAGACCTTTCGTCTAGTCCGATGAAACCTCTTCTTTCACATTTCTGCAAATTGTCTCCCTCGCAGCACATATTGCCAAGAGGGACGATTTTTTTTAACTAAAGTTGATACTTGCAAGGGGGGAGACGGGAGAGGGGGTTCATTTCTTCATTGCGGAAGAAGATGGAAACACTATCTCGGCCACCAGGCAAGCGATTTTCATATATAAGAAAGCAGTAAAAGAAAGGGGTACATACAGAGGGGAGGGGGAACGCCCGAAGAGGGGCAGGAGGCGAACAAGGCCAAAGGCCAAAGGAAGCATAAAAGGAAAACCAAGAGGACCCAAGCACGGGCAGAAACAAAAGCCCAAGGACCCACAGAAGAAACATAGCCCCTACAAATAGAAGTCTTCGTCGAAGACCCCTTCAGAGTCGGAGGAGAACACAGAACGGACACCGCGCTGACGACCCGAAGAGGAAGGCCAATCAAGAGGATCAACCTCCGAACCGTCGGTATCGGGCACCTCCGTGAAGGAAGGGACGACCGGCGGCGGGGGCGCCATCGTAGAAGACTGGATCCGAAGAGAACGACGGGGAGGAAGAGCAGCATCCTCAAACATGCACTGACGATCACGCGAGGAGGAAGTGGAGTTGGAGCGCCGGAAATAACGCCGAGGGGCTTTGCCATCCGACCTCGAGGGCGGCCGAGAGCGGTCCAAGCCAGCGGTGCCCACAAAGGCTGTATGAGCCGCCGTAAGGTCACGGAACCCCGAGTCAGGCTCAAGCCCGGGGATATGGAGAGGGACAAGCTGAGGGAAGTTGATGGGCAAGCAAAGATCCGAGGGTGGCACAACACCCACGGGGTGCACCGGAGCAGGAGGCGGGGCGGAGTCGACGAGCGGCCCGGGCGGGGCCCGATTGATCTTCTTCTTCAAAGCTTGGGCGAAGGAGAGGCGAGGGGCAGCCGTCGGAGAAGCGGAGGAAGGCGGGGGATCTTGAACGGCCGCCGAGTGAGAAGAGGGCTGTGCCCCTGGCGACCAAGAGGCCGCAGCGGCATTAAGGCCAACAGGAGGGACGCCAAGCGGTCGAGCATCCGGAGCCTGGGGTCCAAGGACCAGCGAGGAGCATACCCGTCCAGCAGGAGGAACTGAAGCGGACACAGTAGGGCGCCGGAGTGGGACGCCGTGGCCAGCTGCGGACGGAGGGGGGATGCCCACTGTAGGGAGGGAGGGAAGCGGCACCAGCTAATGTGATGAAGAGGGGGCAGCAGCAGCAAGGGCGACGACCCCAGGGGTCCCTCCAGAAGAAGTAAGGGGGCCACCCGTGGGGCAGCTGAAGGGTCCCCTTGGGGACCGGCCACAGCAGGGAAGACGGGCCGCTCGAGGGAGCCCATAGAGGCGCAAGGCCCCCCATGGGCCTGCTGAACGTGGAGAGGAGGGGGTGCCCGCGGGGGGTAGCCATCAGAAGGGATGTCGACACCCATGGGGTGGGTGTCGACACCCACGGTTGGAGACACCAGGAGCAGAGCAGAGCATGGCGCGGGCCCTCCAATAGTGGGAGCAAAGTGCAGGGGAGGCTGGTCCGCAGCAGAGGGGGGCGAATGCGCTTCCACAGCAGGTTGAGGAGCAAAGGTAGGAGGCAGCTTGACCATCTCAACAGGGGAAGCACTATGGGCAACGGGGTCCACGGGTGCGGCAGCGAAAGCCTGAAGCTCCTCCTGAGCAGCAACATACGGAGTTGGAGGAGGAGGGGGCAGAGGAGAGGTAGCAGGGGGGCTCCCACCAGCAGCCTGCAGACCGGTTGAGCGAACCGTGGCCAGCTTCGGTGTGGGCTCCGACGGAAGGGGAGCAGAGGGCAGGGCACTCAAGGCCGGCTGGAGGGAGGCAACCGCCAAGCTCGGGGATGCAGCGGCCAGTAAGAGCTGGGGGCCACTGCCTAGAGAAGGAAAGGTAGCAGGAGGCAAAGCCGCGGGGCTAGCCTGAACTGCTAAGACGTCCACCTGGCCAGCAGAAAGGCCCGAGATGCCAGCTTCCAGAGGCAGAGAGGCCCCTGGCGGAGGGGGACCGGCAGCGGCATATGCAAGCTGGGTGGACGCAAGGGGCTGACATGCCGCGAGGGAGCAAGCAGCGTGCGAAGAACCTCCAGGATATGAAGCAGCAGCCTTGTGGAACTCAGCAGGGGCTTTAGCAGCACGGCGGGAGGGCAGGGGGTGCGCGGCCTTGGATGGCCCAACAGGTGGCTTCTGACAAAGAAGTGAGTGGTGGCCAAGACGCTTGCAGTTGGAGCAGAACAGGGGGAGGTTAGGGTACTCCAGAGCCTGCCAGAAGCCGCTGCCACCATAACCGATCCATGCCCGGGGGCGGAGGCTTCTGAGAGATGTCAAACAGCACGCAGACCCTGGCCGCGTGCGACCTGGTGCGGCAAAGAGTGTTGCGGTCCACTTTAAGAGGAGCTCCAAGGGCTCCAGCAATGGAGAGCAGCATGGCTTCATTGAAAAAATTAGCCGGGAGGCCTGGCATCTCAATCCAAACCGGGACATAGGGAGAATCTTCATCGGCAGAGAAGCTCAGAGACCATTTGAAGAAGGAGAAAGGCCGGCCTTTAACAAGAAGGGACTCTTTGAGGAGCACCTGGAGAAAATCCTCCTTGTTGTGGAAGCAGAGAAGAAGATGGCGCCGATCCATGGAGCTAATCAGGAAGTCTTGTGAGAAATGGAACCGTTGAGCGAAATGTGCTCTAATATCTTGAAATGGAGGTCGACCCTGAGGCGTCCGTGCGATAATGGCGAACTCCAGCGGGCTGCAAGACGTGGAGATCTCCTCCATGGAAAAGAAGGCTGCAGGCTCCCCACTGTCGGTGAATGCAGGAGCATGAACGGACAACGGCAAGGCCGGAGGGGCTAAGGACTGCAGTAACACGTGTGCGAAGGATGGAGCAGTAGAGGGCGCGTGAGGAGTCCCCGCCTACTCCACAGCAAGCAACGAAGAGGCAGCCCCCCCAGGCACAGGGGGGCGGGCAGGTCCCGACTACGGGGACGTTGCAGGCAGCAGAGCACCAGCCGGAGACGCCATCGAGAGAGCTCCTAGACGGGCACCCCCACTGGGCGGAGGGCGAGGGGCGCGGCCGGGACCTCTCGAGTGGCGACCTGCATTGCCGTGGACCAGTCCGGAAGCGGCGGCGCCACTAGCAGGCACGGGTGACAGAGCTCCCGCCGGGGGAGCAGAGAGCAGGGCATCACCGGGAGGCGCCAAACCGAGGGATGAGGGCACCGTGGAAGGGCCACATGCAACCTCGACAGGAGGTGGGGGATAGCAAGCTGGAGCAGGGGAGCGCGCGGAGGAGGTCACGATTGAGACCCCACCAGGGCCAAGGATGCCAAGACAGGAAGCGGTGGAGACCGAGGATGAAGAGCAGGTCGGAAGCCGTGGAAGCTGGAAGCCGACGAGGGCGACGCTGGGAGGAAGGGGGCCTTGAGGCGAAAACAGAGCATCATTTTCGCCCAAGGTCCCATCAAGTGAAATGGTCAACGGGGGGGCAGAGGTTGACAATAGGGGGACGTGTCGAGATGGCGATGATAGCGTGGAGAGCTGTTGGACGATCGACGGTTGAGGAGAAGCCAGGAGAGGTAACGTGCTGGGAAGGGGAAAAACGTGGCAAGCAGTAGATGGTGGCGGAGCAAACCCGGAACCGCAGGAGACGCCGTCGGCCAAGGGAGAGAAGGCCGGGGGACGAGCACAGTGGCCGGAGGCGGAGGAAGAGCCTTGGGCGCCAGCCGGAGATGAAGGGATGCCGATAGTGGAAACGCCAATAAGAACAGTGTAGCCCAAGCCACCTGCGTCCGGGCCTTCCACCGCAACGTAGGAGCTCACAGAGACGGGCAAACCTACAGCAGACGAGGACGAAGGGGAGACGTTGGACGACTGGCACCCGAGGCGGCCGAGCGCGGCAGGGAGAGGTAGCACAGCCCCACCACCGATGACCGCTGACGGAGGGGTAGCATCCACGCCCGAACAGCAAACTGTCGCTACAGAGGGTGGCAGCGAGGCAGCGGGAACACCGTGACCACCGCCAGAAGAGGCCAAATGAGGCAGGGGAAGGCCAAAGAGGGGAGGGGGAGGCACAGGGCCTCCCCCCCACCGCCGGCCATCGCCGGACTCAGGCAGCCACAGGGAAAGGCAGACCGCAGGGGGGGAGATGGGTCGCGCAGGAGAGAGACGGGAGGGGGGAAAACCAAAGGAGAGAGAAATGCATCGAAGACTAGAAGGTGAAATTTGCCAAGAGGGACGATTGCTGCTACCAACAGAACCTGGTTTAAGCACCTCCCCGGATGCCGTCACGCGGTGGAGCGAGTTCCCCATCCTTTCTCTGAGGGGGTGGACGATCTCCTGCCAAGTACGGGCCATTCGCATGAGGAATTGCTAAAACCGCTACCCCACTTCTCAAAGTGATAAAACCACAAGCAGAAGAAAATGGATATGAGTGAAGCCAAAGATTTCTTTTCATTAATAAGTGAGTACATAAGGGCCCCGAGGGGACGTTGTATCGCAAAAGAGTACAAAAGAAAAAGAAAGAGAAGATGGTTCATGGCTGCCTGAAGATATCCTCGAAAGCCAGAAGACCCACATAAGGGGCGGCTCCCAGTTCATGAAGACGAGCCTCCTCCTCCTGCAGTCGAACAGACTCGTCTTGAAAGGACGCCACCTGCCCCTCTAATAGAGCTGCTTCTTCCTCGAGCTGTGGTCGAGAAGTTGTTAGCTGCGGCAGCTCAGCTCGGAGATCGGACAGTTCAGCTTCCAGGGTAGTTATCCGGTCGCGCACAAACTGCTCCCGCTCCGCCAAAGACTGCATTTGGCACTGCCGCTCCTGAAGAATAGAGTTCGTCTTCGCCAGCTCGGATTTGCATTCCATTCTTTGCAACTTCAAAGCCGCCAGTTTGTCAGACATGATATGTGTCAAGAAATCCCGGCGATGAACAAATTTTAACAATAAAAGAACCCGCTGGGCCCATATTTCTGTGGGACATCCCATCGCCTGCAAGCCGGCGGTGAAGCGCTCAGCTATCTCCTTCAACTGTGGATAGGTTAGTCCGGGCTGGGACTCCACTAGCTGGCGCAGCATGCCCAGATGTTGCCAGACAAAACTCTCAGGTGAAGTAAAGCCAGGCAAAGGAAGAGGAGCTACTTCAAAGGTTACTTCACTATCAATGTCCGCCCATAGGGTAATATCTGGCTGCGAAGAAGAAGATGGGAGGTCTACCGAAGGTACCAACTGAGCTCTCCCTGCAACCTCTGGCATGGCCAAGAGATCTTCCACTTCCATCTCCACGGAAGTGGCCGTCTGAATACTCCCGGATGCAACTTCAGGCACCTCCTCCTCAGATTCTGAAAGTATGGAGATAGGATCCGGGGCGGTTACAGGCAATACTCCCAGTTCCGCAGCAGCTACCTCTCCTTCTTCCATCTCCGCTTCGGTGGCCAATTCCTTCAACGTCGAGGCCGCGGAGGCCACAGTCTAAAGAGGCAAAGGTTCACCCTTCATGATTGATGTTGTGGGAATTATTGACTCAGGAGCGATGGTCATCACTGCGGCCGGTATGAAAGCAGAACTTCTGGCTAGATCAGCTTCGGATCTGAAATCTGAAGCCCTGATAGGAGTGCATCTGTCTCCTGAGGCCCCCAGGTCCAACAATGCTAAATCTGTTGAATACAGTATTCGCATTGGAACAGGGCGATGACCTCAGGAGCCCCCATGCAGGATAAAGGTAGAAAAGGGACAATAGCCCAGTTTGCAGAAGAAGCCTCCATAAAAGTTGCAGTTGTGTCTGAGCTGACAGTGATAGGGCCCTGAGACCAAAGCAAAACAACCTTCAGCGCTAAATGAAGATGCAGATGAAGCAGCAAGCCTGAAAGGGGACCCACCTTTGAAGCAGGGTTCGCATCCTCGAAGTGGGGCGAAAGAGGAGGAAACTCCGAAGTTGAAGCGACAAAGAGTGAAGATATGTCGATCTCGGTGTCGAGCCCGGCAAACTCCTCTTGCAACTCCTCCTCGGAAGATGGCTCCAGTAGCTTAGCAGGCTGAAAAGACAGAGCACCTTTTGCAGGTACAGGCGGGGCTTCTGATTCAGGAGCATCCCCCTCACTGCCGCTGAAAGCCACTTCCTCCTCATCAGAGACGGTTGTAGAGCTACCCGATGATATTTCTACCCTGGCTACATGCTGTGGAGACGCCTCTAAAGCATGTCGGGATGTGGACCGGGTAATTATGCGTCTGGCCGGAACAGTACCCCGCTTCGACTGAGTCTCGTGACCCTCCGGAGGTTGAATCGGCTCTTCTGTCATCCTTTCAACCTCAGCCTGCTCCTCGGCTGCCATTTCAACAGAAAAGCGATCTCTGAGGGTTATAGTAGAAAAAGCACTAGAAGTGTGAAACAGATGAGAAAGCACACTTACCCCCCGCCTCACTAGCCGGCGTGGGGGAAGGCAGCCTGGTCTCTACGTCGGAGGGTGCCACAATTGGCTCTTGAGCTGCGCAAAAAAGGGAAGGGGTCAGAGTCGAAGACTTCTTTGGAAATCTGCAAAAGATGATGAAGAATGCAAATGCAAGCTAATGATGTTACCCTGAACCGGTGTCTGAGCAGCCTCCCTTTGCAACTCAAACTCATCGAATGAGGGAATGTCGGGGAGAGGGGTCCCAGTGTCCATCGCCACCGAAGTCGACTGTTGAGCATGGGCCTTTTTGGCCTTCCTAGCCTTCCCAACTGCAGCCTTGACTGTGGAAGCCTTCCTCTTCTTGCCAGGAGGCAGGGGAGTAGTGGTCGGTGCTGCAGCCGAGACTTCAAAATAAGTAGGCTTCTCGACCTGCGCAATAATCTTTCTATAGAGCCCCTGCCGCTTTATATCAGGCCGGTCTGTTGAAAATGGCAGAAGGGCGATGGGATCAGTGGGTGCGAAATTCAGATGCTAAGCAGAAAACACTACAATCTGAAAAGAAGAAATCTTACCTGCCGGGCCGTCGTAGAATACAGAAAGTGGCCAGTACAAATAAGCTACCTCCTTGGAGCGGGAAGCAGCCTCCTTGATGAGCCAGCACACATCACCAAATATCTGGCACTTCTCTACTAAAGCTGCCAGATCATTATGGCCGTGAGAGTCAAGGCATCGAAATAAGTCAAGATGGTCCATGCCCCAACCATCGACATAATGAAATGATATAAACAGTGGCTTGTTCAATATGCTAGCTATCGGGCTTTCTGCAGATAATCCATGCAAATTCAGCAGAATGAACAGCCAGGACGTTTGCCTATAGTACGTCTGAGTTCTATCTTCTCGGCGTACAAACGTCCTATATGGATGAAATTTATCAATTGGACCCTTCCAAGGAGCTGCTGTCGGGAGCGGCTCTTCAACAGGGAATGGGTACTGCTGCTCCTCCAAGCGAGCGCCTCCCACACGGCATAAATGCTTCAAGGTCTTCAGGAAAGTGTCCTCATTGATAGCAGCAAAGACAGGGACAAGCGGCTCAGAACTCTTTTCCTTCAATGCCCGACGTTGAGTCAGATAATTCGCTGCCTCCCTCGGGTGCTGTGAGTAAAGTTTCTTCAAGTGGGCCTCAGGAATATCAAACACCGGCCCAGGTTGCTGTTTCAGGAAGGAGCGCTCTGCCACATCCCAGAAGGCACCCCTACCGTCCCTGTAAAAACCGGTCCGGATATTCCACCATTTGATATATTCTGGTGTTACCCGGGGAACACGGTTAGAAATAGTGGGCACCCTGAAAACTACATCATCCTGGCGATGATAGAAATCCCACCACAACCGGCCCTCGCCAACAATGATGGACCCGTGCTTGGCCCGGCTATCCAGGGGAAACTGGGCAACTGAGGTAGGAATATGCTGGTCGTAGCCGAAGTTTCACAAAAATCGGAACGGATAGTATGGCTCCAACAGAAGCAGGCCACCCTTCTTGTAGACCAAAACACTGGGCCGAATTGCCATGGCCCATCTCACCAGCTCCGGTTCCAGGATTGGCCGGGCAGTGTTGACTCCTGAGATAGGATGGATATATGTCTCTGTCTCTTCCAGCTTGCACTCTCTCTGAGGATCAATCAAAGGAGCTGAACCTGCCGCCAAGCTCCAGAAATGTATGCTGCCAGGGGCGTCCACTGGTACCCTTATCAGTCGGCCCCTTATTTTAAACAGTTGATCATAAAAGGGACCAGGCTCAGTGCTGGCAAATTCAACCATCCTGGGTAACACTGTATCCGCCTGCAAGGTTCTCGGAGCTAATTCAGGGAATATACTGCAGACCCAGGCGTTGAAGAAATGAAAAGGACCCACGGTCCTCAAAGAACGGGGAGTCCGATGCCTGTACAGGTCCCCCAAAGATTTGTATATCAAACACAGGGCCACTGGGCAGAGCGACAGCTTCATCCCCCATGCCATCTGACAAGCTGGATATATGGCCTCTGGCTGAATAACTGTCTCGTCCCCTTGTGGGAGAGCGAAAGTTCACAGCCAAAATGTGAAATAAGCCGCACAGTGTGTGATGGGGTCTACGCCTGCTGGGTTGGGACCACCGCTGCCTGCACGGCGCAATGAGGATGGCAGCGCCGACTTATAGCGAGGGGCCCTTATCTGCTTGCTAGCATCCGGACCCATGGAAGGAAAGTCTGCATACTTCAGGGGACCGTCAAAGAAATACTGGATCCACTGCCCTATCCGGACCCTCAGTTTGCTGCCCTTCTCTCGGGGTTGATAGCCTTTGGAGGACCCTCTGCTATACGCCAGACAGATGGAGTGGTATACCTTCATCAGATATCGATATGAGAAGCCAATGGAATACTTGCCCTCGCCATCAGAGCTATCCTTCTCAGAATCTGACAAGCAAACTTCCTCATACGGCTCGCCATCAATGGGCAGACCGGAGAGCTGTGATAAACTCCAGAGGTCCAGGGATGTCTCCCCCTCTGCTGTATAGAAAGTGTTGAATAAGGGGCAGAACACTTCAAACATTCCACAGCACAACCCTCGGGATATGGGATACCGGAATCTAGAAGCGAAGATGCTATGATACACCCTGGCTCTGATCAGCAGAGGGGCATATTCCTTCAGAACAAATTCGGTAAACTCCACTGATCCTACTCGGAATAAGTGCGCGTCAGTGATTTTGGTATCCCCGAACCAACCAGCGGCCAGATGGTACTTGAACTGAACGGCCGAACAATTCAGCACGAAGGGCTCTTCGCGATATCCCCACTTCAATGGTGCCAAGAACATGCCATAGCCGGGCTTCTCCCTATGAACTCGGTCGCTAGCATTATCCCACCGGGCAGGTGTGAATTCCGGGGCCCGGGCCAGCATCTTCTTCTCTGGTTCCAGCTCCGATATGCCGAGGACTGCATCCCAGTCGCGCTTTTCCCCAGGAAGATAGATGGCCTTGCTGCGATACACTGATTCCTTCAGACTATCTCGCTCAGCAAGGATGGCAGCTTCAACTACGCGAGCTATCCGGTAGTCTCGCATGCCGCCTACTGTGAAAGTCCGGATGAACGGCATCAAATGCCGGTCCTTCGGATGGTCTGGCCGATAGCCACCATCCCGCCTGAAGCATGTCTCGGTCACCGTGGAGTATACCCGGGCCGTCGACACTGTGTCAGTCTCAGAGTCAGATGACTCATCGACTGGAGCAATCCCGTCGTATCTGAAATCCAGGCTGTGCACATTCAGCCAATTTACTGTGGCCCGAGATATGTCTGGCTGGGCCGATGAGCTAGCACCAACAGCTCCGGAAGATGCAGCATCAGAGCTGGAAGCCATTACAGTGCCTGCAGTCGGAGAAAAAGTGTGAATTAAAAGCCAGTCTTATAAAGATTGTAACATGAGACTCTATGAAAATTTTGGCAGCATCTCCCCTTATTCAGGGTCTGCCCAAGGAGAATAGGGAGTCACCAACCAAGAGGGGGTGATCCCGAAATAAAAAGGGATTAAATCCCAAAATAGCGTCCTACCCGGGCGAAATCCAACCAAACGGGAAGAAGAACGAGAGCGGCCGAGAGGAGAAGAAGCTCCCGCCGATGAAAGAAAAATGAGGAAAGAGAAAGAAGAAGCAAGAATGAAGAAAAAAGGCTTTCGGTGCCTTAATATAGGGCCCGAGGCAGATGGGTTCTCGGCGCGGCCAAATGCGTGCCGAGAACTGCCCAGGCCGAGAGCCCCCGTCGGCCAGAAGGCGCGCCGAGAACCCCAGGCCGAGAAGCCCTGGCCGAGGCCCCCTTCCGCCAGGGCGCGCCGAGAAGCCCCAGGCTGAGAGCCCCCTTCGTCCGCTTCGAGATGCTCCGCGCCGAGAGGTCCCTCGCGCCGAGAAGCTTCGCGCCGAGAGGCTCATGCCGAGAAGCCTATGGCCCTGTGTCGAGAAGCTCCGAATTGCTGAAAATAAAGAAAATATGAGGAATGAAAATATGAAAAGGGAAGATAAGTGTGCAAAATATTGTTGCATCAAGATGATCGTGTCTAAGAACCCGAATAAAAATAAATTGGGGAAGATACCCTCGAATGATGAAAGACACCTGCAAGCCCCGTGCCGCTTATTCTGCGCTTACGCCGCCTGCAGGTGGGGGGCATTTGTTGACACCTGGAAAATGAACAAGGGTGAAAACATAATTGAAAAGAGGGCCGGACCAACAGTGAAAGACCAATGATGAAGCTCATCAACTGTCTACCCGGCTAAAACCCTTGTCGGCAAAGCTGATGCCCGGTGCCAATGTCACTCAGACGGCAGCACTGATAAAGCAGCAGTCACTCGACTGATGAGACCTTCCAGCCCTTTAATGAGTGCTGTACTACCGTTTCGTCCAAGAATCCACGGATGATATGTCAGGGTAAGTCAGATGTCGGCTTACTGACAGATGTAATATGAGAGGAAGATGAAGCCGGTACCGGAAGATGAAGATTGCAAAGGATTTTGCAAAGTCAGAACAGAAGAAGAATGGTCTCCACAGATTATATACCCGGCTGAGGTCTTCCCAGACTAAAGCTGATGTCCGAGCTCATCACCATTCAAGTGACGGTGTCGATAAGATAATACCCGGTTTTGTCACCATTCAGATGGCAATACTGATGAAACCCCTGTCTACGGACTGATGAAACCCTTCTCTATGGACTGATGAGACCCCTGTCTACGGACTGATGAAAACCTTAATAATGATACAAGCTATGTCACCAATGGAAGACCCCTTTTGGGTGATGATGCCCTTGAAAGACCCAAATGGGCCTGTGAAAGTGGCTAAAAAGCTTTAATTGGGCCTGCAAAGGATGGCGCCGAGAGCCACTTGCCAAAGCCCAAAAGATGGCGCCGAGAGCCACTTGCCGAAGCCCAAAAGAGGGCGCCGAGAGCCACTTGCAATCGCGCCGGAAGCCCCATTTGGGTCGCGCCGAGATGAAGCCTGCCGAGAAGGGGGGAAACGGGTATAAAAACCCTCTCCCTTCGAACAGATGAGAGAGCGGACCAACTGAGGGGGGACGAACAAAAAAAGAGAGAGCCACCAAAAGAGAAAAAAGAAAAAAGGAGAAGATAGAAGAATAGAAAAAAAAGTAGAGAGAGAGTCTCCCTCGGCTGAGAGAAGAGAAGAAGCAGAAGAGAAGAGGAAGCAAGCTTCAGGTGGGCTGTCCCGGGGAGGGAGAGGAGTCAATGCTCCGCCCTCCCCACGCGGTCTTTTCTTTCTATGGATGTAATCTAGCGAGTTTTCTACTCGATTTATCAGACGTAGTTAGCGAGGTTTAGGTCTCGAGCTCCGTCTGTCTCTCCACTTTGCATTTCTCTTTTACAGTCAGTGTAAAGCTTCGAGCAATGTAATGAAATATCAATGAAACCCATTCGGGGATCTACTGATTAAGAGGTTTACCCCCTTTGGCTGAAATATCTGCTCTCCGCTCCCCCCTCGTATGATCATCGTTTATGAGAAATGGCTAATGGTTCATACGAACCTTCTCTGCAGAGGCGTAGGAACATAACCCCTAACCTTATCTAATAGGTTACTGGGTTCTGTCGCCTCCCCTCTTCCTGCCTCAATGGCAAGTCCCTCGTGTCCGTGTGAGCTTTCTTACAAGGCCCCTCAAGCCTCCTCCTTGTGCCGTTCAGGACCAGAGACATCAATCTCTTGGATTCCTGAACTGCTGGCTATACGAGAGGACATGTCAGACCACTGCTATCCCTCGGATTCTAACAAATGACGATTTCGATCTCTCGACCCTCCATTCTAACCCCTTGGATGACTAGGGTCTGGAGTTTCGGCGATAAAGGTTCCTCTGTCACCGGTTTTTAGATGCCATTAGGTTCGTCCGGGGATCAGAGACAGTCATCTCTTGATCCCCGGGTGGCCGGCGGCAGAAATAAATGAAGTCTTCAAAGATCCAGATGATAGTCTCGATTCTTCGTCGATTCTACCTTCCAGATCCCCCTTGGCCCTTCCTAACAGAAGCATCCTTGAAATCCCCCTCCTGCACTTCAAATCCGGCTTCAATCACAGTCAGAAAGCCCAGGAATCCCAGAAACAGAGTACCGTTTGAGCTCTGAAAAACCCTGAAATCCTTCCGCAAATCCACCTTCTCGGCGTGCAAAATTCCCCGCCGAGAGCTGTCCCGCCGAGAGACCCTCTCCCCCCAGCTAAACGACAAACCCTGCCATTCAAACCCTTTTCACGTGAGCCTCCATGCAAGCCTCTCGGCGCCAGGCTCCCGGCGCGGCCAGGAGCGCGCCGGGAAGCTCCACGCCGAGACCCCTCCCCTATAAGCCTATTCAAACCCCCCCAGTCTACATGCTCCCGGCGCCACCTTCTCGGCGCGGCCAGGAGCGCGCCGGGAAGCCACTGCCGAGAACCCTCCTTTTTTTTTGAACCAATAAACCACCGCCGAGAGGCCCTTTGGCCAACCAATAAACCTCCGCCGAGACCCTCCTCTGGCCGATAGAAAGCCATGCCGAGACCCACCTTCTTGGCCAAATGAAGCCCAGTCAGGGGACCATCCCTGCTACCATTTGTCAACCTTCTGATCTCTTCAGACATAGGCCCCGGGGATGTTCAGAGATCGTCATGGATGCCTTGAGAAGACACAGTAATGGGGAAGACCTCCCCTATAGTCCTTATTCCCGATCCAGATTTCACCCTTATGAACCCAAAGGGCCATGTCGTTACATGTGTTCTGAGGGGCTTAAAGGGGATATTAATCGATGGTATAAATGCAAGCGATGTCCCGGGGCCCGGTGCCCATCCTCGTTCGGTCGTCATCCCGGCATTCCGTGGATGATGACCTATTCTCTCTTGGCATAATCCAAGTTGAGCGGACATGCTGCCGAAATTTATGCATATCCTATTGGGTAACTGTGATGTTCTCCCTCTCAACCCCGTCGACCCACGGAGTTATGCCTTTGCATGCCCTCCGATGGTCCCCCGAAGGGGGATATAGATGTGCCATCGCGCCCACATGGAGCGTGCCGTGTCACGCCGGTCCCCATTCGGACTCCGGGTCAATTATGCCCGATCTTTTCCGGATCCTACTCTGCCACCGCATGGGTAGTTTCCTATTCCCCACTTGGCATAGTTCAAGCTGGTGGGAATATGCCGTCGGAGCTATCCCCTAAGATAACGAACCCCTGCTTCGTCTAATCCATTTAGCGTCTTGCAAACGAATGAATTCCGTTTCTTTTGAGCATGTGGCGTTACCGATGTCCTCCTCCTATCTTAGCGTTTAATCAAGGGTTGTCCTCCTTAGGGAGGATGTAATTAACGTCATAGCGTTCAGGGTATGACGGATTTCTGGTCCCGACTCGGACTTCACAATCGACTGACCATGTCAGATCGAGCGCACAATAAAATTGTCACCCCGGTGACTGGCACGCCAATAAACCAACAAACGAATAAATCAATAAATAATAAACAGATAAGATTTAAATAAGAGCATATTAAAAAATCCGCGTCCACAGCGCCCAAGCATGATTTCGGGCCCTCGCCCCCAGATCTATCCTGTACTTCAAGCAATTCGGGTGAGTATTCAAGGAGAGTTTCGCCGGTAGCGGTCTCCCAAGGTCGGTAGCGGGGCTTTTGGCCCTCAAACAGGCGCAAGGGGAGAAACTTCGGGCTTACATTACCCGATTCAAATCGGAAGCCTTGAGGATCCGCTGCCTGGAGGTCGCCTCGGCCATAACCGCACTGACCGGGGGCACCCGCGATGAGAACCTCCGCCGCGAGCTTGTCCTCCACCCTCCCTCGACCCTTGCTGTGCTAGTGACTCTGGCATTGCGCCATGCCGAGTGCGAAGAAGTGCTCAGCGCATGCCGAGACGTAACCGGCTCAGGTCGGGAGGGGGACAAGAAGTAGGCACCCGAGCCAAACTCAGGTCCGGGGAAAAGGCGGAACCAAGACGGGGAACGTAAGGAACCATCACGGAAGTACGAGCGGTACACCCCCTTGACCACTCCGGTTTACGAGATCTACGAAGACATCAAAGGCTCGGGCCTCCTCCGCCAACCCGAGCTAATGAGGTCGAAGAACCGCAATCCAGCAAGCATTACCTGTTCCACAGCGGCCACAGACATCACACTGGTGACTGCCATCAGCTCCAGGATGAGATCGAGCGCCTCATTCGTCCGGGCACAAGAAAGACCGAGACGCCCCGGAGGAAATCGACAACGCCCCCCGAGGGGTCCACATCAACGTCATCGCCGGAGGAGCTGCATCAGGAGGAGACAGCGGCCGAGGAAGGAAGCGTCATGCTGAGCGGGCGAGCCGAGCCATCGAGCCTCTCAGGGCCCCGCCGAGTGAGCCCCAGGTCATAGTCTTCTTCGACCAAGACCTGGAAGGGCTAAGCACCCCGCATGACGACGCCCTAGTCATATCGGCCACAATAAATCATTGTAACGTAGACATGATTGTAGTTGACAATGGAAGTGCCCCTGATGTATTATCCTATGAATGTTTCCTTAAGATGGGGGATGATCCGTCTAAACTCCGCCCGATTCGAACCCCTCTTTGCGGGTTCAATGGCCAGGCCACTTATCCCGAGGGAGCCCTAAGCCTGCCGGTTACTCTCGGCACCCCACCAAAAACTGTTACGATCATGGTGGACTTCATAGTGATCAAAGGTATGATAGCATACAACGTAATCTTCGGCCGGGGAATCCTCAGTCGAACGAAAGCGGTGCCTTCTACCTATCACCAAAAGATGAAGTTCCCCACCAAAAATGGGTTGGGGGAAGTCCGAGGCAACCAGACTATGGCCAGGAGGTGCTACAATATCTCGGTTGAAGCCACAAGGCCGGACATGAAGAACAAGGGCCCCCAGGAAGTCGAGGAAAAAACCGCAACTGCCGAGCCTGGAGGCGAATTGCTAGCGGTTTTCCTAAATGACGACCCGACCCTAGGAGTAAAGATCGGAGCCGACCTAACATCTGGAGCTCAATAGCAATACAAAGAGTTTCTTTCCGCGTACATCCGGGTCTTCGCATGGTCTGATGATCAACTCCCTGGGATACCGGAGGAAACGGTGATGCATAAGCTCAACCTCGGCCCAACCATGAAGCCCATACAACAACGCAGAAGGAAGCACACGCCAGAGAAGCAGGCGGTTATCAAGGAGCAAGTCACCAAGGGGCAAAAGACTGGTCTTTTTAGATCGGTCCTATACCCGACGTGGCTGGCTAACGTCGTCCTGGTGCCAAAAGCTTCGGGAAAGTGGCGAATGTGCGTGGACTTCACCAACTTGAACAAGGCTACTCCAAAGGATTGTTATCCATTATCGAGCATCGACCAACTGGTTGACTCAACCTCGGGCAACGAAATACTCAGCTTCCTAGACGCCTATTCAGGTTACCATCAAATCAGAATGCACCTTGAAGACATCGAGAAGACCGCCTTTATCCCTGACTTCGGCGTACACTGCTACACCCGGATGCCTTTCAGGTTGAAGAATGCTGGAGCTACGCACCAGAGGCTGGTCAATCATATGTTCGAGGGACAGCTCGGTCGGAACATTGAGGCCTATATTGACGACATGCTCATGAAGACCCCCAAGGCCGAGGACCACTTCGCCGACCTAGTGGAAACCTTCGACACCCTCCTAAAGTACAACATGAAGCTCAATCCTGCCAAGTGCGCCTTCGGGGTAAGGTCCGAGAAATTCTTGGGCTTCTTAGTCACCCAGCGTGGGATCGAGGCCAACCCCGACAAGGTCCAGGCCATCTTGGACATGCGCCCACCCACCTACATCAAAGATGTTCAACGCCTTACCAGGCGCATTGCCGCGCTCAGCAGATTCCTGTCCCGCGCGGTTGAACGATGCCTACCCTTCTTCAAACTATTGAGGGGGCCTAAAATGGCATCTGCTAAATTCACGTGGGATGAGGAATGCCAAAAAGCGTTCGCCGAGCTTAAGGAGTTCTTGGCTTCACCACCAGTGCTTTCCAAGCCTATCCCAGGTGAAGCCTTGCATCTCTATCTCTCGGCGACTCCATCTACAGTTAGCTCGGTCCTAGTCAGAAATGACTCGGGAGTTGAGAGACTGGTCTACTACACCAGCAAGGTGCTCAACGAGGCTGAAAGAAGGTACCCCGCAACCGAGAAACTCGTGCTAGCATTGGTTATCTCGGCCAAGCGCCTCCGACCCTATTTCCAAGGGCACTCCATCACCGTGCTAACCGGTGAACCGTTGAAGAGGATCCTCGCCCACCCTAAAGCCTCGGGACGCCTCGTCAAGTGGGCCATCATGCTCGGGGCCTACGATATATCGTATCGGCCTCGCTCGGCTATCAAAGGCCAGGCGCTCGCTGACTTCATCGCCGAGAGCACCATCCCAACTGAAGAAAGATCTCCATCCGCGCCCGGGCCGACCTGGGAACTGTTCGTCGACGGATCTTCCAACTCAGCCGGAAGCGGCACCGGGATTCTCCTAAAGTCCCCCGAAGGAGCAGAGATACAGTACGCCCTGAAGTTCAACTTCCAAGCATCTAACAACACTTCCGAGTATGAGGCCCTCATATCGGGAGCCCACATGGCCCGGCAGTTAGGGGCTGAGCGAGTCAGGATTCACACTGACTCCCAACTGGTCGCTAGCCAGGTCAACGGTGGTTATGAAGCTTGAGAAGCACCGATGATCAAATACCTCCAGCTGGTCAAGACCGTGGCACAACAGTTCGAGAGTTTTGAGGTAGTCCGAATAGCTCGAGAGGAAAACTCCTGAGCGGACGCCCTCTCTCAGCTAGCCTCCTCTCTTGACCCTGAGGGTACTCAATCGGTCCTTCTCGAAGAGCTAGAGTGGCCGAGCATCGATTCGGAGCTCCTAGCTATTGACTTGGCCTCCCCAAGTGACTGGCGTACCCCCTATCTGTCGTGGCTCCAGGTCTCTCAGGAGCCTCCCGACCCTCAGGAAGCCCGAAGATTGAAGTACCAAGCTCGGTGATTCGTCATTCTGGATGGCGCTCTCTACTAGAGATCATTCTCTGGTCCTCTCTTGAAGTGCCTCAGCACCGACGAAGCCAACCGAGCGATCGAAGAAGTCCACGAAGGTCTGTGTGGAGCGCATTTAGGGGGAAGGTCGCTCGCCAGGATCTTGCTACGGCAAGGTTATTGGTGGCCCACCCTGCAGCGCGACTGCTCGACCTACACACAACACTGTGACCGATGCCAGCGATTTGACCACTTGGTCCATCAGCCAGCAACGGAGCTCGTCACCCTAGCCGAGCCTTATCCTTTCGCTCGCTGGGGAATCGACATCCTCGGGCCATTCCCCACGGCCCAGGCCCAGAAGAAGTTCATTATCGTCGCCATTGATTACTTCACTAAGTGGATCGAGGCCGAAGCCACAACAAGGATCATCGAGACAGTCATCTGGAAGTCGATCATCTGCCGTTACGGCATCCCCCGGGTGATAGTAAGCTATAACGATCAGCAATTTGATTCTCGTTATTTCCAAGACAGATGCGCCGACCTTAACATTCGCAATCACTTCACTTCGGTCGCCCACCCTCAGGCTAATGGGCTGGTCGAAAATGCCAATAAGACTATCTTAAAAGGCATTAAGACTAGGCTCGGCAAAGCCAAGGGCAGCTGGCTTGAAGAATTGCTGAACGTACTTTGGTCACATAGAATGACTCCCAGAACGACAACCGGTGAAAGCCCCTTTCAGCTGGTATACGGTAACGAGGCCGTGATCCCATTGGAGATTGGCAACCCCTCCCTCCGAGTCATCTGCTTATCGTCCGAGGCAAATGACCAGAAACTGCTCGAAAACCTCGACCTAGCAGATGAAGTCTGAGAGATTGCCAGCATCAGAGCAACAGAATACCGACGCTGCCTCACTCGATACTACAACGCCAAAGTCTGAGACAGACACTTTCAACCGGGAGACTTCATCCTCAGGAAAGCCGAAGCCTCTTGACCACTTGAGGTGGCGGGCAAGTTATCCCCTAATTGGGAATGCCCCTACCGAGTGGTCGAGACGCTCAGAAAAGGAGCATACCGTCTATCCACGATGGAAGGGGAGCTCATCCCTCGGACCTGGAATGCGACTACATTACGCAAGTTCTACTTCTGAATACTGAGCATTGTGCAAACGACATGAGATAAAACAAAAGACTCCTTTCTTTTATTCAAACAACCCGCTTGTACATCAGGAAGGCCGAAGCTAGGAAAATACATGTCAAAAAAGCAAAAAATCTATCTGGTGCCGCCGTATGAGCCCATCGCTCGGCTGACTCGGATGACCTTCCTGCGTCCAGCCACTGACTCTGACTCGTGTAGAAACTGGCTCGGATAAAGAATAATCGACCCCGTTGGCTCGGGTAGCTCGGGACAAAGGTGACAGAGGGATTAGGAAGGAGAAGGCTACGTTCCAAGTTGAACTTGGAAGAGAAGGGGGAGAGGGAATGCATATGAAAGCATCCTCCCCGCCAACCTGCCAACTCTTTGGAAGAAAGAGAGTGCAGGCACCCTCCGAAGAATGAAAGAAAGGAGGAGCAGAGCAGAAGAGGGAAAAATAGGCTGGGGGGGGGGGAGAAAGAAACCGGTAGAGCTGGACGAAGAGGCAGGGGAAAGCCCGGAAGGGAGGGAGCTTAGTTGGCTTCCTCCTCCCCTCCTTGAAGCGAGCAGGAAGGGACGGGCGGCAGGGATGTCTGATGCCCCCATCCGTCCACCATCTCGCCCCCCTGCAAGCGCCGCCAGAACTGATAAAGAGAAGACGACGTGCCTCCACACGTCGAACCCTCTTTAAGTCTGTTCGCTGGCCATCGAACCCTCTTTAAACCTGAAGCAGCAAGAGCCCTCTGCCCCCCGTCGTCGGCAGCCTCATCTTCCGGAGCGTCTTCCATGCTCCAAGTACAATGGCACAACGCTACGTGAAGAAAGAATGAGGAAAGACTGTCAGGGAAACCCCTAAGTGGTGGAGAGGAAGGGACGCCCTTCAGACCTTTTATAGGTGAAGGGAGGCTATTTGCCTTAAATGATTCTCTCCTCGAAAACACGCCAAAGGGATCTCTCCCTATGAACGGTCACCTCAAACTTCTCATTTTCTGCCCCAGCGGGATACACGAAGTGGCAAGGCATTCAAAGCATGAGAAAACGGAAAGACACCATGTCAGACACTCACCCAACCATCAGGCGAGATCCACGCAGAAAGTATCGGCTCTTTCCAACCACCGCAGATACGCTGAACAAAATACGGCAATTGCGATACGGAACAGATAAGCCTTCATCATAACGCTATTGCCTTATCTATTTTTTCTACACAAAAGAGGAAGTTTTTTTTCTTCTTCAAAAAGGAAAAAGACATACAAAATGAGGAAGCAAAGCAGATACATCAGGCCTCCGGCCCACCTTGAAGCCTGAAAGTAGAGGGCTCAAACGGTCTGCCCCCGACATCTTCGACGATGGCCGACCCTGGCACTGACCCCACCGGCATGGGAACTGCCTCGGTTGCATGCCCTCCCGAGGCATCCGGAGTTGGCGACCCCTCAAGCGGTCTGCCCCGGCATCTTCGGAAACTGCCGACCCTGGCACTGACCCCACCGGCGTGGGAACTGCCTCAGTTGCGGGCCCTCCCGAGGCATCCGGAGTTGGCGACCCCTCAAACGATGAACCCCCGTGATTCTCTTCATCCTGTGCTGAAGTAGAGGAACTGGAGGATGACAAGTCCAAGCCATAACGTTGCCCGAACGGGAAGTCAACTACCCCGGACGCCTGCTCCTCGACGTAAGAGACGGCCCGGTCGTAGCCTTGCTTGAACCCCTTGCGGATGCCCCGACGAAGTCCTAACTCATAGTAGGGGAGGGTAGCCTCCTTAAGGTCGACTCGGTAGGCCTCTGAGCTTTTATACTGCTCGAAAGCCTCCGCCCCGGCTGATCCCACCCTACCAGCGGTTGACTTCCGCTCGGCCTCAGCCGTCCGCTCTTCAGCCTCCGCCGCCTGCCTCTCCGCCTCGGCCCGATCAGCCTTGGCCTCCCACCGAAGGCACTCGGCTTCCTCCGCTCGGTCTACCAGCTCCGCACGTTTGGTCTCCCATCGGCCATCCAGCTCAACGCGTGCAAGGCGCTCCTCTTCAAGAAGCCTGTTCTTCCTCTCGAGCGATTCGTGGGCCTTGACTAGCTGCTCGGTTAGCGCCCGGGTCTCCACCTAGCTCGACCGCACCAGCTCCCTGACTGAGGAAAGCTCCCACCGAAGGCCATCACACTCCTCGGCAAGCCGAGCCAACCTTCTGTCAGACCCACCAAGGGTCAAGGCCAAGTTCGCTCGCTCCCACTCTGACCGAGTGCACGCTTCTGCCAGAATAGCCCCCATCTGGGCCAGGGCCAGGCCGCCCTCCATAATCCCAGCGAGGGCCGTGGACGGAGAGTACTGCCTACCTCCCCCCCTCACCTTCGCGGATATACCACGGCATACCCGGTGCAGAGGGCCCGAGATACCAAGCCGCTCCAAGGCCACCGGAACAGAGAACCCCCCATCGCCCGGCGCCCCACCGAGTGGCTCAGACCAAGTCCCGGCCCCGGTCGCCTCTCGTGCCTCGGTCAGATTTTCTTGCGCCTCCCCAACCTGGACCGGCTCGGCACCTGCACCACCGCCTGAAGCGCCTGCCTCGGCCACGGCCCCAGCATCCCCCGCCTTGGCCACGACCCCCTCGGCTCCAACCGAGGAGAGAGTCGGGCCAGCACCGTTGCCAGTCGCAAGAGCAGCCCCGGCCCCCTCGGCTCCGGCAGAAGGAAGAGCCGAGCCTGCATCGTCGCCACCCGCAGGAGCAGCCCCAACCTCCTCGGCCCCCTCTTGCTCGGTGGGTGGGAGAGCTCGCCCGGTAGGGTCGGCCCCATCATGCTCGGCGGAGGGGCGAGCCGCGGCAAGGTCACCTCCGATTGCGGGTACGACCCTGGCTTTCTTGGCCTGCTTCCTGGCCCTCGCAGCGGCCCGGATCATGCCTTCCACGGGGTCCTTGCGCTTGGACCCCCGCGGCCTGGAGGATTCACCCTGGGCCGCCCCCTTGCCCTTATCCCTGGTTCGGGAGCGACCCGTGGGAGCAACCGATTCATCAGTAGCCGAGTCATCGCCAAGCTCGATCACCTCTGCGGCCTCCTTCAAAGCCTCCCGCCTGGTGTCTGAACGAAGAAGAAGACATATTCAGGAAAAGAAAAGTGATCCCAACATCTAAAGGAGAACCTAGTTTGTGGCACCTGAGCCCGACGGATGCAGCCGCGTAAGAAGACACCGCTCGATATTCTCTAGAGTAACCAGCTCTTCGGTGGATTGGCGGTGCTTCAGCAAGATGGCCGCATATTTCTCCACATGTGGAGGGAACTCATCCTGCCTGGGGGGGATATTCGGGTGGAAATTGGGGATTACTAGACACCTCCAGGTTTCCTCCACTGAACAAATCCCCACCCAGAAGAATTGAGTTTTCCACCCATTATGCGAAGAATCCTTCGCCGCCAAGGAGATACTGATGGGGACATCGCTTACCCCTTCACATGGTCCTGCTACTCGCCATTTTGCTCGCCATGATTTTTGGAGTCTAGCTATATAATTTCCACAATTTTCTTGAGTCATTATCATGTAATTTTGCCTTTTATTGAGTCTATTACCTAAGTTAGTTAGTCATTTACCTAAGTCCAAGTTTCATTAACTAGCTTAGTAGGCTATTGGGCCTGGCCCATGGGTGCCCCCTTCCCCAACCTTTGGTCTTCTGTCAGTTGTCCACAATGTGAGGACTTATTGTAAATTGTGGGTTTCCTATATAAGGACCCCAATCCCCCACTTGAAGAGGGTAATTGATGAATGAATGAAAGCTTGAAATCCACTTGAATCCCCTTGAGTCTATCTCTCTCCCTCTCTCTCTATCTCTCTCTCTCTCTAAATTTCAAAATTCACTCTCTCTCCTCCCTATTCTCCCCTAATTAAGACCCCTCCTCCTTCCCCATACCTCCCATTTAATCCCCTCCAACCCTGGAAGCCCCTCTTCCAAGGCACCCCTTGGCATTCCCCATACACCCCCTCACTTCCCCAAGCACCCCCTTCACCCCTCCCAAGCTAAAATTCGAATTCTCCTCCCTTTGGGACTGCACCACATTCATTCCTAGCCCCCCTCACCTCCCTAGGTCCCAGCCCCCAACCCCCCTTCCCATTGTTCTTCCTTTGGCCAACCAAGCTCTTCCACCCCTCTCCCCCCTTTGATCAATCTGCAGGTGGCTGAAGAAGGCCCGTCTTGCAGAAGCTACCCTGAGTTCGTACGGCGACATCTGAGGGCGTATCTTACCTTTCTGGAAAGGTCGTCCAGTCCCCTACGCAGGCGAGAAGGAATCGTGCAATTCCGAGTTCGTGGCCACCCGTGAGAGCTATCCTACCCCGACTGCACCAGACACCACCTGCAGAAAGCCTGAGCCCGATTGGAAGCTGCTTCACGACCAACAGCGAAGGAATCAGGCTGAAGTTCTTTCTGCAAAGTTCTTCCTCCCCCTGTTCCGGACCAGGAGAAAGAAGCAGAGCTACATTCGGCATCCGGGACCCCAAGTTCTGATTTTTCTCCTCCAGTCGCACGAGGCTGTCTTCTCCAGTCTTCTGCGACCAGCATACACTCATCGGCGTCCCCCTGTCCACCCCGACCTCAGAAGGTGTTGCCGTCAGTTTTTCTGTGAAGAGGCTTTGTCCACGGTTCCAGCGACTCTGACGGTTCATGATTCGGCATCCGGGAACGGCCGGGACAACTTCTGCAATCCACTGCTCGCATCTGGTAGCCACTGCAGCCAGAGTCTGCAACCCGGTTCGTCGCTGCACCACGGCTAATCTTGGAGGATTCAGACCCACGGCCCTTCATCCAAGTTCTGCTCCTCCCGGCCCTCTTTCAGGATCAGAAGGCGGAACGGCATTCGGACACTAGGGAACAGAGATACGAATTTTCTCCCTCAGTCTCGCGGGTCTGTCTCCTGCAGTCTGCAGCGACCAGGGCCCACTCGCCTGGGCACACCGTCCACTCTCAGCATCGGATTGCAGCTCCGTCGACTCCTGCTGAGAGCCACCTCGACCACGGACGCTCCAGAGCTGATCCTGCCACATTTGAGTTCCGGGAGTGATCGTGGAAGCCAGTTCTTCAAGCCCCTGCTCCTGGAACCTGTGCAGACCAGAACACTTCGGTCCTGTTGCAGAGCTCCTACCGGCCAGCGACGACCACCAGAAGCCCGGCCAGAATTTACAGACCTCCAGGAGCCAATCACCATCAATTTGGCGCCAGTCCCACGCCATTCTGAGGTCGTCAGCGAGCTCGGGAACTTCCACAGCACAGACGGGTCAGCAGATCGGGCAGCAAGCAGAACTCGGGAAGATCATTTCAGTTCTTTCCATAGTTTCCTCGCCCCTTTGCCTGGCCGGCTTACCGCCCCACCCTGCGTGGTGGTAGTGTTTGCTGTAATTAATCAATTCCCACTCCTGAGATCACCCTCCTGCGCGAGGTGTAGTAATTGTACTCTTGACAGGTTTTTGAAGCTACACCGGCGCAGTGTGCGGGGACCACACTTCCCCGCTCGCCCTCGTCTCCGCCCGGGTTCGGCGTCTTCACGCCGATCAGGTGAGCTCTTGGCCACTCTTCTTTGCTGGTTATTACCATTGCTTGCTTAGTATTGCTTTTAGTTGTCCGTCGGAGGTGAGAGGAGCGCCCGATCCTCAATTCAACCAATTATAGTGTTTTGCCGCGGAGCGAGTTGAGAGAGTTCCATCACATCCCACGCCCTCGGCGTGCCGGCTACCCGTGAAATCGGACATCCCTGGCCCATTGGGATCTATCCCTATCCGGCCGACCCTTGGAACCGCGAGGTCCAAACTCGGACCCTAACCCCCATCGCCGGTCCTCCTTCGGATCCGAGTGTGCCTACGCGAGTGAGTCCGCTAGTGTGACGTTACCAACTTGTTGTGTTGCTTGCTATCCTAGGTCCAAGGGAGTCGTATCACATCAAATTGGTATCATTGTCCTCCGCTGCATATTGTATCACATCAAATTGGTATCAGAGCAAGTTCTAGACTTGTCTCTACTAAGTCTTGTCCTAGGGCAGTTGCATTCATCACCCGATCATCATGCATACCCCTCGTTGGCCAAATAGTCCGATTGACCCCCTCCACATGGACTACATTGTTGATGAGGACCTTCATTTTGATGGAGATCCTCATGCCTATCTTAGGTGGGAGAATACCATGGAAAGGGACTTTGAAAGTACTTGGGTATATGGATCCGAGAGAGTCCGCAGGGCCAAGGCACGACTTCGGGGTCTAGCTAAGAAAATGTGGGAACACAAAGAGAGATTCAGAAGGGTTTGGGGACAAGAGCCCATTCACTCATGGGAAGAGATGAAGAGTGAGCTTAGGAAGATCTATGCTCCCCTACCGTGTGATAAGTGTGTATTTTTCCTTGTTAATTCATCATTATTCACATTTTTCTGAGCTTAAATTATGATCAATATCCACTTCTCACACTTATTGTTGATTTTATATCAAATGTTTATTTTTCTGAAATTAAATAAATTTTAATTACATTTTTATGTATTTATGCAGGCACGTAGTACGAGGAAAGCTCCAAGAAAAAAAGAAAAAAAGAAAATAAAGTTATATGTGAAAATGGGCCAAAAGCCCAGGAAGTTGTTCAAAAAGAAAAGAAAAAAAATAGAAAATAAAATAAAATTATTTGATATTTTTTTAGAATTTTCTAAGATATATATACTATATATAGATATATAGATATATATATATTGTATATATATATATATATAAACAAAAAAAAAGATTTGAACCCCCGCCCCCCCCTTCCCGCCTTCGCCGCCCGCACGGGCGACGAGGTGAGGAAGGGCGAAGGCGGGGGGGGGGGGTTCGTGGCCGGCAGCCGGCAGGCGCAGCACGGAGGCGGCCGGGCTCGACGCGTGGCGTGGCTCGGCCGGGCGGGCTCGACAGCGGAAGGGGTTCGGGCGCGGAGGCGGCACGCGGGCGCACGCGCCCGCGTGCGACACGCGGACGGCGGAGGCGGTTCGGGCGCACCAGGGGCCCACGGCAGGCGGCCGAACCCGCCTAACCGGTCGGCGCAACGCTCCGGCAGAAGAGAAATAAGAGAGAAAGAGAGAAGAAAAAGCCAAAAAAATACCAGAAAAATCCGAAAAAATCAGGAAAAATGACAAAAGGTTCAGCACACTCCAGCCTACCAAGTTGGGTAAAAATTAGGTGCATTTGAGTGTTTTATATGAGCAAGAAGAGATTGTAAACCCTATATAAAGGGGGTATCACTTGTAATGAAAGGGTTGGTTGTTAGAGTTAGAACTAGATGGCAAGGTTGCAAGGGAGAGAGAGCTAGCTATGGGCACTTGTAATGTAAGTTAGTTCTTTACATTTCTGAAGTTTTTGATTGTTGAAGTTGTGTTTTTCCAAGCTTTTGAAGTCAAATTTGTAAGTTGAGTTTATTGCAATACAAGTTTTATTTTAGAATTCAGTCTTTTCATAGCCTTATTTCTCATTATTGTGATCCTCATTTCAAATTCTTGTCTTCATAAACGTTGTTCCTTTTTACGTTTTCTTCAACTTCTCTGTTTAGCATTTCTTCAAATTCGTCCAAATTCATAGAGTTAATACCCATTTTCTTAAGTGCTGTCCTGTGCATTTACTGTTCATCCGTGGTGATACCTTCTTCCATTCATTCATTTTGAAGTCTTTCTAGTCCTCAAATAACTCTGAGTTCTTCATAAGAGTTGTTCCTCTCTTGTATCTATAAGTTTTATTCTTCTTGCACTTTGTCAAATTCCTCTTCTTTTGAGCTTTAGAATTAAGTTTTCTAGGTGCTGGTTTTCTGTCAATTACTGTTCATCCGAACCAATAGGTCCTAGTTTTTCAAGTTTTTCCTTATCTTCCTTTCATTTTCTGTTTCTGTGTTCTTCATAAAAGTTCTTCCTTTTTCAATTCTCTACAACTTTCATGTTTTCAACTTTTTCTAATTCCATTCAGATTTCAAGTTATTTTATTTCTTCCAACCCCCATTTCCACTTGAATTCTGTTTTGTTTTCACCTTAAAGTTTCAAACTTGTTATCTGCAAACCCGTTCTTCTTAAGTATTTTAAACATACCCGAAGCAGTGATTCTTCTTCAAATCCTCTCACGGCGTCGACTTCCTAGGCGGAACGATCATCATCAAAGGCTCGGCGTGGAAACGACGACGTTCTTCACTCAATTGGCTAAATTTTCTTTACTTATCCCTTGTCATTTCAAGTTGTAATTTCATTTCCGTTAGTTGTAATCGCACTCAAAACCCAAAAATTGGTTTTTCAAAACACAAGAATATTTTCCAACTAAGAAAAATAACCAAATTCCTTCCCCGTGGGATCGACCCGTACTTACCATTATACTCATATTTTCAAATTCATAAGTGAGTGAGTGCGGTTATAAATATTTAAAATTTGTGTGGCACGGCAATTTTAACAACGACTGTCGAGCAGAGCATCAATTTTTTGGCGCCGTTGCCGGGGATGGAGATACTTTTCATAGTTGGATACTCTTGTGTTTACTTTGTATATTTGTATATTGATTTTTGCTTTCTTTACTTGTGCAGGAAAATAAAAAAAAATTGAAAATCAAAGAAAGAGGAAGATCGAATCTGAAATTCCAAGGATATGAAACGTCGTTAAATAGCTCGGAAGCATTGCTAAAGGGCTGAAATCAAGAAACAGGTTCTATCTTTCCACTTTCTGAAATTTTTTTTACAAAAATCTAAAATTTTCTTGAAAACTCTATAAAAATAAAAAACAATCAAAACAAAAGAAAAATTTTCATGCTGGTTAGTTAGGTTCATTAACTAAAAACAAAAAAATCTTCATTTGTACCAAATAAAAGACCTCATTGCAAGAGTAGAAACTACACTTTCATGCTCTAGGTCATGCATCATTTAGCTTAGAATTTGTCTTTGTTTAATTTCTGCATTGCATTTTGAAGATCGCGAGGGGCAAGGTACGTTCTACTGATCCCAGTCTGGCATTCATTTTTGCAAAAAGAACCCCTTGTTTGAAATTGTGGTGTGCATTTCATTTCAAAATACTTTAAGGGCAACACCCCTAACAAGATAAGGTGGGGATTTCATCACCCTCCCTTAGCCCGAAAACCACAGTTTCCTTGCATCTCTGCATTACCTAGGCCTTAATAAAAGCCAGTAGACGTTGTCCCTAGGATCACACTGTGATTCCTGTGATATTTAGGTTTATCCTCTTATGAAAACTGGTGTCTAAGGCAAGACGGTCGGATGGCAAACGCCTTAAGCGGGATTGTGGTTTTGTATAATAAGGTCCCTACGAAAGTAGGGGGAACCTCCCACTTCCCCACCCCTTACCTGGCCGGTGGACATACTGAGGGTAAATTTAAGTTCATTTTAATCACTTTGTGAAACCACATTTGTAGGTCCAGGTCACATTTAGGTCATTAGGGTCATTTGTGTGCTAACTTGTTTATCTTTACATAAAAAAAACAATAAAATCAAAACATAAAAAAAAAATTCATTGAAAAATCATCACTCTTTCTTGGGTCTTTTTCATTTCCACATCTAATTTTGTTCAGGCCCAATAATAGATTCTTTGATGTTTAATTATGCGGGCTATGTGAATTCCAACTCTCCATTTACCCCTTATCAACAAACTCCTTCACTCTTCCACAATGGGGTTCATAATTCATCTTTCACCCAAGAGCCATATCAATGGTCATCGGATTTTTCCACCTCTGTCTCCTACACAAACCCAAATAATCAATGGGAAAATCAACAATTTTCTTCTTGGGAACCATACCAAGACCTCATTCAACCTCCTTCAAATCCACACTTTGCAGATTGGGATTCATATTCCAATGATCCTTACAATCAAGTCCATTCTTATGATCAACCCTATTATGGAGGGCAACCAATACACCCTCCTGATTTTCAGACTGAGTGCCCTTCAAATTACTATCCAGCACAATCTGACTCTCAGCCCACTTATCTATCTCCTCTATACACAGATTTACATAAGGAGGAGATGTTTGATAAATTGACACGGCTCTTCCAGACTCAACAACAAGCCTTTCAAAAATAACTGTAAAACTTTGAGGCCCAAGTGAGTAGGATTGCTGAAAACATCATAGACATGGAAGTGGATCCAATGTCTAGCAACTCCACAAGTATTGAAGACCAACTTCTTGGATTTGATGGATGTGATAACGATAAAAATCCATACGATCAACTTATGATCCCCCAATCTACCACTCATATCACTGTTGATTTTGAGGGAATCATAGAAGAATCTTATGAGGAGGACTTAAAGGAAGAGCAGCCTCAGATGCCTGAATCCAATTCCTCTTATGAAGAGGATGATGATGAGTTTGAGGATTATGATGATCGTGAGAAGTTGGGGGGAGAAGGAAAGGAAGTAGGGGGTGAATTGACGGATAATGATGCTCATAATGATGACCATATCACCTCATTCTCTGAATGTTTTGAGATTGAGAATACTACGGTAAAGGATAATGGCCCAAACAACTCAATTGAGGAAATGAATCAAGAGGAGGATTACGTTGTAAGTAATAAAATTGTTGACTTAATGGAACCAAATTCTGAATATCCTCCTTATCTGGAAGAACATGATGATGGGGCCTTATTAGAAAAATTTACATTTCATCTACCGACCCCATTTCTGAAAGATTTGAGTGATAATTCTCAGTTGAGTGAGGAGTGTGATGATGGGCCCGTCTTAGAGGAATTCAAATTTGATCTAACCTATCATGAAAGGGCCGGACTCGAATCATTTACATTTCCTCTATCCACCCCATTAGTGGGCAATTCGGTTAAAAATCCTCAGATGAGTGAGGAGTGTGATGAAGGGGTTTCATTTGAAACTTTTCTATTTGATCTAACCCCTAAAGCCTCTCCAATGACGTCTGAATCTGTGGATGAGTTAGTGCTTCCTTCTACTTTGATTCCCCTGTCAGTCGAGCCTCTCCAATTTGAGATTCTAGGACCTGAGGGGAATGTGCCAACCACATTCACATTTGATTTGACTTTCTCTCAGGCAGACAAGTTGATCAATGCTCTTAAAGCTCATGAGGTTGTTACTGACATGAAAGTGTCACAAGCTAACAATCTTATTCCTAAACTACCAGGGCCTGAACAAGTTATCATGAAGGAAGCCGTACCTGAAAAGCTCGTCAGAAAGGACGATATAGTACAAGGGGACCCCTGGGTAGATACTCCTACAAAGCTTGTCAGGAGGGACTATAGGACACGGAAAAATTTCAATAAAGTGCGCAACCCGCATATTTCTAGCCCTAATCCGTACATGTCTACTCTTGTCTTCCAATGGCATAAGGGCTGGAATTTGAAGGAAGACAAGATCACATGGTGGCTCATTCTGAATGCCACGCGTTGGTTAATGAGCTAATGAGCTACATGGTGTCTGGCTGACGACATAAAAGTTAGCGCTTCTTAGGAGGCAACCTAAGTGATTTTTGTGTGGTAATAAATTGTTGTGGGAAATTAGGTGTGTTTAGGGATTCGAGAGATAAGGACAAACGGAGAGCCAAGGAAAAAGTATTTTATTACACACAAAAGCAAACAAAGAGATTACATCGGAATCCACCTTCTTTCTTCACATTACTTGTCTTGCCGCTCTCTAGGGCAAGATTCTCTAGAGGGTATTCCCAAGCCGAGAGCAGCGGTATTATTATCGCACTATGGACGTCGATCTGAGGGAGCAGCAAAGAAGCTACTGACACGAAAGCCACGCTCTCGTGCTCTTCGATAGCGTTCTTCACCTTCCTTCAGCCATTGCTCGGCTAGGCCGAGACTAGTCCTCAATTCAAAAAGTTGGGCCTCCAGGGCCCTCTTTTCCTCTTTCTCAGCCGATCTCTTGGCTTTCTCTCTGTCTCTGTCCTGTTCTCTCTCAGTCCGTTCTCTCTCTCTATCTTCTCTTTCTAATTGAAGGGTGATTCTCAACTCCACAGCGTCCCTTGAAGAATCCTCATCTGGACGACGCTGTAGTTCTTCTTCCAGCTTAGTTATTCTATCTTCCTTCTGAGTGGCATTTGCAAGTGCCTCTTGTGTTTCTTTCTCCTGCCACACATTTCATCTCAGGCAAATAGCAATACTTGAATAAGGGATGTTAAAGGGTGAAATCCTCACCTGTACAGAAAGCATCCCTTCTGCCTCTGCAGCCCGTTGTGTGGCATGAGCAAGTTGCTCATGGAGTTGATCCAGCTCGGATGTGGGAATCCATAGACTGGAAGAAACACCATCTACTCCCATCGCCGAAGAAACTGCATCAAGCTGAGCACGCTGCACATGTGGTAACATTAAGTGGTTAGCGCCCCGAATCTCAAAGCCTACTCGGAATATGTACTGAAATACTTACTGATGAACCTAGAGCCGCTCTGGTATCACTCAGCTCTTGCTCCGTGTCCGCCAGACGAGCTCGTAAGTTCGTTATTATAGTATCACGAACATCCTACAGTTATGGCTTTTGAGTTCACAAACAAAGAAAAAAAATTTAAAAAAACAACAAAATGTAGAAGATACAAACATGGTTTCCTTACCTCTACAAGCCCTCCAAGCTGGAGCCTTTCTGCATACATTGCTCTGTAGAGGCGTAGGTAATCATCGCTATCTTGTGCTTGAGATTCCACGAGTGTGCCTCCCCGTTGCCAATCTTCATATTGTTCGGGGAAGTGCACTCTCCAATCAACACAGGTGGCTGGTCCACGCGTCTGCCTTCCGACGCTAGGAGACATGGTCATATCCACCCATTCTTGAGCCAGCCCTAGGGTGCGCATAGCTAATCGCAGCCTGAGAGGCTCGATTTCATTTAAGCAGTGGAGCCAGAGGTCCCGTCCGAATCGGGCGCGGCTTCCAACTACCCAAGGCTGGTCAACATCGACCATGTTCATGAAAGGCCTCCAGTTCACCTTTAATAGGTTGCACGTATCTTCTCAGTTAAAAAAAGGATGAAATAAATGAAAAAAAAATTGAGAAAACAATTATCCTACCATCGTTGCAGGGAACTCTTGCAACTCTCGCCGGAACACCATCAGTTGGTAGGGTAAAGGTGCAGTGCTCATGATGGGTTGCCACCGTCTCGCTAGAGGGACCGTCAGTGGTCGACAGTGTCGAGCCCTCCCCATTGGAAGGTAATAGTAGCTCCACAGCTACACCATCATGTGTCATTGATGAAAACAAAAACAAAAACAAAAAAATAAAAAAATAAATTTTTTTTTTCATTACCTGGATTAAAGGCGTAAACCCATTTAGTGTCATCTCTTTGTCTGTCCTTTGCGACAGACTTGTAAACAGATGTGCCAGCACAGCAGCTCCCCAGGCGTATTGTCCTACTCTTTCCAAGTCTACAAGCAGTTCTAAGAAATGACAGTGGATACTGTCTCCCTTGGACCCCAGCAACAACTTGCCTAATAGAAAGAGGAGGAACCTCCTCAGATCCATATTGGTCCGCTCCCAATTGCTGGTATCCATATAATACATAGCACGGGCACCTCTTTCTGCCCTTTCCATAAATTCTTCTATGGACTCATCATCACGCGGACGCATGTCAGTAAGCCCTAAAGCTTCCATGATCGATGCCCTGGCTACTGACATGTTCTTCCGATTATCTAAGTCCATCCCCAACAAGTTATGGGCACCTTCACGGTAATCCGCGTAGGTGACACCAGTCACTGCTTCCCCATCCACTTTGAGGCCCGTGATTCGGGCCACATCTTCCAAGCTGGGTACCATATGCCCCCACGGCATCAGGAATGCCCTACTTACCGGGTCCCATCTTTCACGTAGAGCTTGGATCAGGGCAAGGTCGATCTTGAGTGGCTCAATTCTGAGAAAGGGCCCGAATCCCATCACGTCCAACCTCGCTTTCTGGAAGTCCGGGAGCCCTCGATATGCAGCCACGACCAACTCCCACGAGATGTGTGACTTCATCACACTCTGCACATACACCAGAAGTGAGAAATGGGAAGCTTTCCAAAGAAAGAACAGAGAAGAAGAAAGGAATGCAAGGAATCACTTACAAGCTGTGGTAGAGTCCTTTCACTCACTAGGCCTTCAACTTCAGAGAATCTCCTGGCACTACTGCCCGATCTACTCCTCTTCGAGGAGCGAGACGACTCTCCTTCAGCTCTGAAGCTCGATTCACCCTCCATTCTGAACCTTGAGCAACACTCACTACTCCCCTTTGCAACCTTTTTCTCTCGACTCTACTCTCACAACTTCGATGTTCTCCAGTCGAGTGGGAAGGGGGGGTATTTATAGGATTGGAGAGCAAGTGATCTACATCTCGCACCATCACATCCAGCCATAGCCTTAGCGACATGTCATCCTCCCGTTAATCTCGCACCCACTCTCCTATGTGGAGTGGTCAAGTCGGAGGCGTGTTTTATTGACTTTCTCTCTCTTGTTGGTCCAAAGATTCCTTATGTTTATTGTCCCGTTATGGCCACCTTTCGCATAACACACACATTGAGGGGACATTTCTGCGGGAAATCTGGCTCCGTAACTCACGTTGCCTTCATTGGTCGATTCCTTTTGAAATACATGTTCATTGGGTCCCACTCCTTGTGTTAATTCCTGGCTTCTGATATGATTTCTTGTTTTAGTATGTTTATTTTTCAGTTGTCAGGACAAGCTGCACCGACGCCCTCGTCATTCTACCCCGCCATCAGGTTGTATCCTTCCATCCCAACTTTATTATCTCTTTACATGTCTTCTGATCTTTCTACTATTTATGCCATTGAGGACAATGTCATTTAAGTTGGGGGGGGAGATATTTAAAAAAAAAATCACAAAATTTCTAAAAATGTCAACAAATTTTTTTCTTATTTTCTTGAATTGTCATATGAAACAACAGTTTTCCCCGAGATGAATTTCTTGATTCATGTCGCATGAAAAGTGATTCTGAATAGAAACAACTGGGAAAAGGATGCTGGATAATTTATTTACTCTAGCCATGGAAAACTGATTTAAAGAATCTCTTTAAAGTTCAGATGCACTTTCAAAAAAAGAATAAAATCATGATGCACGCTAATGAAACAAGAAGGACAAGCCTTCTGCTATTTTAGATATACTGTCTGATATTCTGCACTTTTGAAAAAGAGATCTTTTAGAAGCTTTCTGCCATACAAAAATATGAGAAAAAAAAACAAACACCATGAAAAATGCTCCGATTCTGAGTAACCGGGCCTACTTCACCTAAGACGTGTTGAGGTTCGCGTCAAAAAGAAAAGGGAACTCTGATCTGTGGAACCGGGCCTACTTCACCTGAGACGTGTTGAGGTTCGTGTAAAACAATGAAGGGTAGTGCAGCATCATGTGTGTAAAGAAAAAAAAAGAGAAAAGTAGAAAAGAAAAAAAATATATATAGTGATCCCAAAAGGGACATATCAATAAGGCAGACAAAAAGCTAGTGTGCATTGAACGCTCTAAGTAAGAAGTGCAGAATTGAAAGGCATTTGTTCGGAATAGCAACTGGAGGATGCAATTGTCTCTACTGTGAATTTAGTATTCCACTTGCACAAGTGCTACTGAATTTTGATTAGAATTCTTGATCATGTTCATAAGGCTAATCTGTGATAATTACTCTAGATTCCTGCTCTTTAGTTGACTCTATCAAAGATGAACTGGAAATGAGGCCTGAATATCTTTAAACTCTTGTTAGTCTTAAATTTTTCATTATGTGCATTGCTAAGGGACTAGCAATGAGTAAGTTGGGGGGTGTGATAAGTGTGTATTTTTCCTTGTTAATTCATCATTATTCACATTTTTCTGAGCTTAAATTATGATCAATATCCCCTTCTCACACTTATTGTTGATTTTATATCAAATGTTTATTTTTCTGAAATTAAATAAATTTTAATTACATTTTTATGTATTTATGCAGGCACGTAGTACGAGGAAAGCTCCAAGAAAAAAAGAAAAAAAGAAAATAAAGTTATATGTGAAAATGGGCCAAAAGCCCAGGAAGTTGTTCAAAAAGAAAAGAAAAAAAAATAGAAAATAAAATAAAATTATTTGATATTTTTTTAGAATTTTCTAAGATATATATACTATATATAGATATATATATATATATTATATATATATATATAAACAAAAAAAAAAGATTTGAACCCCCGCCCCCCCCTTCCCGCCTTCGCCGCCCGCACGGGCGACGAGGTGAGGAAGGGCGAAGGCGGGGGGGGGGGGGGGTTCGTGGCCGGCAGCCGGCAGGCGCAGCGCGGAGGCGGCCGGGCTCGACGCGTGGCGTGGCTCGGCCGGGCGGGCTCGACAGCGGAAGGGGTTCGGGCGCGGAGGCGGCACGCAGGCGTACGCGCCCGCGTGTGACACGCGGACGGCGGAGGCGGTTCGAGCGCACCAGGGGCCCACGGCAGGCGGTCGAACCCGCCTAACCGGTCAGCGCAACGCGCCGGCAGAAGAGAAATAAGAGAGAAAGAGAGAAGAAAAAGCCAAAAAAATACCAGAAAAATCTGAAAAAATCAGGAAAAATGACAAAAGGTTCAGCACACTCCAGCCTACCAAGTTGGGTAAAAATTAGGTGCATTTGAGTGTTTTATATGAGCAAGAAGAGATTGTAAACCCTATATAAAGGGGGTATCACTTGTAATGAAAGGGTTGGTTGTTAGAGTTAGAACTAGATGGCAAGGTTGCAAGGGAGATAGAGCTAGCTATGGGCACTTGTAATGTAAGTTAGTTCTTTACATTTCTGAAGTTTTTGATTGTTGAAGTTGTGTTTTTCCAAGCTTTTGAAGTCAAATTTGTAAGTTGAGTTTATTGCAATACAAGTTTTATTTTAGAATTCAGTCTTTTCATAGCCTTATTTCTCATTATTGTGATCCTCATTTCAAATTCTTGTCTTCATAAACGTTGTTCCTTTTTACGTTTTCTTCAACTTCTCTGTTTAGCATTTCTTCAAATTCGTCCAAATTCATAGAGTTAATACCCATTTTCTTAAGTGCTGTCCTGTGCATTTACTGTTCATCCGTGGTGATACCTTCTTCCATTCATTCATTTTGAAGTCTTTCTAGTCCTCAAATAACTCTGAGTTCTTCATAAGAGTTGTTCCTCTCTTGTATCTATAAGTTTTATTCTTCTTGCACTTTGTCAAATTCCTCTTCTTTTGAGCTTTAGAATTAAGTTTTCTAGGTGCTGGTTTTCTGTCAATTACTGTTCATCCGAACCAATAGGTCCTAGTTTTTCAAGTTTTTCCTTATCTTCCTTTCATTTTCAGTTTCTGTGTTCTTCATAAAAGTTCTTCCTTTTTTAATTCTCTACAACTTTCATGTTTTCAACTTTTTCTAATTCCATTCAGATTTCAAGTTATTTTATTTCTTCCAACCCCCATTTCCACTTGAATTCTGTTTTGTTTTCACCTTAAAGTTTCAAACTTGTTATCTGCAAACCCGTTCTTCTTAAGTATTTCAAACATACCCGAAGCAGTGATTCTTCTTCAAATCCTCTCACGGCGTCGACTTCCTAGGCGGAACGATCATCATCAAAGGCTCGGCGTGGAAACGACGACGTTCTTCACTCAATTGGCTAAATTTTCTTTACTTATCCCTTGTCATTTCAAGTTGTAATTTCATTTCCGTTAGTTGTAATCGCACTCAAAACCCAAAAATTGGTTTTTCAAAACACAAGAATATTTTCCAACTAAGAAAAATAACCAAATTCCTTCCCCGTGGGATCGACCCGTACTTACCATTATACTCATATTTTCAAATTCATAAGTGAGTGAGTGCGGTTATAAATATTTGAAATTTGTGTGGCACGGCAATTTTAACAACGACTGTCGAGCAGAGCATCACCGTCCCACTCCTACCTTAAGACCCATTACCCGAGGAGCACTCCCACTCCTCCTTTCTCGCCCAGTTCATCTAAACCCTCCACTAGGACCAAAACCCCACCACCCAAAAGACCCCAAGACTCATTAGAACTAAGGATTGAGATTAAGAATATCTTCACCTCCCTTAGGGTCCAAACTCCACCACCCCAAATAATTCCAACTTGCACCACCCCATCACCAAAAGGCCTTCCCACTCCCCTGGAGAGCAAGACCCCCACACCACAAAGGAATGAGATTGAAGTTGAGGAATATGAGGCCCCCCCCCGATTTGGCAGAGGAGTATGAATCACAATATCATGGGTTAGGCAAAGAAGTTCCCATCCCAAGTGGAGGAAGCATTATGGCTCAATCCACCCTCACCATTCCAACCCGTATGGACCCCATGTCCACTCCACCTAGGCCCATGATGGCCACCACCACCCCACCCAAAACTCTCCCACCAACCCACACTCCACAAACTTCCTTGGTCCCCAAAACCACCCCTCCATCTTCCCCTAAAAGAGACACACCCCCTAAAACCAATCAACCCAATCCTCCTCAACCCATCCATCTTCCACTACCAATCCCTACCCAACCCCAACCGAGGCCTCCACTTCTCCCCTTACCGATCCCAAACCAAGTTCCCCTTTACCTCCTACCCCGGGGGTACCACACACCTACTCTCACCACCCCACCCTCAAGGGACCATCTCACCTCCTTGATAGAGGAACCCATGATTCCCATACCCGACCCCATAGAGGTGAACACACCAACCCCCGCCATAGAGATCGCTCATGTCCAAGAAGAAGAAGGAACTTCATATGGTGGTCTTCACCTTACACCACCCTCCTCAATAAGGACCGAGCTTATCATAGGACAACCCCTTTCACACTGGCTAAAGGAGAACCCATTGGGAGATCTCGTGATCCATGCTTACCCACCCATGGAGCAAAATCTTCGTATAGTACCCGTATCCACCTATCACACCACAATCCAATCATCCTATCAGGTGGAAACATTAGGGGATTTTCTTGAGGGTCTAACTTGGCAAATGAAGCTAACTGGTATGTTGACCACGGTAGCCGACCAACCTAGGAGTCTTAACCTCCTACATCTATGTGTCGGGTCCATCTCTTCCATTTACACTATGGGTTGCTACACTAGCGACCTTCTTTTATCCCTCCCCATACCCGAAGAGCCCGATGCTATCCGCGAATTGGAGTTACTTTTTTCGGGTAGGATGCCAAACCCTCCAAACATGACCAAACAACCCTCCTCGAACTTCGGTTCAATTACTACATTTGAGGAGGAGGACTCACCCTCATTTGGAGACCTTGAGGTGAAAGAATACCTCACCCTTGGTAACACATTCCACGACCCCTTTGATCCCACTCCGTGGAAAACAATGAATCCATGGGACCTGGCCGCCCTACCCACCACCCACTCCCTCCTACCCTTACCAACCATGCTAGAACCAACACACCTCGTCCTAGACCCAGTCCACACCAAGGGAACCATGACCATGGGCAGTGTACACCTAGGGAACAAGGTAGTGCCCCACCCTATGATGCATACCTACTATGATCCCTTCGACCCTTACAAATGGGAGCTTAAAGGTCACCCCATACCCACACACATGGTCATCATCTCTAGGAGAAGAAAGCACCCATCTTGGCATGTCACATCATACGACAAGGGTCATGAGTCCAGCCCTCCCATGCATGTCATGCACAGTTTAGGCTCAATGCATAACTGGCCTACATTTGGTTGTGCTGGCCCACCCACATTCTTCATAGCCCTTACACTTGAATGGAGCACACATGGATGTCCGGGTCCCCCGGTAATTCTCACAGCCATACACGATAGATCCACCTATGGTTTCCCAGGCCCCCCTGAGACAACAAGATGCCTCATCATATCCATGAATGATAGGTCTATGTACGGTTGCCCCGGTCCCCCTCTGCATACCACATACTTCCCACCCCCACCGCACCATCACTCAAAGCATTCTCATTCAAGCAAGCATCCAAATATGGGTAGTAACGATCATAATGAGCGGGCTATAACTCAAGGGTGGCACTTTGAAATCCAAGGAGGTAACCTCGCGATGGTGGCATTGGAACGACTCTATCTTAGGGCCACCTCCAAATCAAGGGCACGAGGACTTGGACCTTTCATGTTCCAAGTGGCTTTGGCAAACCTGGCTTATGGATTAGATTTACTAGGGCTATGGGATATACCCCAATTATCATGCGGCTGATCCGGCACCCTACATGGGCACCGCGGTGAATCCCAGTGAGTACTTTGAGCCTATAACTTCCTTTAAGAGGGACACCCCGGAGTGCTTCCACAAAACAGCCTTGAGAGCCCGACGTGTACACAGAGGGGCAATACTATGCCAGCAGGGTTCCATCGCCAGCATGAGGGTGTGTCCGGGCCGCCTTGAGAGGATGAAGAGCCGTCCCCTGGTCGCAGGTGCAGGTTGGTTTTGGAGATTGCAGGTCGCCCTGAGCTGCTTCCCCGGTGGGCCCTTACTCGACGGAGTCGAGTTCTCCGCACCCCGGGAGTATGATGGGGACATCGCTTACCCCTTCACATGGTCCTGCTACTCGCCATTTTGCTCGCCATGATTTTTGGAGTCTAGCTATATAATTTCCACAATTTTCTTGAGTCATTATCATGTAATTTTGCCTTTTATTGAGTCTATTACCTAAGTTAGTTAGTCATTTACCTAAGTCCAAGTTTCATTAACTAGCTTAGTAGGCTATTGGGCCTGGCCCATGGGCGCCCCCTTCCCCAACCTTTGGTCTTCTGTCAGTTGTCCACAATGTGAGGACTTATTGTAAATTGTGGGTTTCCTATATAAGGACCCCAATCCCCCACTTGAAGAGGGTAATTGATGAATGAATGAAAGCTTGAAATCCACTTGAATCCCCCTGAGTCTATCTCTCTCTCTCTCTAAATTTTGAAATTCACTCTCTCTCCTCCCTATTCTCCCCTAATTAAGACCCCTCCTCCTTCCCCATACCTCCCATTTAATCCCCCTCCAACCCCTAGGTGGAAGCCCCTCTTCCAAGGCACCCCTTGGCATTCCCCATACACCCCCTCACTTCCCCAAGCACCCCCTTCACCCCTCCCAAGCTAAAATTCGAATTCTCCTCCCTTTGGGACTGCACCACATTCATTCCCATCCCCCCTCACCTCCCTAGGTCGCAGCCCCCAACCCCCCTTCCCATTGTTCTTCCTTTGGCCAACCAAGCTCTTCCACCCCTCTCCCCCCTTTGATCAGTCTGCAGGTGGCTGAAGAAGGCCCGTCTTGCAGAAGCTACCCCGAGTTCGTACGGCGACATCTGAGGGCGTATCTTACCTTTCTGGAAAGGTCGTCCAGTCCCCTACGCAGGCGAGAAGGAATCGTGCAATTCCGAGTTCGTGGCCACCCGTGAGAGCTATCCTACCCCGACTGCGCCAGACACCACCTGCAGAAAGCCTGAGCCCGATTGGAAGCTGCTTCACGACCAACGGCGAAGGAATCAGGCTGAAGTTCTTTCTGAAAAGTTCTTCCTCCCCCTGTCCCGGACCAGGAGAAAGAAGCAGAGCTACATTCGGCATCCGGGACCCCAAGTTCTGATTTTTCTCCTCCAGTCGCACGAGGCTGTCTTCTCCAGTCTTCTGCGACCAGCATACACTCATCGGCGTCCCCCTGTTCACCCCGACCTCAGAAGGTGTTGCCGTCAGTTTTTCTGTGAAGAGGCTTTGTCCACGGTTCCAGCGACTCCGACGGTTCATGATTCGGCATCCGGGAGTGGCCGGGACAACTTCTGCAATCCACTGCTCGCATCTGGTAGCCACTGCGGCCAGAGTCTGCAACCCGGTTCGTCGCTGCACCACGGCTAATCGTGGAGGATTCAGACCCACGGCCCTTCATCAAAGTTCTGATCCTCCCGGCCCTCCTTCAGGATCAGAAGGCAGAACGGCATTCGGACACTAGGGAACAGAGATACGAATTTTCTCCCTCAGTCTCGCGGGTCTGTCTCCTGCAGTCTGCAGCAACCAGGGCCCACTCGCCTGGGCACACCGTCCACTCTCAGCATCGGATTGCAGCTCCGTTGACTCCTGCTGAGAGCCACCTCGACCACGGACGCTCCAGAGCTGATCCTGCCACATTTGAGTTCCGGGAGTGATCGTGGCAGCCAGTTCTTCAAGCCCCTGCTCCTGGAACCTGTGCAGACCAGAACACTTCGGTCCTGTTGCAGAGCTCCTACCGGCCAGCGACGACCACCAGAAGCCCGGCCAGAATTTACAGACCTCCAGGAGCCAATCACCATCAATTTGGCGCCAGTCCCACGCCATTCTGAGGTCGTCAGCGAGCTCGGGAACTTCCACAGCACAGACGGGTCAGCAGATCGGGCAGCAAGCAGAACTCGGGAAGATCATTTCAGTTCTTTCCATAGTTTCCTCGCCCCTTTGCCTGGCCGGCTTACCGCCCCACCCTGCGTGGTGGTAGTGTTTGCTGTAATTAATCAATTCCCACTCCTGAGATCACCCTCCTGCGCGAGGTGTAGTAATTGTACTCTTGACAGGTTTTTGAAGCTACACCGGCGCAGTGTGCGGGGACCACACTTCCCCGCTCGCCCTCGTCTCCGCCCGGGTTCGGCGTCTTCACGCCGATCAGGAGAGCTCTTGGCCACTCTTCTTTGCTGGTTATTACCATTGCTTGCTTAGTATTGCTTTTAGTTGTCCGTCGGAGGTGAGAGGAGCGCCCGATCCTCAATTCAACCAATTATAGTGTTTCGCCGCGGAGCGAGTTGAGAGAGTTCCATCACATCCCACGCCCTCGGCGTGCCGGCTACCCGTGAAATCGGACATCCCTGGCCCATTGGGATCTATCCCTATCCGACCGACCCTTGGAACCGCGAGGTCCAAACTCGGACCCTAACCCCCATCGCCGGTCCTCCTTCGGATCCGAGTGTGCCTACGCGAGTGAGTCCGCTAGTGTGACGTTACCAACTTGTTGTGTTGCTTGCTATCCTAGGTCCAAGGGAGTTGTATCACATCAAATTGGTATCATTGTCCTCCGCTGCATATTGTATCACATCAGATACAGCTCCTGTTCCGCCTCGCCTGGATGAAATAGAAACCCTTCCCGGCCGAAGGATGGGCTTTCAACTCAAAGAAATAGTGAAAGAGGTCCAAGGAAGGAGGAACTCCGCACTGGCGGCAGAGAATGCGGAAGGCGGAAAGGAGAAGATAAGAGTTGGCTACCAACTGAATGGGTGCTAACAGGAAAAAATCGAGAAGCTGAAGAACGAAAGGTTCAAAGGGAAGGCGGAACCCACCCTTCCACGACAGAAGGAAAGTATAGATGTGGCCCGTACGAGAGTCCAGGCTCGTCTCGTGGGGGGAAGCCGTGATAAAGCGGAACTTGTGGGGCAGGCGATACTGGTGCTCCAGCCTTCTCACATCTGCCTCCCCCTGTTCACTGCAGTTTGGAACCGGCGCCTTCACCACTAGCTCATCTTCCCACTCCTCGGCATCCGAATGCTGGTCCGCCATGGAGACCGGAGAAGAGTTTGAAGAAAGGTGATCTCGGGACCCCGAAGATTCCGGGGGAGGAGGAAGCCGCCATACTGCCTCCGCAGTTATCTCCGCCAACTCCATGAACGCCGCTTCAAGCCTCTGCTCTTCCGTCGTGCCCTCACGACGCATCGAAGAGCCCAAAAGTAAGAACAGAGGAGAGTCAAAACCCTAAAGACGGAGGAAGTCTGGAAAGACAGCAAGCGCCCAACGCCTATATCCTCACGCGGGAGGCGGCGCGTCGTTCTGACCTCCAAGAAAAGGGGGCCCCTTCAGTTCAAATCCGTCAGGATCATCATTATTACGGGCCCAGGTGACCACGGCACGTGGCTTCTTAACATCGCCAGATCTCCACCCACCTGAGCCACACTGGTCTAAAACCCCAACAGCTACTCTTCCAAGATTATTAAAGCTCGGGAGTAGGAGGGGGACAAGTGGAGAGGGGGATTTCTGTAACCCATCTAAAAGTAGCCAAACTAGGTCCATCAGACCAAACGAGGCTCTGCTCATCCAAGTGACAGCCCCATAGGGCCCACTTAGGCTACAAAGCCCAATAAGATTACTCGAGATCCCATCCTTCCTCGGCGGCCCTTAGGCTCAGAAGGCCCGAGCGATGGTCAGAAAGGAGGAAGACCCATGCCCGAGTTATCCCTTCATCGGGATAGAGGCAAGCGCTCTGCGCCCACTCCGACCTAATTTCATCCGAGCTATGCCTATCGCCCGAACAAGGTTGGCACCTTTTGTGCTCGGACCGACTGACGATTGCTTATCCATGCTGCCGTTGAGAGCCCTTTATGAGCAGGAGTTATGAGGATAAGAGACCCATGATCCCTCAAGGCTATGAAGATCCCATGATGAGGACATAAAGATCCCACGATGAGGACGTAACTCCCGCCTGAAACTCCTCAGCTTACGGGACTCATAAGGTGAGCACACTATATTAGCCAGGGACTCCCTCCAGTGAAAGGTAAGGGCAATACACGCCTAAAATCTCCTGAGTAGGAACCACTTCACCACCTTGGTGTTGGGGGATCTCGTGCACCTCTTTCTACCTCCCTCCATATCTTCCACCATTGCTCTACTGACTTAGACATCGGAGGGTTTTCCCCAGGGAATCTCCCCTGGGCCCCCTGATCCGTTTCCCTTTCTCTACAGTTCACTGTTCGGTGATCATCCTCCCAGCTCAGGAGCCGCGCGAGATCACGCCCCTTCATCAGTCAAGCAAGCATCATGAGACTTTTTCAGTTTTAGGCAATTTTCACAAGATTCATTCGAACTAATCTGATTAATCTTTTTCTTCAACTTTTTATTCTCAGATTGAATTTTCTTAGATTCCTCTAGTAGTTCATCATACATTTCTACCAGTTCATCAAATGAAATATCTTCTGATTCAGTGCTTACCTGGGATGCTGCTTCTTCAGTCTGATCCCTTCGATCAGCCATCATGCAAACTCCAACTTGTTCCTTATAGATGGTGTTTATTTTGCTCATTATCTCCTTTCCAGACTTGCATCCTACAACACATGGAAACTTTTCAATGTTAATTGAGTTTCTCAGAATGTTAAAGGCAGTAGCATTCTCACTGTCTTTTATCCTATCCTCTCTAGACCATATGGTCTTATTCTGAGGTACTTTATGTGGGCCTTTTGATACAATACTCCATAGATTTTGATCAATGGAGTTCAGGTGAACACATAGGCCGCCTAACCATTTGTTGAAGTAAGAACCATCAAAAATAATAGAAAATGCCATTGAAAAAAAACAACTGAATAAGTTAAGATCTAAAAACCTAAAAAAAAGATGACAAATGCACCGAACTAAAAATAGCAAAGCACCACACAAACTAGCAGGATCCTCTGCAGATCGTTGGATCTGGAAGTCAGAGACCCGCTCTGATACCAATTGTTAGGGTGCTAGGCCCGGATTTAGAGGGGGGTGCATGAATCCCCCTTCAAAAAATTGCCCGATTTAAAAACTCAACCTGATGATCTTAAACTGATGCAGAATTAAACACGTTCATGACTGTAGGTTGAAATCAAGTCTAGCATACATCTATCGTTTAACACAAGAACAAACACTGTTGTTGACCGAACCCATTCAAGCGATCAAATGCAACTTAGACACCCAGATGACTTGAGCAAATTAGACACACTCCAGAATAGTGATTAAGTATTCAAAGTGACTTTCTCAAAACCAATAATAACTGATTGATATGCAACCAAATTCCTCACTAGACAGAAAGATCAGACTTATATGAACGATCCTAAGCATGCATCTAGCGGAATCAAAGTAGACAATTAAACCACTGCACACAAAGGATTTTTAGGTGGTTCGGTCCTCCAGACCTACATCCACCCCACATTCAACCCGAGTGTGGATTCCTGCTGATACACAGCTTAAGTCACTGGGCATCACAGCTTGCCTACAACCGCTGAGCAACACAGCTTGCTGTCCGAGGTATCCACCTCGCCCGCCGAGCCTCACAGCTTGCTGTCCAGAGAAATAGATTCTCTGCAACCGCTGACACACAGCTTGAAGGAAAGGATTAAAAGAAAACAAAAGATAAAAATCACAGCACCGGAAAGTTGGAAACGATTCACAAAATGTAGCTCTCGCAGGAGCAGGTCTGGCTTGAATCTGATCCAAATGCCCGGAGGACAGATCTTCAACGAAGGCTTCAATTTCCTCTCCTCGAGCTCTCTCTTCCTCTCACTCTTTCTTTCGAACTCCCAATCTCTTCTTTTACTTCTCACTGCTGCATTTTCTCTCATAGACTTCTTCTGATCTCTCTCTTTTTTTCTCTAGTTCTGCTCTTTTGCTTTCTTCTCTCTTCTTATCAGATTTTGGCTCACTCTTCTTTTCTATGCTGCTCACTCTCTCGATCTCTTCAAGCTCTCTTGTCTTTCATTTCTTTCGTTACTTTTGAACTGGGCGATCGGCTCACCTTTTATAGACTGCAGGAACTAGGCGCGTGGTTGCCACAATTCTCACCTAAAATTCAAGCAGATTTGATCCAGAACTTTCCATGTGTCACCATCACATTGCCGCTACTTTACACGTGGCAAGATCCCCTGGTATCAGCCTGCCTTGGATCACGTGTTGATTACCTGGTACTTAAATTCCACGTGAGATGATCCGCAGGTTGCTCAGTTAGTGCTCGATCATATAGCTGACCTGGGAAAATATCAGACATGTTATAAGCCATTTGATAATATACAAAGACCTAAAAACATGCACTGACTTGTAGCAAGAGTAAACACGACATTGAGAATTCTAATTTCTTCTCCATGGTCAAATTAAGACAAAAAAAATACAAAAAGGGGTAAAGGGGGGGAGCGCCCTTGGCCATGGGGCTTGGTCAAAGTGTGCTTCCATAATTGACCACATGGGTGGAATGGGACAGCCAAGGAAGGGCGTGGGCACATGCTACGTGGGTGGTATTCTTCTTTTGGAAGAGGAGGATGTGGCTATGAGTAGACAAAGTCTACAAGTGTGGCTTGGAAAAGGAGGATGTGGACACATGTAACTGAAATGTCAACAAAGGTGGCTATGGGATAGGGGTGCCCTCCACATGGGCTTGGGTTTAGCCTTGATGGGCCTTGAAGGGTTCAAATGGGCTTTGGGTGACCAGGGGAGAAAGGTGGCCCAATTGGGCTTTTTATGGCTTTGAGGCCCAATATAAGAATAAACCCCTATTAGCCTCTTTTAAGGAAAGAAACCCATTAACACCTAATGACTAGTCCATTGGCTTATAATTGCCTTACAAGTGAAAACCCAATGACTCAATGATAAAATATGTAAACTAAAAAAATGTTAGATGCCTTGCTTTGATGTCCCCATCACTTATTCTCTCAAAAAGAACTCAATATGAGACAAAGACGGTGGCTGGAATACTTGAAGGATTTTGATTTCTCTATACAATATCATCCCAAAAAAGGCAATGTTGTAGCTGATGCTCTTAGCCGGAAACCGATGGCTATATTATCAAGCTTAATGATTAAATAGTGACATTTGTTAGAGCAAATGGCAAACTTAGACCTTAGTATGGAGGAGAAGGAAGAAAGAGTCTTAATTACAAATATTAGACTCCAACCCAAGTTATTCTCTGAAATTAAAGAGCTGCAAGATGATGATCTGCTGATTGTTGAAATTAAAGGGAAATTAAATCAACGACCGGATTTCCTTTTGGTAGATAATGGAAGGTTACTTTTCCAAGGAAGAACCTATGTGTCCAATTGTTCTACCATCAAGGATAAAATCATGGAGGAGGCACATCGATCGAGGTATACTATTCATTTAGGTGCTTCAAAAATGTACCAAGATCTCAAAAGAACCTTTTGGTGGCCTAACATGAAAAGAGAGGTAGCCGAGTTCGTGAGCCGATGTTTGGTCTGCCAACAAGTTAAAGCCGAACATCTCTAACCGACTGGTAAGCTAAAACCTCTCGAGATATCGGAATGAAAATGGGATAGTATTGGCATATATTTCATAATTGGATTGCCAAAGGCCTGAAGTGGATTTGATGCTATATGGGTGATTGTGGACCGACTAACTAAGTCCGCTCACTTCTTGCCCATCAAAGCCTCCTCCACAGTTCAAGCATACTCCCTGTGCCATGCACCCTCCCCCGTCGGAGAAGACAGCCACTCCCCGCCAGACTGCCGCAAGCTCGCCACGTCCACCACCCATGTCCATCAACATCGCATGCTCTGCCCATGCCAACGCCAGGCGTCCATCCCGCCACCACCATCACCTCCGAGCAGTTAGTCCCCGCCGGTTGCGTCGACCATCCCCAGTCACCCGCCACTGTCACACCAGCACGGACGACCACGGTGGGAGAGAGCTCAGAACAGAGCACCGTTTGGTGCGTCTATCCCGTCACATTGGGAAGGAACCATCGCCTCCCATGGCTGCTCGGTCGATGACCGGACCATCGCTGCAAATGGGCTTTCTTCTCCCGCTGCCGCTGGTGCCCATACCACGCCATCGTCGTGCTCCCCCTGCCGGTCACCACTGGCACTTCATCGATTGCTTCTCGACTTGGAGTTTTGTCTCACGTCAAGATAAGGTATATTTGAAAATCTGTTGGCAGAGGGAATGGCTTGGTCCAGTGTGCACTAGAGGGCAGACCTCCTGGGGCAGTCCTTTCTTAGGACAGAAGAGACAGTCTTCTGGTAGAGAAGACCTTTGCAGATTTGTTCCCTGACATGGTCTTCTGTAAAAGAATGTTCTGAGATGTTATAATGAGGTAGCAGAAGCTTTGACTTTGGTACCTTCTTCCAGACCTCAAAAGTTGTGTTTTTGGAGGTTTACGGCTGAGTTTTTTATTCTCTGGATGAGCTTCGTAAACTGTGTTGGTCTGACAGATAAAGGCACGAAGTCTTCTGATGCGTCGATGCGGCAGGCCATCGCGTCGATGCAGCTTCATAGTTTCTTTGAGTTGCTCGCGAGCTAGATCTCCATGGCTTGATGCAGCTTCATAGGTGCGTCGATGCATCACTGCCATTGTGTCGATGCAGCTTCACAGTTTCTTTGAGTTGCTGATGTAGCTTCATTAGGTGCGTCGAGGCATCACTGCCATTGCGTCGACGTAGCTTCACAGTTTCTTTGAGTTGCTTGCGAGCTGGATCTCCATGGGTCGATGCAGCTTCATAGGTGTGTCGAGGCATCCTCTGTGATGCTAGCCTTATTGCTAGAGCTGATTAGGTCGATGCAACATTGCTGTAAGGTCAGAGCAGTGAGGCTGTGGTCGGAGTAGTGAGGCTGTGAGGTCGATGCAGCCTTCTTGAAGTTGCACTTATGAATTCTGCTGTTAGTTTGATTTCTCTTTCTTTTTCCAACCTTTTCTTGGTTTCTGTGCAAACCATCAATTTTATCATCTGTCTTATTTTTCTGTGTAGTCAGTTGCCTCAATTTCTGTGCAACAACAATGTCTTAGCTTCTAGGAGCATATTCCATGATGTTTGGTCTGCCAAGGTCCTTTCTTCAAATCTCAATTTCCCTTTCTTGAATTCTCTCAATCTTTGCTTGAATATCTCGTGAGTCTTGAGTCTTTTGAGCCTTTTCATGATAAGCATAGCTTGGGAGCATCAAAAATATTATCATGCACATTAGAGCATAGTTGAATCAATTCAATAGTATGATAATGAATCATACTCAGACATCATCAAAACATCATTTATCTAATATTCTCCCCCTTTTTGATGATGGCAACTATGCATCATTATGAGTCGCCTAAACAATGGAGCCATGAAATAGACGATGACTTTCATTATGAGTCACCTAAACAATAGAATCATGAAATAGATGATGACTCATCAAACCACCTTGTCCCCCTTTTGAATGGATGATGACTCATCAAACCTTCTCCCCTTTGCCATCAACAAATAGGGTTGAAATTGTAGCCAAGCATAAGATCAGAGCATGAGCACATGTGATGGTAGAATTCAAATGCTTAGACACAAGGAAGTGAGCAGATAGCTAGAGATGCATGCAACCAGATTGTTGAGTCCAATGCTAGGGTCCCTTAGGATTGTTGGGTCCCTGGGCATGGTAGAGACAGATATATGCAAGAGATTTGAACATAGCAGGAAGATGAAGTCATGGAGTAGTAGGACAGCCACAGAAATGATTTACTTTTCAGGATATTGAGATTTTTAGATTTTTTGGTTATCATATTTCTAATATTTTCTATGTAATGCATAGAGGAATGAAAAAATCCAAACCATCCAAATACATGAGGAATTGAAACCAATTGCGTAGAGAGTTGATACCAATTGTTAGGAGCATGGATCAAGAAATCTGGACACAAGGATTAGATTCAAGACATTTTAGGATGGGAGATCTTCAGTCTGAAGCCAAGTTCATAAATGCACAGTTATAGATTTTTCAGAATCTTCAGTTATAGAACTCCAATGATAAAGCCCTTATATTCGTTGCTCTTATTGTGGTATGAACGGTCATGTTGTGCATAATTATTTTATTTTGAGAAATGATGAGCTAAGAGTAGGCCAAAATAGAAGGAACAATGTAAAGGGCCAAGGCAAAGGACAGGTCAACTCTGGAAGAAAGCATGCTCAACATACTTACGCTCAGAAGCCCAAAGATGGCCTGATGCATCGATGCACCCCTAAGGACAAGTCGACGCATCCTAAGACCGCCGGAAGAAGAATCCCTCCTTGTTACTTCCACTGTGGAAAGATTGGCCATACAGTCAAGGACTATTGGCATTTGAAGGGTAAGACTCATTCTCATGGCCAACATGGTGGTATCCATGCTCACCCACCAAGGTTTAATGTACATGCACATAAGAAGAATGATAAATCATTTGTGCAATGCTTCTATTGTGGTAAATATGGACATGTGTTCGATGACTGCCATTGGATGAGAATTGATGAAATAAACGTAGCCAAGAAAAAGAAACTCACATGATTATAGTGCTGCTAACCATCAAGGACCTAAGAGAACTTGGGTACCTAAAAATTTAAACTGAGCATTTTGAATGCAGGAGTGCCTTGGAGTTGAACAAAGGATGATCAGGTAAATAAAAGCTCAAGGCACAGGTTTGTGAATAAAATTTTCAACTTATGTTATTTTGCATGATAGGCTTGCCTTGTAGCTATTGTATTATCGGTCTGTCTTGTCTTCAATAAGTCCTGCAAGCTGAAATTGTCTCCCTGAACTAGTGAAACATCCTCCATGGTTTTATATGAACATCTGAATGTCTAAACTGTATATTTGATTTACACTTGGTTTATGTTTCTGGTATATCGAATGGTGATGTGTAGAAAGGTAGGTTAAGTTTGCCCCGAACTCTCACTATGCGTGAATTGGGTCTTCGGATCAATACCTCCGCCTTATACCAGAAATATCTAATTTCAGATGCTTAATCCATGAGGAATCTATCATGCTGATGGAATTGATATGATGTTGAGTCGTCGTTTGTTTCTTGCTACAATTTAGTAGCCTTATGAATTTCTTGTTTAGCACTCATTGCTTTTGATGATGTCTGCGATGGCTACACATATATCTCAACTCATCACTCATGTGGACATAGAACATGTTGATTGACTATCTTAACCTCCATAAGCATTTTACAAAGGGGGAGTCTAAGAGTTTGCATCTTAGTTTAGAATGCATTGCAAATAACCTGTGCTTGCATCATCTTATGGTCTCATGCACTCCAATGCATATCATGTTAAAGGAACACACATCAATTGGTATCATTTCCATTGCATCATGTGTTTACATGAGTCATAGGTTGCAAACTCTATTGTCAACCCATGCACAAGTTTAGGGGGAGTCAACATTAAAAATCAAGTCTGCATCCTTGTACATTTTGTTGTCATATGGAATGACTGCATCTTCTTAGCAGGAGCTTGTTCTGAGAAAAATCTGTTGAAATCTGCCTTACTGCTGCGTGCATATTAGGACAAGTAGATTGATTTTTGTTTTTCTTTTGAGCTTCATGCGATTTTGGGGGACCACAAGAGGTGCTGGCTACATTTGAGCCAGTGTCGAAAGAGGTGTACATCTTGCTTCCGAAGGATTTTCTGTTTACGAGTTTATAGCCCAAACCCTCTCTTCGAAAATTGACCTTAGTCCCAAGAATCTTGTCCAAATTTTCTTTACCCTGCACAAACTTTGACAGGGAGTCATTTAAGTCTTTGACATCATGTTCCAATGAGGAGATGTGTATTTCAGAACTAGCCAAATCCTCCTCACACATAGCCAATTGCTCATTGAGCATGGCGTTCTGATAAGTGTACATTTTTACATGTTAATTAATGTTATAACACACTTTTATGAGCTTTAATATTCATCACTATGCATTTATCACACCTAATTACAATTTCATATCAAAATATTTAATTGTAGGATTTAATTAAATTTTGATACTAATTTTTGCAAGACACATCATGCACAGACCTTAAGTGTACGAGATAAAAACCAGCACTGACATTATATGCATGAAACAGAGAAACTTGAACCGACCTTATATTCCTTAGCACAGACGTTGTGTAGCTCAAACGTAGGTAAAGATAAGAATGCACCGACGTTGATTCTTTGAAACTAAACCTTGCACCGACCGTGGCTACAGGAAATAGCACAGACTTTGTAGGCACAAAACTGCACCGACCTTAGCATAGAGACGTGCACTGATCTACTATGCAGAGTGAACAGAGATTTGTAATGACCTTTATGTGAGCATGAACACAATATGCACCGAGGCAAGGTTTGCACCAACCCTATTATGACTTAGACACCTAAGATATTGTTTGAACAATAACGAGCACCGAAGCAAAATATGCACCAACTTCGTTTGCGTACCCTTAGACATAGCATGAGACATAGACTAAGACGCACTCAGACATGATACACAAATGCATGAGACGCAGAATGAGATGCACTCAGACATGAGACACAAATGCATGAGACGCAGAATGAGACGCACTCAGACATGAGACACAAATGCATGAGATGTAGAATGAGACGCACTCAGACATGAGACACAAATGCATGAGACGCAATAAGAGATGCAAAACCATAAAATAGCACCGACTTGCTAGTGTGCACAGACCTTATAACATGCATAGTGGACAGTGGTATGTACGAACCTGTCTTGTGTATGCATAGACCTTTACTTAGCTCGCTAGCATGAAATGCACAGACCTTGGTCCCTACAATGCTTATGAGCTTAAGTGCAGCCAACAAACTATACCGAGATGCATTGACACTGAACAATTGCACTGGCCTAACATGTATTCAGACTGAACAATGGATATGCAAAATACACAATCAATCAATATCAATCAATCACTTATTTCATGCAGACATCTAATGACTCAGAGTGTTTGCTATCATCAAAACCACAAGGGCACAACAATCTCCACCTTTTTGATGATGGCAACACTATGACTCGAAGGGAAAACGAGCTTCTAGGGTTAACCTAACCATTGAGCCTAGTTTGGGCTCGATTGATTATGAATTGGGCTCCAATTTGGTCGTTTAAGGTTGGCCAATTAAAACAACAAATTTTGCCATTAATTTCTTAATTCAGCCTAATCAAATTTTATTAGGGGTTGGCCTAGTTGACATTATTGTTAAACACTTTGTTCTTTATAATAATATAATTTTTTCATATTTTTAGAAATTAGTCAAAACTTTAATTAGCCTACGGGTGAAATTCAATTAATTTAATCTATATACATATTAAATTCAGATTATCATGAAAAATTCAATTATCTCTTGAAATACGAAATTTCTTTTATGGTAATTATAGAAAAATAATTATTCCTTTTTACTAATATAATTTTGCCACTTTCAAAATAAATAATATTCTTGAATTAAGAGAAATCATTGAAGTCATTAAATAGCAAGTAAATAGCTTTAATTCCAATATATATTTCAAACTTTTACTTTTATATTTTATTATTTAACCAGGGTGTTACACCCCTCCTATTGTTTTTCACGCCCCATAGGGGTTAAAAACCCAACCCCCTAGGTATTCCCCCTTCCATTTGTGATGTTAATCCTTCATCTCTTTCTATAGTTATTACACGTTCCAGGGCTAATTTAGGTTGTATTGTCTTGTTATTTGCTTTGTTTTGCAGTTCAACAGAAGCTAAGCACGAGGCCCATCCCCTCTGGCCGGTCGGAAGGGGTGGAGGAAGACGTTCCACATCTTGGGGTCTGGACGGTTTACGCGGTCTGCATTCGCCCGCTTGAAAATGTGCGCGGTCTCCAAAGGACCATTCATCTCCCTCATGCGGCCTGTCACAGACCATGTAAGCGCCGGCTCGTTCTTCATCTCGCTTCGGTTTCCAGCGTTGTAAGCGGCCTGTCGATCGGCCGTGTACCTACTTGGGCGGTCCTCTGTGGGCCGTGTTCATCCTGACAGCGCTGCACTTTGGCGAGTGTCCTCATCTTCTCCCCTTTCCAAGGTACGTAGTGCTATTAGTTTATGCTATGTATCTTGGTGGCGATCACGACATGCTTTTATGTGTGAGTAGTTCATCGGTTGCCTTCTTTCCCTTCTAGCCCATCCCTCGTCATTTCTTCATATTCATTTTTGAGTTAAGAGGGAGAGAAAGAAAGAAAAAACTTGTCAACACCCCTTTTTTGGCGATCACGGTGGGACGCCTAGTGCCCGTCATGCTTTTGATTTTGATGGACCTGTTTTCTTGTCTGTTGGTTAAGTCATAAGTCTTCTAAGGTTTGCCATTTCATCCATTCTTGGTTGCTATTCCCGGGGCGGTATGCGGTCGTTTAAGGGCTGTTTACATCATCCAGCGGCCAGTCGAGAGGCCGTGTTCCTCTTGTCTCAGCTACGTTGCTACACTTTATATTCCCGTGGCTCTATTATCATTCCGCGGTCTCTCCAGGGTCGTTTGACAGGTTCCACGGTCGTTCGATAGACCGTCCAGGTTGCTCAGGTACGCTTCTGCCTTTCTTGCTTCGGTCCATTCCAGTCCTGTCTTATCTTTTTATTTTTATTGCTCCCTGTCACCACACAGTCCTACGAAGGACCATTTACACTCCCTGTGCGGTCTCCCATCAGACTGCATATGTGCTAAAGTGCACCCGAGGTTCATAGTTGAGTGTTATTTCATATCATTTACACTTATTTTTGGGTGCCATTCATCTCCCTTAGTTGTCATTTATCTCTGCATGATTGCTGTCATATTGTCATATTTGTTGAGTTATGGTTTTGATGATTGTTGAGTTATGTTTTGATGATAACTAAACTTAATGTTTGATTAAGTGATGATAACTAAACTTGGATGATTGCACATGTTCTTGATAACTGTGTACATTCATGTTGTGGTTTAAATATGATTGAGTTGAGAAATGGCTTTTGAGGCTATAACATGATTGGTTGAATGCATGGCTATATGGTCTTAATCCTTGCTTGATTGATTTGGTTTTAGAAGAGGTAAGAGGTTTCATAATCTCTTTAATGTGAACAAGAACAAGAGGCAAGAGGTTTCATAACCTCTTTAATGTGAACAAGTTCTTGTGCAATTCATGGTGTATTAACCTTGACTATCTTACTTGCAGGATCAAACTCATGGCAGTCGCCTAGTAAACCTAACGTGTGGATAAGTACCTTACTTTTCTACAATCAACACAGGTGGTATATGTCATTTACTGTCAAGAACCATTGGTAAGATTCTTACCTTATTGTAGCATCAATCTCACCATGGGTATTTCATATACCTCTCCTTTTATAGACTTCATTCATGGCAATTGAGGTTCACAATGGTTGCATGGGTTGATAGCTTACAAGCTCAGTTTGAATGCATAAGCTCTTCGAATGCATAAGTTCCTCATTCTAATCAATGACAAATGCTCAAATGGTTTAAGCTTTCCAAATGTATAAACTAAGTTAAACCAAACCCAAAATGGATGGAATTGATGTGGACATGAAGCTCTTGACTTATGGACGTGTTTCCTTGGGCTAACACTTCTTTTTTACAGGTATGGGTCATTTCGGTCGACCAACACACCATGGCCGGTCGACCAGAATTAACAGAACCAAAAAGATGGGGTTTTACAGGTTTTCGATCGACCGCCATATAGGGGTCGATCGACCGGTTTTGACAGAGTGCAAAATGCTCTGTCTGCAAATGTTCCGGTCGACCGACCCAGTGCCACCGGTCGACCGACAGCCTCGAGGGCCCATTTTGTTGACTTTTGTTTCAAGCTCATGGAGAGGTCATTCTTCCCATTTGTTTAATCCCAATGACCCCAATTAAGCCATAATTCGTGGATCTGGTCTGGGGCTTATCCATGGACCATTCAAGGGATATAAAACATCTCATTTGGAGTCATAAACCCTAACCATCTAAGCGATCTAAAGGGAGATCAAGGGGAGAGGCTATCAAAGGAAGGAGATGGTACTGTAGCTCCGTGAACAGTACTTCGTGCAGCAAGATCTTCATCCATCTCCAAGGTGTTTCAAGCCAAATCTGAAGCTAGCAACCTCCAAGGGAGTGAAGAAGCAAGCAAGCATTCAAGGAAGATCAAGGGGAGGCCATCCAAGGAGGAAGAAGGGAAGAAGCAAGTAAGCAAGCAAGAGATAAAGGGAAGACTACCAAAGGGTGAAAGAACAAGGTTTTTACAACCCATCCAAAGCCATTCAAGTGAAGCAGGAAGCATCGTTCCATGTTCTACATCATACACTCAGTGGAATCCAAATCAGGAGTTTTCTAAACTGTGCCTCATTGCCTTTGTGTTTTGGGTGTTACATTTATGTTCCTCATACTCTGAAAACATTCGTGTGTGTGTGTGGATCGTTTTGGATCCGTGGTGGTGTGTGTGGTGGTGGTGTGTGTGATCATTGTGTTCTACTCGTGTGTGTGTGTGCATAGGTCTTCTTAGATCTACATGTATGTGTGGATCTATTTAGATCCGGTCGTTTTAGTGTGTGGAGTGCTGCATCTGTCGCAGCTTGTGTATGTATTGTTGATCCGGCTGTTGGATCGTGTTGGAGACCTCATCTCCGTCTGTGTGTGTGTTGGGGCGCGTCCCCGTATGTGTGGGCAGGTGTCGTCCTGCGTGTGTGTTTGGAGTGTCGTCTCCGTTTGGTGATTTATCCCCGAGTGAAGCCTCACCGGGTTTGGTGAGGGGTGGACGTTGGACCACCGTCGTTGCATCCAAATCACCTTAAAAATCGTTGTGCAGTATGATTTAAATTGTGTGATTTGATCCATTTTCTCTACCTCAATTCTACATTAGTGTTAGTGTAGATTGTTGTTCTGGATTTATCTACGTATATCTTGCTTAATCCATATCATCATCATTTAAGTTTGATAAATCCAACCTCTTGATTAGCATTGTATCACTTATTCTAAAAAGGCCAAAAGTTTTCTTGAAATTGGTAAACACCTAGTTCACCCCCCTCTTGGGTGTCATTAATCGCGGGACTTCAATTGGTATCAGATCTAAGGCTCGATTTTTCATAGATCTAACGATCTAGAGAGATCCAGATCAATGACTACCATCATGTACACTCTCAATTGACCACCCGTGTTTGATGGCTGTAATTTTGATTTGTGGTTATGAAGAATGCTCAGTCTAGTCAATTCATACGATCCCAAGCTATGGAAGCTTATTTCACATGGTCCATATGAATTGTCTAAGGACAAAAGTGTCTGGACTACAAATCAAAAACTTAAACATGATCAAAATTGTTTAGTTTTAAAGCTATTTACTACTGCATTCAATTCTAATCAATTTCCCGTCGTCTCGCATTGCAGATCCGCAAAGAAAATATTGGATGGATTAGCAAACTTTAAGGAAGTGCATGAAGACAGATGTCTTGTTGTAGGCACGAGTGATCAAGGAAGTGATCAGCAAAGTGGATCAAGCACAAAGGTAAATTCTGACTCTGATAATGAAGATGAATTAGCTATGAAGATTTGTTGATTGCATATGATGATCTTGCTGATAAATATAAGAAGGTAAAACCCGAAAATAAAAAACTGAAAAAGAATGCTGAACAAAATAACAGTAATTCCTCATGTAAAGAATGCCCACACTTGAAGGAATTGATTGATGTTCATATGTTCGATCTTGAAATTCACAAAGATCAAATTTGCTCCTTGAGAAATGAAAACAAAGAGCTGAGAGAGAGATTGAGTTCAATAGATAATGGTCAAAATGAACTTGTTCATGACAAAAAGTTTGAAAGAGAAAATGAGAAACTGAAGGAATTGAATAGGGTCATTTCTGAAAGATTGTTAATTCTTGAAAGAGAAAAATCTATGGTTTTGGATAAGTGTGAAGATGTGCATGGACTAAATCAAGAAATTGAATGTCTTAGGAAAAATAATGCCGCATTAAATGTCAATCTTGCTTCTTGTCAAGAAGAACTCACCAACACCAAATTGCACATCACATCTTTAGAAAGTGAAATCCATGACTTTGCATAACTTACTGTCTAAATTTGTGAATGGTCAAGAAAACTTGGACAAATTGCTGGGAATGAAAGTGAACTTTCAAAGAGAATGGCTGGGTTTTAATCCTGTAAACAAAAAGAAATTTGAAAGTAAACTACATACTTCATTTGTTCATACCACTTGTGCACCCAGCACCTCGACATCTCACTCCCAGGAACACACTATGTCAAGAACTCAACCAAATCTGAAAAAGAGTGTGGATGCCCAAGAAGGAACATGTTAAAACCATTCATGTGAAACCCCATGCATCCAGGAAAAGAAATAATTCTTGTCTCTATTGTGGAAAACTTGGACACATGATGCACAATTGTTTCATTATGAAAAATGATGACTTGAGAGCATGTAGAAACTAAACTGGTCTGAAAAATTCAAAGTAATCATTTACCACAAAACCTTCCATGCATTGTAATCACTGTGGTAAAAGATGTCACACAAAGTCACACTACTGGTTACTCATGAAGAAAAAGAGTTTTCACTCAACACGTCATGCTAACATACACAAACTAGTAGAGCCAATGAGAAAGAAAATTGTAATACCACGTGTTTCCCCCCATCACTTTGGCAAATCTGGAAATGTTAAGCATGATTATTTTCTTGTGAAAGATGATGATTTGAATGTTGTTAAAAATTGGAAATTACATGCTTATGTTGCTGCTAACCCACAAGGACCCAAAAGAATTTGGGTACCTAAGATTATCAAATGAGAAATCTATTTTACAGGTGTGCCATGGAGTGTAAAGTATGAAATCTATTTTTGTCAAGAAGGTAAGGCACATGAGTCAAGTGGTATAAATCAGGTTGAAAGAATAAATTTGATTTCTTAGGTGATATCCCTCTTACTCTCTCCATTAAAGGTGCTATGTCTTGTTTTGCCTTGTGCTGAATCTTGTGATAATGCATATGTTGTATATGAGTTGCATTCATGGCGGTTACTTGCATATCTGTATGTATATCACTTGTCAAATGACATCTTGTTGTAGGGGAGCTTGAAGACTCTTCAAAGCATGATTTCACTACATACATTGAGTTTGCATACACCTTCATGTTTGTATACACCCTCACATGCTGTCATGCACAAAAGTTGAAGAATCTACTTTTCAACTAGAATGAATTCATGTCATAATGCATTGCATTTCTCTTGTCTTCATCACCTCCATAACTGCACATGACATTAGGATGTTACTGAACATCTTGCATTCATGCACACACTAAGGGGGAGTAATCACATTTGTCATATGGACTTAATGTTTAGGTTCACATCTGAGTCATGCATCATGTCTAGACCTTTCTAAGGGGATGGTGGTTGTTAAGGGAATCTTTCATGTCATTGTTAATAAATTTGAATTGAAGTTAACAAATCAAGTCTTTTTATCTGTGGATGCAGATTACACTCTCCAAGTCAAAGTGATGCTGGCCATCCATAGTCAGACTTGAATCAACTAAAGGAATACCTTGTAAGGATGAAAAATGATGAGAACCTTCTCAATTGCCACCAGGAGATGGGTTACCAGAACTTAAACAATCTCCAGGATCGACTCAAGTACAAGCTGGTGAAAGTCCTTGTTTGTGCTAAAGCAAGTACCCAAGGCATGGTATGAAAGGTGCACATCTCTTTTGATTGAGAACGGATTCATTAGGTAAGGTTGATCAAATATTTTTTCGCAAGGTAATCAGGTAAAGTCATTTTAGTGGTTCAAGTATATGCGGTTAATATCATTTTTTTAAGCTACTAATAATGCTTTATGTGATCAATTTACAGAGATTGTGCAAGGAGATTTTGAAATAATTTTAATGGATGAACTGAACTGTACCTTCTTTGGATTGCAGGTGGAAGACTTGGAAGATAATGGAGGCTCAAGGCACAAGTATTGAAAATCAACTTCTGAGCTCTCTTTGAAAAAAAACATATTTGTTTTAACCATGTCTCCATTATTGAAAATAAAAAAAAATTATCATTAGAATGCATTGCATTTTTCATAAATCACCATTGCATGACTGCATTTCATGAAGATGAAAATTCATTCATTTGGTTATCACTACATGACTACATGATATATCAAATGGTGACTTGAGGAAGGGCAAGTCATTCTTGTCTGAAGCCTATCACCATTCGTGAGAATGTGCCTCCGCCTGGTACCATGAGTCAAATGTCCATTTAAGTCATAGGTTGCATGATTTTCAAAAAAAAATAAAAATGTCAATTATTTAAATTATGCACATAGAAAGGGGGAGCTTATTTTTGAATGAATGATTTGGAATTGTGAGTCTAACTCATCCTTATGGACTTCAATCTCTTGACTATTGCTAAAGCTAAATTGGTCATAACTCTATGCACATGATTCTTGAAAAGGTAAATATCTGAAACTCATGCAATGGCCTACAGTCACTTTGTGATGTTGTTCATATGACAGGTATTGATTCTGAAAACTTGACATGTTATTCCCCTATACTGCTGTAATGAACATATCGGATTAGTTGGACAGAATTGAAAATCTTGAGAAGTGTGTATAAAGTGATTAGCTTTTGAACATTTCTCAATTTAAATTGCATGATCACATTTGAGTTTAACTGCACATCTGGTATATCAAATGGCGTTTGTGGAAGAATGGATTATGTCCACTTGGAAGCATTCCCTATGCGTTGAGCTGGATCTTCGGACTAAAATCTCCGCCTCGTCCCAGATCTTGAAAATTTTGACTGGCCTGTGATTGGTTGATTTATGAATGAATCCTTGAACTAAGCTATTTAAATTAAAAAATATATTTTTGATCAAAGAATCTAAACATTTGGCTTCTGGATGATTTCTCATTTCAAAACTTATGGAAGACCTTTGAAAATCTGTCTTTGAACAATTTCTGAAAACATGGTTGCATTTCTTAATTTTGATCTTTTAAGCACCCTTATTTCATAAAGGTCATGTTATAAAAAAAATGTTGTTGAATCATTAACGGAATGTGAATGCTTTCATGAAAAATTTGTCTCACTAGGTTGAAAATCAAGCTCTTGCACCTTGCCTTTGCATATTGCATTGCATTCTTATATGCTCATAGGTTGCATTGCAATGGAACTCATGCATTAGCTGTATTTAGTTCATTCGATTGGTATCCATTCAATTGGCATCAGTAATTTTGCATCACATTGCATATTGGCATTGCATAATGCATGCATTCCCTCTGTGTGATTGCTTGCTATTATATGCTATTCACCCAGATCTTTTGAATTTTCTATGACCTTATACTTTCTTGATAAATAATGTTGCATTTGAGTCATTATTGGAGTGTTTCATGCCATACACTCTGGGGAGTTGATATTTTATAAGTGCATCTATTTAGGGGGAGCTGCACTATTATGTGTTCATGATAATTTCGATATACATGTTGAATCAAATTCGCACACTTCATGCACAAAATGTGAAAATGAGTGTTTAAGATAAGGATATATGAATTTCATTTCAACACTCTCGAGATGTTAAACTTGCTGCATGTATGTTGAAAAGACAGTTAAGAAAAAAGCTGCCTACCTATCCTTGTTTTAAAAATCTGAAATGAAAAAAAATGGCAGAGCAATGCTCAGTCTCACTGAGTAAATTGGGCACATGTCACCTGAGACGTGATGTGGTTCAGTTCTGAAAAGTGTTGACTAAAGTACCTCTGTTTAACATGTGATGAAATGGTTCAGTATTTTGAGTAACTGGAGATTCTGGCATGAGCTCCATGCGTCTACTCGCGTAAAAAAGAATTATTTGAACCTGATCGCTCTTAGAAAAATTCTGATTATCTTGTGATATCATTAAAATTTTGATGTTGAAAGTTTGTGAGGTAGAGCAAAGCCTCTAATACGCTATTCTTAAGATTGAAGTGCAGTATGTAAAATGTCTCTTTGTGTTGATTTGAAAATCTAAATATCCATATTGCAACCATCATTTTTCATATTACTCACTTACACATCTGGAAATTTGACTCATTATGTATTCAGAAAATTGATTGACTACTTTAGCAATTGCATGTATCTCCTACATGATTACACAATCTCCTATGTGCTATACATGTGCATTTCGGTTGCCATGACTCTCATGCATCCTTCTTATCCCATTCCCCTCTTAAATAAGTACAGGGGAACTGTGTTGCATGTATATATACGTATTTGTTTGATTGCCTTTTATGCATCTCATATGTCATCACTCGCATGTGTTACATTTCATACATTTCAAACCAAAATTTTAAAAAAAAATCCGGAAAATGATGAAAATCCTAAAATTGAATGGACTTCAAATGCTTCACTCTTGCCCAATAAGTTTTTAGTCGTTGAATGGCCAATGGGGAGAAAGATTGGAATCATATTGATTTGTTGGTCTCAAGTCTACTCATCTTTCAATGATATCATAATCACCAATTGGTATCATATGATTGGAATCATATTGATTTGTTCGTCCATGATTTGCCCTTGCTTCTTTTGAATTGATATGATGGGCTATTGCTATTTCAAAAGGAAAAAGTTTTGCTCTTGCTTCATTAGCTTCTTCCAGCTTGGTTGATAATGTTGCTATAGGAGAACGATTTGCATTATCCCGCTTTTTGATAATGTCAAAGGGGGAGAAAGATTCATAATTGTGTGTGACAAGGAGAGAGGAATATCTGTGCTATTCTGTTGTATCTTTATTAAGTTTGTCATCATCACTAAGTTTGTCATCATCAAAAAGGGGGAGATTGTTGAGTTATGGTTTTGATGATTGTTGAGTTATGTTTTGATGATAACTAAACTTGGATGATTGCACATGTTCTTGATGACTGTGTACATTCATGTTGTGGTTTAAATATGATTGAGTTGACAAATGGCTTTTGAGACTATAACATGATTGGTTGAATGCATGGCTATATGGTCTTGATCTTTGCTTGATTGATTTGGTTTTACAAGAGACAAGAGGTTTCATAATCTCTTTAATGTGAACAAGAACAAGAGGCAATAGATTTCATAATCTCTTTAATGTGAACAAGAACAAGAGGCAAGATGTTTCATAACCTCTTTAATGTGAACAAGTTCTTGTGCAATTCATGGTGTATTAACCTTGACTATCTTGCTTGCAGGATCAAACTCATGGTAGTCGCCTAGTAAACCTAACGTGTGGATAAGTACCTTACTTTTCTACAATCAACACAGGTGGTATATGTCATTTACTGTCAAGAACCATTGGTAAGATTCTTACCTTGTTGTAGCATCAATCTCACCATGGGTATGTCATATACCTCTCCTTTAATAGACTTCATTCATGGCAATTGAGGTTCACAATGGTTGCATGGGTTGATAGCTTACAAGCTCAGTTTGAATGCATAAGCTCTTCGAATGCATAAGTTCCTCATTCTAATCAATGACAAATGCTCAAATGGTTTAAGCTTTCCAAATGTATAAACTAAGTTAAACCAAACCCAAAATGCATGGAATTGATGTGGACATGAAGCTCTTGACTTATGGACATGTTTCCTTGGGCTAACACTTCTTTTTTGCTGGTATGGGTCATTTCGGTCAACCAACACACCATGGCCGGTCGACCAGAATTAACAGAACCGAAAAGATGGAGTTTTACAGGTTTTCGGTTGACCGCCATATAGGGGTCGTTCGACCGATTTTGACAGAGTGCAAACTGCTCTGTTTGCAAATGTTCCGGTAGACCGACCCAGTGCCGCCGGTCGACCGACAGCTCTGAGGCTGACTTTTGTTGACTTTTGTTTCAAACTCGTGGAGAGGTCTTTCTTCCCATTTGTTTAATCCCAATGACCCCAATTGAGCCATAATTCATGGATCTGGTATGGGGCTTGTCCATGGACCATTCAAGGGTTATAAAACATCTCATTTGGAGTCATAAACCCTAGCCATCTAAGAGATCTAAAGGGAGATCAAGGGGAGAGGCTATCAAAGGAAGGAGATGGTACTGTAGCTCCGTGAACAGTACTTCGTGCAGCAAGATCTTCATCCATCTCCAAGGTGTTTCAAGCGAACCTCCAAGGGAGTGAAGAAGCAAGCAAGCATTCAAGGAAGATCAAGGGGAGGCCGTCCAAGGAGGAAGAAGGGAAGAAGCAAGTAAGCAAGCAAGAGATCAAGGGAAGACTACCAAAGGGTGAAAGAACAAGGTTTTCACAACCCATCCAAAGCCATTCAAGTGAAGCAGGAAGCATCGTTCCAAGTTCTACATCATACACTCAGTGGAAGCCAAATCAGGCGTTTTCTAAACTATGCCTCATTGCCTTTGTGTTTTGGGTGTTCCATTTGTGTTCCTCATAAACTGAAAACATTCGTGTGTGTGTGTGTGGATTGTTGTGGATCCGTGGTGGTGTGTGTGGTGGTGGTGTGTGTGATCATTGTGTTCTATTCGTGTGTGTGTGCGTAGGTCTTCTTAGATCAGCATGTGTGTGTGTGGATCTATTTAGATTCGGTCGTTTTAGTGTGTGGAGTGCTGCATCTGTCGCAGCTTGTGTATGTATTGTTGATCCAACTGTTGGATCGTGTTGGAGACCTCGTCTCCGTGTATGTGTGTGTTGGGGCATGTCCCTGTGTGTGTGGGCAGGCGTCGTCCTACGTGTGTGTTTGGAGCATCGTCTCTGTTTGGGGATTTATTCCCGAGTGAAGCCTCACCGGGTTTGGTGAGGGGTGGACGTAGGACTGCCGTCGTTGCATCCGAACCACCTTAAAAATCACTGTGTAGTGTGGTTTGAATTGTGTGGTTTGATCCATGTCCTCTACCTCCATTCTACATGAGTGTTAGTGTAAATTGTTGTTCTGGATTTATCTACATATATCTTGCTTAATCCATATCATCCTCATTTAAGTTTGATAAATCCAACCTCTTGATTAGCATTGTATCACTTATTTTAAAAAGGCCAAAAGTTTTCTTAAAATTGGTAAACACCTAATTCACCCCCCTCTTGGGTGTCATTGATCGCGGGACTTCAATATTATTTGATCATTGATTGTTAGCTTTAGGCTAGACTTTGCATGCACTCCGGTGCACATAGGATTCATCCATTCTATCATACTAGTTGTATTCCTACCATGGTAGGGGATCCTCTCATCTTCATATTTTTTGGAGTCGACTAGGTGACCTTACCCGAGACCTCCGTAAGCCCCCGTGAGTCATAGATTCCCACACGGACGTCGGGCAAGTTGTACCTTGCCACCCTTAGTCTAGCTTGCATCCGTGAGAGAGGGAGTACCTTTAGAGTCAACCAAGTCACCATTCTACTTCTATTAGGAACCCCTTTGTGTTGAGAGAATTTTCACCTAAATTAAATTCACTAAGGTTCTAAAAGGGGAACTTATAAAACCTTTCGTGCATCATTTAAAACTTGATTGATGATTGATTGCCTCTTCTCTCCTATCTTGGTGTATGCATTTTGGGTGATCATTGCTGTTTTTAGATCCTCACTAGGTGTTATTCCTTTTGTTTCCAAGGTATTCGGTGCATGTGGAGTTGCTTCACACCCATATGATCGTCTCCTAGGGGCAATTCCCATTTCTTTTCCTACTTCAACCCGTTGTTTGATTCCTCACCTACCATGTCTTCCTACAATTTCTCCCACTCCCACGAGGACTCTCTTCCTCAGGGACTTCTGGAGGACCCACCTAGGGTCACCAATGTGCAGGGTAGAGAGGGGTCCACCCCTCCTCTTCCGACCGTTGTTGTTGAGGGTGGTCAACCCTCTCATTCCGATTCTTCTACCCACAATTCGGCCAATCATGTTCTCCACATGATGGCCTAGTTAGATCCAACTCAGCTTCACATCCTCTGTCAAGCTTTGCAGGGGCAGGATGCCCCATCTTCTATTTCTCCTCATGGCGTGTCTACTGCCGCCACTTCATTTCCAGTTTTTGGGCTCAAAGCTGCTTCTACTGCGTCCATTGATCTTACTCCTGTCCATCCCCAGACCCTCCGATTTCCTAGTATGGAAGTGGGCCAAGCTTCTAGCTCGGCCCATCAAATTTTTGATAAGGGGAAGACCCAGATCCCCTCGTCTTCTTATCCAGATCCTTATATCACCACTTCTCCAGTGCCGCAGGCTCTTGTAGCCCCGGCTAACTTTGTTCGTCTTCAATCAGGGGGTGCCCAGCTAGCTCATGCGGATATGGGCCCTTCCTTGGCCCACTATCCTTCTTACGGGCTTCCCCCTCTGTCGGTCTATCCTTCGGCCCCATATGTCGAGTCTGCTCTCTCAGTTTTGCCTCCTCCTTCTAGGGAACGAGAACTTCTTGATAAGTGGGCTGCCATGCAGCAACAGATTGACCTTCTTCATAAGCGGGTCGGCCCACAATCCCTTGCCGATATCCTCATTCCTAACTTCCGGTACATTCGTTTCCCACCCCAGTCTGAGCTCCCCACGTACCGGAAGTACGATAGGAATGGCAACCCATTTATTCACATCAGGGAGTTTTTATACGAGTCGGCGCAGTTCCAACATGACGATCGCCTCATGGCGTATCTCTTCCGCCACTTATTGGACGGGGTTGCATTGGAATGGTTCTATACTCTGCCGTAGGAGGAGGCGGAGAGTTTTAAAATTGTTAAAGAAAAATTTATTCAAAGATTCCAAGACCGGGTGGGCCCGAAATACTCTTTCACTGATTTAGTGTCCGAAAAGATGAAGGCCGATGAAGATTTCGCCCCTTATGCTGACAGATGGAGGCAGATGGCCTCCCGTGTGCCCGGGCAGATTTCGGAAGAAGAGAAAGTGAAGCTGCTAATTTCTAATGGCACACCCACGTTCCAGAATATCTTAGCAATGAATGATATTTCTAATATGCACCAGTTGTATAGCAGAGCCCGGTTCATCCAGACCTAGTTTAAGGACTCTCCCATTCATTCCTTGTTTGAGGCCCAGAAGCCCAAAACCACCAGAAACCCCAGGGTCCAGTCACTGAAGGAGTCCAGAAAAATAAGCAAGTGCAGGCTATCCACTTTCCCAACCAGCCCGCTCCACCACGCTTCCAACAACCTCCCCGCAACCCCCAGTTCACCGCTCCATCAAGTACCCAACCATCATTTCTTGCTCCTCGTCCACAACAACCACCACCACCACCACCACCACAACAGCCACAACAACCGCCACAGTACCATAATGTCCCGCCACCGAACGGCTATGCACCTGCTCGACCGGGTCCCAAGAGAGCCCAATACCCTCCACTTCCTGAAACTCTCCCAGATATTTTCTCGGCTCTGATGTACACTGGTGACCTTCAGCTCCCTCCAGAACGCCCGAATTGGAATCTGGCCGCCGACCAGTCCAGATACTGCATATATCATCGGTAGCTCGGGCACACTATAGAAAGGCGCTATCAGTTCCTCGATCTTGTTTATGTTTTACACGAGGGACAGAGAATTGATTGGGCACAGATGTATAAGTTGATTGAAGGCATGAGAGAATGAAGAAGACATGTGCCGAGGCTGCAGCAGCCGGCGCCACAACAGTAACAACCTCAGCAACCTCAACCACAGCAGCAACAACAGCCTACACCAGAGTTAGGGATTCATCAGAATCCTATGCCGAACCACCCACCCGCTCCTCAACAGCAGCCACCAGCACCAGCTCAGGTGAATATTGTTCACCGCCCAGCTCCCAACGCTGGGTGGTCTTATGATGATGAGACTCCTGCTCGTCTTTTGGCCCTCCACCATACTTACACCAACTCCCCTTTACCTTCTATCTCCTCCGTCATTCCGCCCACCATTTTGACCTCCGCTGCGCCCCCCATTTCCTTCAGATCCCCCATTGCACCCACCACCTTGCCCACCATTTCACCAATCCTTGCACCTTAACCCGTCATACCTTCCATGGTCACCCCCTCACCTAACCCTTCACCTATCATCCTTCCGCCAGGGCCTGTCAGACCCGCCTCCCTCATCACCTCTCCCACCATTGTTCCTTCCGCTTACCCCACTGTGACAGTCGGGAGTACATCCAATGCTGTGCCGGCACAGAACCTTGCCCTCTGGAGCGGGCATTTATTTCAGAGAACCTTTCACCAATCCCTCTTTCACCAATCCACCAGTTTCCTCATCACTAGTTGAACAAGAAGAAGCCGACCCCCTACCAGGCACAAGATATGATCTACTGCAACACTTGGACCGGACGCCGGGCAAGATTTCAATATTGGAGTTGATTAAGAGGTCCACACTACACCAGGATGCTCTAAAAACTTTTCTGTAAAAGGTAATGCTCTAAAAACTTAATGTGGAAGCACTGGATGCATGAATACTTGTGCACCGAGTTGCCTAAGACATGTTAAGCAGACTCTTTACACCCGGTGCAGGAGTTGCACTGACTTAGTCGCATGCAGCAACGAAGGTTGCACCGACTTGGTCGTGTGTAGCAGTAAGGCTTGTACCAACTTGGTCGTGCAAAAAGATGAGGAATGCACAGACATGGCAAGAAAATGTTTAATGATCCATTAAGCACACATGGGCAGACTAAGTATGCACAGACTCAATATGGCTATAGGGTGTGGATATGCACAGACTACGCGTGTGCATACTGTAGGCAATGCACCGACCCTAAATCCCAAACCTCAAGTTGCACAGACTAGATAGCATATGAACAGATGTGCCCAGACCAGCATAATGTAAATGTGCTCAGTCCTAGTATGGCTTAAAACAAAACTTGCACGGACTTAACCTGTCCATAGGGTGAACATGGTAAGACTCTAAAGTGTCTTATGACTAGAATGCTCAGACTTGACGCCATGTACAGAGTGGACGTTGCACTGACCTTGTATAGCACAAGGCAAAAGTGCACAGACTCTATAAACCAAGATGCATTGAGTTGGGCAAACAACAACGAGTGTTGCACCAACCCTAATGTCCCATAAGACTAACATGCACTGACTAACTTCAGTATCATGCAATGACCGTATGTGTTCAGTGCAAGAGTTGCACTGACCCCTACAGTGATCTGCACGGACTTGGCCATGCAAAATACAAAACATGCACAGATCTACCACGTGCATAAGGAAGATATGCACCGACCTCAACCTATAGACATCTAACCTTGCACTGACCTTAACAGAGGTTGCACCGACCTTTCCTGAGTGCAGCAACAAAAGTTGCACCGACTATCATTCGTCGAGGCAGCGTGCAAGGACTAAGACGCACAGACCAATATGCACTTGAACAATAACATGCACTGAGTTTCTTGTGCAGCCGGACTGACCTATATGCACGAACCTTAGCCTTTGATAATGACTGTACCGCTAAAGTGCACTGACTTAACTGATGTGTATGGAATTGCACTAAGATGAACCAGATGCGATGCTTTCATTCAAAATATCATCAAGATGCCACATATAATTGTTCAATCATTCAATCAAGCAAACTCAAGTGGTGACTCATAATATGACTATCAACAAAGCAATGAATCACACTCAATATGACATATAGTGTTGCAAACATAAAAAATCACATGAACTAACATAAAAATTATCATCAAATTCATTGTATTCAATGTATCACACTCATTGTGACTTATAGTGTTGCTAACATCAAAACCATCATCATAGCCACATGGGCACAACAATCTCCCCCCTTTTGATGATGGCAACACCATGAGTCATACTGACTCAAGCTATTCTCCCCCTTTGACTTCATCAAAAAGAAAATAGTTTGAGAGAGTGAATAAGCAGGAATGAATGATGTGCAATAAAATCTGCCCCATTGACAATAGGAGAGCACATGAGAGCTGTTCTTCCCCCAAAATGCAATAAGACACAACATACTCTCCCTGGATGAAAAGAAGAAGCAGACATACATGAAATGTAATAAAATCTCCCCCTGAAAACATGAATGGAATCAGAGATCACAAGACCAGTGAGAAGCAAGAAATGTAGTCAAAATTGCTTGAAACCTTCTATTGCTTGTGATATCCCGACTCAGGGTGCACCTACAGGAATGAACTTTGGTTAACCAATGAATCAATCTGGAATCCAACACCATAAGAATTCTGAAATTCAGAAGGCTACAAGTGAACAAGGTAATATTGGGAGTGGCACCTCACATTTGTATGGTCAGAAAAATACATGTGGAAGGCCCACAGAGCAAGAACCGGTTATAAGAGTATTTCGTGAGGGATCTAGAAATAAGGTGGAAGATTCCAACAGTGTGGAGAATGGAACTAGTGATGTAAATAACGTAAGTGTATCCAAAGGTAGAGTGATATGACAGCAAACGTAACACAGGATTTTTCAAGAATCATTCAGTAGAAGTTGAACAAGATCTGATAGACACGGTGCATGTAGTGACCAATAGGTAAAGGTGGAAGATGATAAAGTTGTTAGAGGTGAAACTGATCAGAGAAAATTGTATAGCAGATACCACTGTTATAAATCCACATAGGAAAAGACTCTCCCATCATAAGGGGCTATGAAATAACCGACATGACCCAACATGTTTAAATATGATGTAAACCAAATTTGTTAATTAAATTAAATACTCATATCTGAAACTAAGTTTTAATAAAGATTAACCAACTAATCAAGTAATGCTCCAAATCAATCAACTTCCAACTTACTCAAATAATCTCAATGACACCTTTAAGAGTTACAAAGTGCAGTATTGAGATTAAACACCCTTACTATAATGTGAAGTTGATTGAATTTGCAAGATATTTACATTTGATTAGCACATTATTTTTCTTGAGCAATTTTAGTTGATCAACACATTTTTACATGAGGCACAACATGTCTTAGGTGAGGTATCCTAGTTACTCAGTGTGATGACTGTCATTGCCTCTCAGATGTGAGAACAGAGTTAGCAAATGAAGTATCTTTTTTCATGAGGAGACACCTTGACCAGAGGCCAGAATTCCCAGTTACTTAACACAATCATGCCATTACTCTATCAGATTTTCAATCATTTTTTCACCAGAGATAACTATGGCACTTCATGACTTAGGTTTACTCTATTTCTTTGATAGAGGACCTAGTTTCTCAGTGACCAAGGTCATTGCTCTAATAACAATTTTTCTTCTTAGACAACCCTTTTCAAATTAGTGTTTAAACACACTACTAACTCCATGTATCTCTACCAAAGAAGCCTTGATCTCATATTTTCAGAATTCAGATGAATGGGTCTAGATATTTTATGACATGGGTGGTTAAGAGTTATTAAAACTTATGATTCAGATTCTCTCAAACATTCAAAGACAAATCCGAGAATTACATTAGACTTATACCAGTTTAAATCAGTGGACATTCTTAACCCTGTATGATAGAAATTTCTTCTAAGATTTCAGACATATAAACAGGGTACACAACTTAGATTTCTCAAATTAGTTCAATCAAAGCAACTGAACAACTTATCATCACCAGAGCAAGAATCAGACTAGTCAAACCAGCTTGAAGAAATGTGAGTGATTAGAATGAGCTGGCAGAACAAATTATAGCAATCAAGAGAAGAGCATCCAAGCTGTGTAGAACAGAATTCAGTAGCTGAGTCTGGAGTGCAGATAGATCAGCTTGTCAGGTAGTGACATGAAGGAATTCAAGAGAAATTCTCCTTGATGCAATGAGTTAATTCTTTTTAGATTTTTCAAGAAAAATGATATGCAATTCTCTACAATTCATGAATGCATATGCAATGAACTTCCTGACGAGCATTCATGGTCATGAATGTCATGAACAATATGTGGGGCCAACCGGACTCCCCTTGACCATATGCAACATCATTCTAGATCATGCATCTACTCCCCCTGACTGAATGCATTGTATGCAATGAAAACTTAACACATGGTTTTAAAATCTATGCTCATGGGACATGCATGCAATGCAATCAGAGAGAGAGACTACCTGAGACACCAAGTTCATTTCAGATTTTCAGTTGATTCTAATTAAGCATGGACATATTCACATGATATGCAAACATCTCAAACACACAATTTCAGATGAGAGAATTTAAACAAAGTGTTCAGAATTGACCTGAAGAGTAGGATCCTGGGGTTTTCATTTTTGAGTGCCTTGGTTTATTGACCCCTGTTTATTCCATTCCAAGGCACATCTGTAACAATTTGATCATTTTGATCCAGCAGGAACCCAAGCAGCCTTGGGTTCTGTATTAACCCTAACAGGTGTTCTGAACAGTTCCTTAGCAACATTGTCATCAAATTCCATCAAATAATAGTTGACCATGGAGTGTCCAAATTTACCACAGTATTTTTAATAAGCACCAGATTTTATAATATTATGATGCACATTAACAGAAGCATGAGGCCTATGTGCATGAGCATGAGATTGTCTGTTGTTTACATGAACAATTTGTCTCTTATTTTCAGTTAGCCAAAATTTAGCAGGCTTATGACCTTGCTTGTCACAATTGAAACATGAAGTGTTTATCATGATAAAATTCCTATCAAACACATTTCTTTTTATAGGGAATTTAGTAAATTTGGATTTATTAGAGTTTCCCTGAGCTTGCCAGTAGTCTCTGACTGTATGGCCATACTTTCCACATTCAAGGCAGCTGCAGTACTTACTTCTAGATCAAGAATTATTCCAATAATTCCCTGACCAACACTCAACAGCCTTATGACCGGGCTTGTTGCAGTTGAAGCAGGTAATGTGCTGGTTAAGCACATGTTTGTTTCTTTTATGCCCATGATGATTTACGAAATATCTAGCATGCATCCTATCATCGAATTTCATAACAAAGCACTCATTCATTAAATGACCACGCCTACCACAGTAATAGCATGAAGCATCAGATTTCCTAGTAGCATGGTTTCTAACAAATGAATTCTTAGCATTCATTGTTCTAAAATTCCGATTTTCCTTTTTATGTGCATGTTTGTGTGTGTTTGTGTTGTTTACAGAATGCACACTTTTGATGTCAATTTGAGTAGGCTTCTTCAGCAGGTGGTCAACCTTTTTAATCCTTTTAGTTGGTTTCTTACTTTTCTGAGCATTTTGCTCCTGACTCCTTTGAGTAGTGAACTGAAACACAGGTGGATTCAGTGAGCTGAGAGAACCAACACTAGAAATAAAGGTTGTTTGCGTTTTATTTTCAAAGCTCTTTTTCTTTGCAGGGTTATAGCCTAACCCTTCTTTCTAAAAATTTATCTTGACACCTAGCAACTTATCCATGTTTTCTTGACCACTCACAAATTTTGACAGAGAGTTTTTTAAGTCATGAATTTCAATTTTTAGAGATGCAATATGTATCTCATAACTAGCAATCTCTTGTTCGCTGCAATTAACACATTCACTCAGCACTTTATTTGCAATTTTATATTTCTCAACATCTTGTTCTAGATTGCTCAATTTTTCAGATTCTTCAATGCTGACAGATTTTCCTTTTTCTAATGTGAGAAGCTTTTCAGACATAGCAATGTTTAACAGTTTTAATTTTTCAATTTCAGCTTTCAATTCAATATTTTCCGCCTCAAGCTTATCAGATTGAATTTTCTTATTAGCAGATCTTTCTTTCTCGATAGCCAGAAGCCTCTCTGAAATAACAACATTTAGGACCATGAGTTTCTTATTTTGTTCCTTCATATCTTTATTTTCTTTTACCAGCTTCTCAATTTCTTCATCATATTTTTCACTACTGGATATCAAGTCCAGTCTTTCAATCAATTTATCCTCTCTTTGTTCAAATTCAAGTTTCTCATTCAACGACTCTTTATTTTCTTCTTTAAGAGAGGCAATCAACTTCCTCTGCCATTCATTTTCATGGTAGAGATCTTCATTACATTCCGTTAGGAAAGGGCATTTATTGCAAGTTGACTCTATAGAACAGACATTTGAAGGTTTCTCCTTGAGTTCGTTTATCTTAGTTTCACATTCTTCATTGTTCTTCTGAAGTTCAGCATTCTCAAGTTTCAATTTGTCTACTTCTGAATTGAACTTATTTAGCTCTTGCAATTTCATTAGAAGCTCATCATTTTTAATATCCAACTAATCTTCTAGTTTAGAAATCTTATCAGTAAATTCATTGTTTTCATTTTTCAGTAAGGAGACTTGTTCTTTATGCCTAATAATATCACATAGACAAGCATCATACGAATGTTTCAGATTCAAGCAATTTTCACAAGATGAGATAGTACTGTTCTGATCAATTTTCTTTTTCATCCTTTTATTTTGTTTTTTTCAATTGTTCGTAAGAATCAAGTAATTCATTGTACGCTCCAATCCAATCATCCACATTATAATTGTCAAATTCAGAATATATCTCATCTTCTTCTTCTTCTTCACCTTCTTGCTATCCATCATTGTCAACCATCAGACATGTTTTGTAATTCCTGGTAAGCTTCAGTTTCTCCAAGATCTCCTTGGCAGACCTATAGGAAGAAACACATGATATTAGAGCTCTGTCAAGTGATGCTTTCATTAAATCTAATGCTCTAGAGTTGACAAAGTCTTTCAATCTATCCTTACCAGTCCATTTAGATTTATCTCTAGATAACTTATGAGGACCGTGAACTATTACCTTCCAAAGGTCAGGATCTGTTGATCTTGCATACCGATGCAAGTTCTCCAGCCATAGATCAAAATCATTACCTCTGAAGATCGACGGATGAGCCATGGAAAAGTGACTGACCAAGTATAGATCTAAAGGCAATGTATGAGAAATGCACCGAAGTCAAACATCAGCAAAGCACGACATAAGTCAACAAAACAAAGCACCGAACACAAAGAGACAAGGCACCCTCTCAAAAATGCTCCAAGGATCTGCTACGGATCGTTGGATCCGATAGCATAGCAACCCGCTCTAATACCACTTGTTGGACTGTATGGACTAGGTGCACTGGTGCACACAAGGATTCAGAGGGGGGGTGAATGAATCCCCTTTAAAAATTCTGCCCAATTTAAAGACTTAAACAGAAGACTTCAAACTTCTTGCAGAATTAAAATTGTTTAAGCTCTACTGAATCTGAAAACCAATGAGGCATTAGCTAGAACATATGAACTGCAATAAGCAGACTCCCAAGTAAATCTATGCAGCTGAATAAACCAAAGCAACCATGAGTAAACAAATTCCTATCAGACACAACCGTAGATAGAAGCGAGCCTAGCATACATCTAACGGTTGATGATAGAGCAATCAAACCACTGACACAAAAGCAATCACACAACACTAGAGATTTTTAGGTGGTTCGGTCCGCAGACCTACATCCACCTCACACTCTAACTAGAGTGTGGCTTCACTGCTGACACACAGCTTGCCGCTGATCCACAGCTTCGGGGACGAATCCCTACAACCAGCTGAGCTTCACAGCTTACTGTCCAGAGGAATCCTCCTCTACAACCGCTAAGGATTACAGCTTAACCTATCCAGAAGAATCCACCTCTGCCCGCTGAGGATTACAGCTTAACCTGTGCTGACAAACAGCTTGAACAAAGATGAAAATAGAAAACAGAAACGATGGAAATCAGCAACTGAAAGCTGGATATGAAACCCGATGGTATATAGCTCACACAGGAGCAAACTGACCTGGATCTGATCCAAGTGCTAGTGAACGAGACTTCAAAGACTGTAATCTCTCCTCGAGCTCTCTATCTCTCTCTTTCTTTCTTCCTCTTCTTCTTCTTCTTTTTCCATCTCTCCTGCTCTCTCTTTTCTTCCCTCGATCTCACGAGCTATCTCTCTTTCACTTCTGCTCTGCTCTTTCTTTTTTTTCTCAATTTCACGATTGATCACACTTGAAGGAGAATCTCCTTATTTATATGAAGCAGCAGAGAGGTAGGGCGTGTGGTTGCCACAATTCTCGCCCAAAAAGCTTTATCCTGCATGACTGCTTTCCACATGTCAACATCTTGGTAGCTCCTCCATTCTTGGATCACGTGCCTTTCTTAGCTTCCTCAAGCATGTATCCTGTCAAGATCAGACTTAAGGTCACCTTGAAACAATTCTTTGACAGACAGTAAATGAATGTACATAGTACATGACATTTTGAACCAACAGGCAGAAACTCAAAATAGCATGTAATTTTGTGTGACGTGTAAAGATTGCACAGACTTACTAATGCAGCATGGTTGACTTGCACATACTTAATGTGTAAGCACTGGATGCATGAATACTTGTTCACCAAGTTGCCTAAGACATGTTAAGCAGACTCTTTATGCCCGGTGCAGGAGTTGCACCGACTTAGTTGCGTGCAGCAATGAAGGTTGCACCGACTTGGTCGTGTGTAGCAACAAGGCTTGTACCGACTTGGTCATGCAAAAAGATGAGGAATGCACAGACATGTCAAGAAAATGTTTAACAGTCCATTAAGCACACATGGATAGACTCAGTATGCATAGACTCAATATGGTTGTAGGGTGTGGATATGCACAGACTACGCGTGTGCATACTGCAGGCAATGCACCGACCCTAAATCCCAAAACTCAAGTTGCATAGACTAGATAGCATATGAACAGATGTGCCCAGACCAGCATAATGTAAACGTGCTCAGTCCTAGTATGGCTTAAAACAAAACTTGCACGGACTTAACCTGTCCATAGGGTGAACATGGTAAGACTCTAAAGTGTCTTATGACTAGAATGCTCAGACTTGACGCCATGCACAGAGTGGACATTGCACTGACCTTGTATAGCACAAGGCAAAAGTGCATAGACTCTATAAACCTAGATGCACTGACTTGGGCAAACAACAATGAGTGTTGCAACGACCCTAATGTCCCATAAGACTAACATGCACTGACTAACTTCAGTACCGTGCACAGACCTTATGTGTTCAGTTCAAGAGTTGCACCGACCCCTACAATGATCTGCATGGACTTGGCCATGCAAAAGATGAAACATGCACAGATCTACCACGTGCATATGGAAGATATGCACCGACCTCAACCTATAGACATCTAACCTTGCACTGACCTTAACAGAGGTTGCACCGACCTTTCCTGCGTGCAACAACAAAAGTTGCACCGACTATCATTCGCCAAGGCAGTGTGCAAGGACTAAGACGCACAGACCAATATGCACATGAACAATAACATGCACTGAGTTTCTTGTGCAACCGGACTGACCTATGTGCACGAACCTTAGCCTTAGATAATGACTGTATCGCTAAAGTGCACTGACTTAACTGATGCGTATGGAATTGCACTGAGATGAACCAGATGCGATGCTTTCATTCAAAATATCATCAAGTTGCCACATACATTGTTCAATCATTCAATCAAGCAAACTCAAGTGGTGACTCATAATATGACTATCAACAAAGCAATGACTAACACTCAGTATGACATATAGTGTTGCTAACATCAAAAACCACATGAACTAACATACAAATTATCATCACATTCATTGTATTCAATGTATCACACTAAGTGTGACTTATAGTGTTGCTAACATCAAAACCATCATTAAATCAAAACCATAATCATAGCCACAGGGACACAACAGAGTTTACCGTCGGCATTGGCCACAATTACAAAAGGACCAGCATCTCCTTTTCAGAGTCAGAATTAGCACCCCTTGAGGCACGCCAGATGCCACTTTGCATTTCAATCACATTAAATAAGGTGGAGGTTGACGCAGCTCTAGTGGACACAGGAGCGTCGATAAGTGTCTATCCCTTGAGCACTCTGCGTGCCTGCAATATCTCTGAAGATATGCTAAGGCCAACTCCGATGACTATTGCTGCCTATGACAACTCCAGGAGAGCATGCCACGGGGTAGTGATTGTTCAGGCAGAGCTTGGGCCTCTCACAATGGCTGTGGAATTTTATGTGTTGGACATAGATCCAATATTTAAAGCCATCTTGGGTCGACCATGGATCGACAGCCTGCATGCTGTGCCTTCGACCGCCCACCAATGCCTCAAATTTCCATTTCAAGGGCGGGTGGTCAAGATAAAAAGTATCTCCACAGTACAAACAGTTGAAGCTATTTTCGACAAGATTCTGCCAACTCTCTGGCTGAGCAATAGGCCAGTCCTTTCTGTGATGGACTTGGATTTTCCTTGGGCATATGCGTCACACAAGCCCGCCACTACACCTATTAACGTCAAAGCCAAGTCCAAGATAAGAGATCCCAAGGGCTGGAACATGATTCTGAAGCTAGGTTACCTGCCAGGCATGGGTCTCGGAGCCCAGTTATAGGGGTGGACTACGCCCATCCCGAGGGGCAAGAAAATAAGTAGAAGAGGCCTCGGCTACCAAGAGTCAGCATTGTCAATTTTGGGAGATTCTGGGCCGCTGACGTGGGACTACCGTTAGCATTTTGTAAAGGGACCATTGCAGCCTGGCACTTTGAAGACGCCAATGCCGCCTTGTTCTAGTATGGAAAGTGATGTCGCTTGTACAGTTGCTGACCCGCCGCCACCACTGAAGGGGCTGGTGGGTGATATGGAAGATTTTTGTAATTATTTTGAGAAATTGTTTTATGAAGAAGAAGTTTATCCAAAGAAACCAGAGATGCAGCTTGTGAGGTATGCTCTAGCAGAGCCAGTTTACCCTAGTCTCTGGGAAGAGGGGAGCTCCCTTGTCACCTTTTCTTGGTCTCCTTCCCGCCTTGCCTCCCTTTTCCAAGAGCTGGAGTCCATACCCCGCTCGCCTCCTGTCATGGTCGATCCGTTTTTCACAAAAAGACCCTTAGAAGTTTTGTTTGTGCCATGTGCATGTGGGTGCTACCCACCGATTGATTTCTCAACCATGTTTACTCCCACCTCCGATCTCTCAAAAATGTGATTTTCGTCATCTGATCCATTCTTCGATGTCCTCTTTCCATCTTTCTTTCCCCTCCAACTTCCTCCTCCTCCTCCCCCCTCTAGTCTGTATTGCTGTATGATTTCCTCCAATCTCAAAAAAAAATGCCAATTTTAAAACGAAGATTTCAATGGAGGATTATGCGATGTTTTGTCAGTCTTCTTCCCAGGGGCACGAGGCCCCTGTTTCCCTTCCTGTAGATTTTCTATCTTCTAGGTCAGATGTAGGGTTTGTTGAGTCTAGATAAGTAGGATCAATTAAGTCTAGTGAAGTAGGATCTTGTTCTAGTGTCTCCAACCCTTCCACGCTTGCCACGTGCCCAGTGACGCGCTATTCTAAAGCTATTTTTGATAAGTTCTTCTAGGACCTCGCTCAACGTTGCCACACCCTCCTTAAGTGTCCTGAGTTTGTAGAGACAGCCATCATCCTGGAGAATGATGAGGAGTTAGATGGGGTTTGGAGCGATGATGGATTAGGTGTTTATGAGATCATAGATGAGAAGGACCCAATCGATTGTGAGGATAGTGACGTGAATGACACTGTCGATTTGTATGCGCAAGGATTAAAGAAATTTGATGAACCGTCGTCGGTAGTGGATGAATCCACGAAAGAAATTAATCTTGGAACAGAAGAGGATCCCAGGCTTATCATTATCTCTGCTAATCTCCCTCCTTAGGTTGAAGAGGAGCTAGTCAAGGTTTTGAGGGAGTACAACGATTCATTCGCCTGGTCCTACGAGGACATGCCGGGCCTTGACGTCGCCCTGGTGGAACATAGATTAGTACTTAAACTAGGGGCAACGCCTGTCAAGCAAAAATCAAGAAAATTCTACCCTCAAATGGCCTTAAGGATAAAAGAAGAAGTGGATAAGTTGCATAAGGCCAAGTTCATTAAGGTTGTTTTATATCCTCAATGGGTGGCAAATATAGTCCCTGTTATGAAAAAGGATGGAAAGATTCGAATTTGCATCGATTTCAGGGACTTAAATAAGGCATGTCCGAAAGATGATTTTTCGCTTCCTCATATCGACGTGTTGGTGGACAACACGACTGGGTATGAAGCCCTCTCATTTATGGATGGTTATTCAGGGTATAACCAAATCCGCTTAGCTCCGGAAGATCAAGAAAAGACCTCATTCACCATGCCCTAGGCCACCTATTACTACGTGGTCATGCCATTTGGACTGAAGAATGCGGGTGCCACATACCAACGGGCGATGATGGCCATCTTCCATGATATGATGCACGTTTATATGGAGGCCTATGTGGATGACATTTTGGTAAAATCAAGGTCAAAAGAAGAGCACCCTGCTATCTTAGCCAAAGTGTTGCAAAGGGCTAGGGAGTATAAATTGAAGATGAATCCAAAGAAATGTGTGTTCGGAGTATCATCAGGGAAATTATTGGGCTTCATAGTTAGTAAGCGGGGGATTCAAATTGATCCAAACAAAGCAAAGGCCGTCATGGAAATGCCACCGCCTAAGAACATCACTAAACTTAGAGGATTGATTGGGCGTTTGCAATTCATCCGAAGGTTCATATCTCAACATTCACAACGATGCCGCCCATTTTATGAACTGTTGAAGGCGGGGGCCAAATTTGAATGGAACGAACAATGTCAAAAGACCTATGAGGATCTTAAGGTTTATTTGTCCAATCCCCCAGTACTGCAACCCCCTATTCCTGGGAAACCCCTGATTTTATACATTTCTGTTATTGAGGACTCCCTAGGAGCTGTTCTGGCACAGGTAGACGACGAAGGGAAGGAAAGGGCAGCCTATTACCTCTCTAGGTTTTTCAATCCTGCAGAATCTAAGTACACCACCATGGAGAAGACCTGCGCAGCCTTAGTATGGGTAGCCCAGAAATTGAAACACTATTTCCTTACCCATGAGGTTAAGTTGATCTCTAGAATGGACCCAATTCGATATCTCCTAGAGAAACCCATCCTTTCTAGTAGGCTAGCTCGCTGGCAGATCTTTCTCTCTCAATTCCATTTTACCTTCGTCGTTCAGAAAGCTATCAAGGGATATGCTATTGCTGAACATCTTGCTCAATTACCTATCCCTTCTACAGATTCTATCTAGGACGAGTTCCCCGATGAACACCTGGCTGAGTTCACTCATCACCCTTTCTGGTCTCTGCATTTCGACGGTGCACTCAATTCTCAGGGCCGAGGGATCGACGCTGTCCTCCTCACTCCAGAGGGAGTGGCCATTCCCATTGCGTATCAACTCTCTTTTCCTATTACCAATAACATAGCCGAGTATGAGGCTCTCCTTGCCAGATTGAGGCACACCTATATCATGGGCGCACGATACTTGAACATCATAGGAGATTCTCAGCTGGTGCTGCGTCAAGTTCTTTCCACCTATCGCACCCGTGACCCTAAGCTCAAACCTTATCAAGATCTGGTCACGCTCTTGGCTAAGCAATTCTGCAAGATAATTTACATTCACACCCCTCGATCGCAGAACATTCTTGCCGATGCACTAGCATCGCTTGCTTCTTCCCTCTCCTTACCCCTCAGTCGCTCCACTGAGACCATTGTGGTCCAACGATTAGATGCTCCTTCCCTTCAGGATCCGTGGTTTGATAACCTTAGGAAGTCCGTAGAGAAGAAGGCTGAGAAGGAGGATTTGAAAGAAGTGTCTTTAACTGAGCTTGAGGAAATCTTAGTAGAGGAGGAATTACCTTGGTATCACGAAATCGAGCAGTATTGCAAGGACGGGTCATTCCCAGAATCAGCCAACGCCACGCAGCGCAAGGCCATCAGAAGAGTCACCTCTAGATACACCATCATTACGGAAGAGTTGTATAGGCGCGCTCTTAACGGAGTTTTCATGAGATGCTTAGACGATGATGAGGCCTGGAAAGTTGTTGAAGTAGCTCACTCGAGTGAGTGTGGAGGGCATGTCAATGGTCAGGCCTTGGCAAAGAAGATTCTTAGGTAGGGCTATTTTTGGCCAACCCTAGAAGAAGATTATTCCACCTATGTTCATAGGTGTCTTCAGTGCCAACTCCATGCCGATAAGATTCACGCTCCTGCTTCATCTCTCCATCCTATGTCTGCTCCTTGGCCATTCTCCATGTGGGCTTTTGATATTATAGGCCCACTAGGTGATCCAAACTCCCAAACCAAACAGAAGTCTTTCATCTTGACTGCTACGGAGTATTTCACAAAGTGGACAGAAGCTGAAGCATATGTAGAAATCAAAGCTACCACAGTTTGCCGCTTCATCCTCAAGACATCATTTCGCGATTTGGAGTGCCGAGCGACATCGTCACCGACAACGGACCACAGTTCGTGTCACAATAACTCCAAGACCTCTATCAAAAATTCAACATTTCATTGCATCATCCATCACCATACTACCTCCAGGGCAATGGCCAAGCCGAGGCCACTAATAAGACTCTTCTTAAAATCATCAAGAAAATATGTGAGTCGCATAAATTCGCTAATTGGGCCGATAAAGTGATAGAAGCTCTATGGGCTTATCGCACCTCCATCCGTACTCCCATGGGGAAAACTCCCTTTGTTCTCACTTATGGGATGGAGGCGGTACTCCCGTATGAGATTTTGATCCCTTCCTTAAGAGTGCAGCTCGACAAAGAACTTAATCTCGATAAACGTCGAGAGGCGTTGCTAGTCCAGTTGGAACTCTTGGACGAGAAGAGACTTAATACAACCAATCATGTCTCGATTTACCAAAAGTGTGTCTCGCGTCATTTTCAAAAGAAGGTCATCGAAAGGAAATTTAGAGTGGGTAATATGCTTTTGAAATGCAAATTCATTAGATCAGCAGGTCCTAGGTCTAAGCTGCAACCCATTTGGGAGGGCCCGTTCGTAGTCAAGGAGGTTTATCCTGGGAACGCGTACCGTCTCATCAACGCAGAGGGCGAGGAATTGTCAAATCCGTGGAACAGGTTGTATCTCAAACGTTTTTATCCTTAGAGTCGAGCTAGCAACAGCCCGGTGGCGGGGTGTCCCTCCCCTTGATCATAAAGGGAGATCCTCAGCACGACATTCACACACTACACGATCTCCAAAGGCTGGGCTTTCCTCTTTTACGCAACACCGTTTCTCCTTTGGCCATGCTTAGGGGAAAGTGATAATCCTTGTTTTCCCTCCTCTTCGGCCGAATGTAGGGGCAAGTGATGAATAAGGGGGCGAGAACTGATCTAGACACCCTGATGAAAGAGAGGTCTCAAATAGGGGCAGTTGGTTATGACCTAATTCCACATTCACAAAAGAAAAAGAAAGAAAAAGAAAAAAGAAAAGGGGCAAGACCAAGGCGAAAGCTAAAAAGCTCATGCGAGTGCTAGAAGCTCAAAAGTCTAAACTGCTCCAAAAAAATGAAACTAAGCATAGCGAGAGTGGCAGTATAGTTTCCCTGCGGGACGTCATGAGCCCGGTCGTATGCATGCCTAGAGCGGATGAGGGTTCGATGACGAACACAAAGCCCCGGCGCAACAGACCAAATCTCTTGAAGAGGGATTATCGTGAAAAGAACTCAAGCCCCAAGAACCTCTATACCTATTACCGACTTCCTAATCAAATTCCCTTTTATTTTCCCAAGGATTGGATCGTACCCCGGGTATGGCCTCCGCAGAGGCATCGTTAAGTGAAGTTGGACCCCTGGCCATGGATGGTCACCTATAACGCACGTTGTACTTGGGAAACCCCTAATGAGATATGTGGGTCTCCCGTCGCCGGGTCTAAACTGGTTCAAAATCAAAACTAAATAAAATCAAATATTTCAAAACTCTAAAAAAATCAAATATTTCAAAACTCTAAAAAAATCAAATATTTCAAAACTCAAAAAAATCAAATATTCCAAAACCAAAAAAATCAAATATTTCAAAACACACAAAAAGTCAAATATTTAAAAATAAAAAAAATCAACTATTTCATAATCAAAAAAAAATCACATATCTTCAAAACTACAAAAATATTTTCAAAATCATCACTTGCATTTCATGGCATGTATTGCATCCTTTTCCTTTTGTCATTTTATCTATTTAATAACGCTTATCCCCCCTTGACCAAGAATCAAGGATTGGTTATCCCCTAACTTGCTATAGGCAAGGGGTTAAGCTTAAAACAGATCTAACCTATTTTTGTCTGAGTGTATGTGTGTAGGGATAGGTTTTACAAATAATGCTAAGCTCTATAGGCACACGGTCTCTTGAAGACCGTTTCAATCTTTCAGGCGGTCATAATGTGACCATTCTAGTCTTCTAGACGGCCCTCACAAGGCCGCCTTCATTATATTTCGCAAGTTCAGCGATCCTCCTTTGCGTCCAGGTTTCCGCGGTTTGATCATGACCGCTTATTCTTAAACGGCCTATCACCAACCGTTCTATCAGCTTAGACGGTCCCTCGACAGACCACCTGGACCCTCGTTCTGAACTCCTACCATCCGTCTATGGAGCGGTCTATTTTAGACCGTCTACCTCATTCAGCGGTCTATGGAGGACCGCGTCCTTTCCAGAGAACCATCTCCATCCGTATAAATGCACAAGACACAAAGTCGAATCTCATTAAACAAAACATTCCACTCTTTATTCAAAAACAAATCAATATCAAACCCATGGTCTCCATACATCATAAATGATAAAAATCACTCAATTCTCAGCCGGGCATCCCCGCGAGGCCTGATCTCTCTAAGCTCTCTCACATAAGCCTGATAATCCTCCTGAAGCTCTGTCACCTCCGTAGGAAGGACGCGGGTCTTGGCGATCTCCCATGTGATCAACACGCTCCTGACCGCCTGCTCGTCCTCCTCCGTGCCAAGCCTCCTCGTCTGCAACATGGGTAGGTGGGGTAGTGCTGGAACCGCCGTCCTGGAAAGCCCAGCCTGTAGAAAACACCTGTGGGGGCTGTACATCGCCAAACGTGGTGTCTCCCACAAGCCTCAAGTCGAGCTCAAGCCTCCTAGGAAGCCTGGGGGTGGTACCGTGTAGGAAGAACGGGTGCATCACGAACCGATCTAAGGGCAGAGTGTTGATGTAGAGGCGCCATTCATCCCTAGTCTTATTGTTCGCAGTCCTGCACTCCACCTGCTGAGAGAACCTGAAAGAACCAAAAATGAAGAACAGTGGATGGCTCCCGATGATCCGGTTGACCGAAGTGATATCCTCCCTAGGTGAGAATTTTAACCTGACGCCCATCCAACACTCTAGGAGAATCATAGAGCCGAAGAGTGGGTCCCCTAAGGCTGTTGAACTAAGACCCTCGTAGAGATAAGCAAGAACGGGCTGAGAAATGGAAAGACCCTGCCACAGGCCACTGATGGTACTAAGGACAGGTATGTCCAAGACATGGTCGACAGAGGGAAAGAGTATGGCACCACCTAAACAGATAGAAATAGCCTTGGCTATGGCTTCATCCCACCCACACTTATTCTTACAATGAGCTATAACCCACTGGCTCAAGGGAAGCAAATGGATATGGTGTGGGCCAATCATAGTGCGGATGTCCTTAGTGCTAGTAAGGAATTCCCCTAGAATGAGGGCAGGATCTACAGGGGCAACCGTATGGCAGACTAAGTCTTCCTCACCAACCTTGGATCTAGGAAGGGATAGGTAGGTCTCTACCTCCTCTAATAGAATGGTGGCCTCAAAGGAAGGGAAGATGAAAGTATGTGTCTGTGGATGCCACACTTCTATCAAGGCTGTGATACTGTGCCAATATAATGAAAGCTTTGAGAAGTTTTTGGCTAGGATCAAGATAGGATGCAAGTGCCAAGCTTTGAGGATGGATATCACTGATATTTGGAGTTCACGGATCATAGGAGCCATCACTTCAAGGTGGAATAACATCTCGGGCCAGGAAGAAGCTGAGAGAAGAAGAAGAAAAGAGAAGAAGAGAGGAAAGGTATAAGCACTTTTGAAGAAATTGAATGATATAAGTGGAAATTCCATTGACTTACCTCTCTCAAAGGGCTGGAGCTCAGATGCCCGGGGATGGCGTTCAGTCTTTGCAGCACCCCATACTCCTTCTTAGCCGGCTTTGGCCCTTGGTAAGTGGCCTCACTCATAGAACTTCTTTCAAGAGCCCTCTTCATGGTGTTTTGGGGAGGTTTTGCAAGATTTTTCAAGGCCTTAGGGAGGGGGTTTGTGTGAAGAACAAATTTAGAACACCCTCCTATTTATAAAGCTTGATTTGTGGCCTAATACCACTAGGATTGAGGTAGGATAGCTCCAACTCGGGTTAGGATAGGCCCTGGCATGGATTAGACATGTAATGCCCCCTGGATCCTTGGTAGGTTTTGCTGGATCTTCATTGGATCTTTTGGATTTGTTTCGGTGAGTTTCGGTTCGCTTTTGTGACTTCCGAGTTGAGTTTTACGATCCGTGTGGGTTTTTCTCTCGTACTGGTTACGGAACCCTATGGTGAGTTTAGTTGTCTGTTCCTCGACTCGTGAATGCTACAGCGACGATGTACTCTTCGAGCCGGTCGTTTTGACTATTTTTGCGTATTTTTCGGAGATAGGGCCGCACCTGCCCCAGGCCGTTACATGATGTTCTGGCTGAGTGGGTGTTGTGTCGTTGGTTCTAACGGCCCTGCCCTTGTGCGTTAGGTGTCTGTAACGCGTCCGAGATGGACTGTTGCGTGCCTGTCGGCCAGTGTTTTCTTGACTTGAGCCTGTTGCCCCTGACACGTCTGTCTTGGAGTGTTAGGCCGGTGTAACACCCTTGGTCTCGTGCGTTACGTGGTTCGAGTGTTGTTTTGGCTTGAGGTCTGTTGGCTCTGACGCGCCTGTGTTGCTGCGTTAGGCCGGTGTAACGCGCTTGTTCTCGTGCGTTACGTGCCTCGAGTTTCATTTTGTGTTTGCTGTCTGTTGGTCCTGACGGCCCGGGTCAGGCGCGTCAGAGCGGTGTAACGCGCCTGGTGTAGGCCGTTACGTGCCTTCTGTGTTCTAGGTGTCGGTTAGGGCGGTGTGTGTGATGGCTCCCCTGTGACCGTCACGTGGTTGTGACGCGTCTACATTAGACCGTTACGGTTGGAATGTAACGGCCAGCGTCAGATTGTCACGTTCGCGTAACGGTCTAAGGGTAGTGCATTACAGTCCTTCTGCTCCGATTTTCATCATTTTGGTTTCTGCTTGTCTTGGCTTGTCCTTGTGGTCTGCTCGCTGTCTCGTGGATGTCTCCTGACGTCCTATGAGGGCTAAGACTTCGTTGTAAGGTGGCTAGGAGTCTTCTTACTTGGGGTAGGATTCTCTATCCTACTCTCGTGTGCGTCTTTGTCTGGTTCCGGTCAACCCGGGGTGACCCAGTGGTTGATAGGTGATCTTGTGTGGGTGTCTTGGCGGTTCTGTCCAGTCCGAGACACTGGTTCTGGATACCTCGAGGTGTTGTCTTACCTCGGTCCATGTGTCCAGGTGTGCAGAGGGTCTCCGGTGTCCCCTCAGGTCTCCGTGAGTCATTTTCTGCGGAGCGTTGTTTCTCGTCGCTTAGGATTAGACCGATTGGCGGCTTGTCCCGCTGTCTGTGACGATCTTGCCCTTGAGTCGTTCGACTCAGGATCGTTACGTGGTAGGTCTAGTTGCCTAGTCCTGAGTCTGTTGGCAATTTCCGTACTACCGGTGGTGCTTCGTAGTACATGTGACAGCGTGTCTACCTGTCAGTACTCTAGTACTTGTGTTTCGGAGTTTTCTATTTTGTACGCCTCCGAATGCTTTTGCCCTAGGCCTTTGAGTGCCGATCCGCCTGGTGGTGGCGGAGGGGTGTTCCCGAGGCATGGTTTGTAAGCTAGTTCCGTGGGCTCCCAGCCAGCGGTAGCGTCCTACCGAGGGAGAAAACTAGTTGGAGTACCTGGCTTAGGCTAGAGCCAGTGTGTGCATACGTGGTCAGGGGCTGAGGACATGCGTCGACGGGCGTGACCCTGACTGGTTACTTGATGCTGTTTGGTTCTGTGCGGGTGTCTGCGACTCTACCGTGGCTTCGGCGGTATTATAGGCGAGACACCTATGGCGCAGCATAAGACGTCGGTGGACGCAGTTGGCCGTTGCTCTGGTGGGGAGGTGCGTCCGTTAGTGACGCGTGGCTCTCCACTGCTCTTCACATTTTTTGCGCATCCTGACCTTTCCGGGTTGGCCTTTCCGTGGCTGCACCCGAGGTCAGTGTCCTGTCACATGCATGATGTTCTGGTCGTGCGTGGGGCAGTGTGCACGATGTTCTAATCGTGCGTGTTGTCGAGTCTATCGATCGTCTGTGTGGGTCTTTTCTAGACCTTTTGTCTGTTCTTGCAGGTCTTCATCTTAGACCTGGTGTTGGGTCGACAGATCGGTAACTTCTGACTTTGTTAGATCAGAGTCACCCTTCTGTCGCTGCTTGGAGTAGTTTGGGGTGCCGAGGTTAGTTCGGCCGCCGCTTGTCTGGCGCGGGTTCTTCCCCTTCCTTGCTTGTTCCCTACCCCTACTTCCCATCTGTTTACTACTGCTTGTAGCATAGTTTTACATCTTTGTAGTGTTGTTTTCCTACTTTACTACACCTGCTGTTTTGTTGTTGTTGTTCCGTGTTACTGCGTGTTTTTAGTGGAGATCCGCGTGACCCCTACTGAGCCAGTGACACGTGGCTCACCCCTACTTTTTAGGTGGGGTGACGTTGTTCGTTCTGTTTCCGCGTGGTTCCTGGAGTGCATGCTCGTTGCGTGCCGTTGCTGCCAGCTGGTACCTGCGTCGGGCTTCCCCCGACTTCTTGGTACGTCTTTCCTTTCTGTCAACTGTACTGTGCTAGACTTGTTGTCTTCAGCTTTGGACTGACTCTGGGATATAATTGATATTTTGAATCTATTAATTAAAAAGTAATTTTATTTCTGCTACTTTAGCAAACGATCTAATGAAATTTAATTGCTTCTATTATATCTGTGTGGCTTCAATGTACTCTACACATGCCTTTTTCCCTTCGGAGCTTTCCCACTCTTGGGAGGCCTCGTGGGTTCCATGCGGTATCACGTGTATCCGGTAGTCCTATCGGGTATGACGGGTGTCCGGAATCCGGGTCGCTACAGAATGGCATCAGAGCAGTGTTCTGAGATGTTCGGAGTTCTTTTCTGAGCTATCGGAGCATTGTTGTGTGAAGTACATGGGAATCTGAGATATACAGTATCCAGAGTCATGAAGGTCCAGTACACTTCGGGTTGCGATGGTTTATCGCGTTGTTTTCTTCGTGTGTTGTCTTGTGCGTGCTGCTCTGGCACTGTACGAGATGGTTCTACTCTCGTCAGGATGTGACGAGGTGTTTCTTTTTCGTCGTTGTGCTTGTTTTGGTCATGTTGTTCTTGGCAGTGTTCGCCTGAAGGCTTGAATCTGCAGTATGTTGTTCAGGTTGTTGTTGACCTTTAGCCTTGGTCTGATGACCGTACACGTTCTCACGTTGTCTTGGTCATCCCGACTTGAGTCTGTTCAGCTCTTGATGTGTTTCGCTTCTGTTGAAGTGCTCGGTTAGATTCCGTGTTTGAGAAGTTGCTCAGGCAAGCTAGGATTTCCCTTTCCTGGTGAGCTTTCGTGGTTGAGCTATATTGCTTCTCATCCCGTCTGGTGGAATCTTTTCGAGGTTTGCCTTGGAATTGCTGTCTTGGTGATGCCTTTGTTCTGTGTCCGCTTAAGTGTGGACCGCCTTGTTTTGAGCCTGATCTGCTCTTTGCTATACGGTTGCTTGGCTTTGGACTCCATGATGGTGTTAAGAGCTGTCGTGTACCGTGATTGTCGTGCCGTGTCCAGCGGCCGATGTATCGTGAAGGCTCATTTATCATTTTCGGGACGTGAAGGTAAGCTGAGATTGATGCTTTCCTTGTGCTTTGTGCTGAAGCTGGTGCTCTTCTCCTGTTGCACTTAGGCTCCTTGTGATCAGTTGTTCGCGAGATCGATACTCGTGGCGTGTTATTTACGATCTTCATTGATTGCGAAGGCGTCTGGTGTGTGCTCAGATGCGACTACCGAGGTTACTCTGTTGCCTGTGTGCGTTGTTGAGAGTGCAGCTGAAGCGTGCGGGTTGGCTACCCACTGGTCTAGAGGTTTGTTCTTTCTCGATGTGACTTCGTCTTGGCTTCTTGTGCCTCGATGTCGTCTGTTGCCGTGCCGTTGTTGGTGGTTTTCTGGTGTTGGCATTGGCATTTGCGAGTGTTGGGGAATTTGTCGGCATTCCTGCTGATTGAGTACCCTCTACTCTGCATTTTCTTCTCTTGGGTGTTGTGCTCTCGAGACGTGTTCGTGGTCCTTGAGATGCGTTCCCCGAGATCATGGTTGTTGTTTTGGCGCTGTTTCTGTATGATTTTATGTCTATGTTTTGGACCAGGTCTTGTCAGTTAGTCTTGATGTACTCTTTTTCCTTAGAGTTAGCTCGCGACTCGATCAGATGTAATATCTGAGTGAGGACTGACTCGATTGTGCTTGTGGTCCAATGGTGTTGTCATTGGTGTCCTGTGTGCCAGGTGTTCCCTGTTGCCTTTGGCATTGGAGCCGATGATGTGGTCGAGCTATCAGCTGACAGGATTGTGTCTCCTCGTGTAAGCTGTCGCTTGCCGTGCTACCGTTGTGTTTCTCGGTCGGTTGTTTGTTGTTGTGGCAGTCGTGTCTCTTTCCCCTATGAGACATAAGCGACGTTGCCTTGTTTCGGAGGTGTCGGACTTGTGTCCACTTGTGCCGTGCTCGATCCAAAGCATGTGCTCGTGATTGTGGTCTGATAGTGTTCCTCTGAGCTGTGTTCCTCGAGATTTGTGTTGTTTTCGTGGTTGTGCTACTGGGTTGTTCTTCCCTGCTTCTCCTTTGCTAGTCCTTAATTTCGAGGGTGAAATTTCTTAAAGGAGGGGAGGATGTAATGCCCTGGATCCTTGGTAGGTCTTGCTGGATCTTCATTGGATCTTTTGGATTTGTTTCGGTGAGTTTCGGTTCGCTTTGGTGGCTTCCGAGTTGAGTTTTACGATCCGTGTGGGTTTTTCTCTCGTACTGGTTACGGAACCCTATGGTAGTTTAGTTGTCTGTTCCTCAACTCGTGAATGCTGCAGCGATGATGTACTCTTCGAGCCGGTCGTTTCGACTATTTTTGTGTATTTTTCGGAGATAGGGCCAGAAATCGGATTTTTCAGAAATTAGGAAAATTCACAATTTCTTTTCCTTTTTCTTTTCCTTCCTCTCTCCTCCCTTCTCATTTCGCCGCCATCGTCTCTCTCTCCCGTTTTCTCTCCTCTCGAGCTTCGTCGGCTCCGACTGCAGACGGAGGACCTAGGAGCTAGTGTTGGGGATGCTGTGGAGCTGACTGGGTGTGCGACAGGGCAAGGATGGAGTGGTTCTGGCGCGATCCCGAACGGTGGATTCAAAGCCGGCGTTTGAGCTCACAGCATGGTTTTCGGCGCGGTTTAGTCCCTTCGGGGCACGGTTTCTTCGGTGGAGGTAGGGTGATGGTTCCTCACTTCCTCCTCTCCGTTTTCCTTGCCCTTGCACATCGTTTGGCGCGGAAACGGCCGAGTTTGGTCTTGTTTAGCCTAAACCGTAATTTTCGGGTTTTGTAGAGTTCGCCGGAGAACGGCTACCATTTGTAGCTCGGTTAGTGTTGAACTGACCATGGGGATGTCTGGATCCCATCCATGCTTGTTTCGTGTTGATCGGTGGTCATTCGAGGCCGGTAGGAGTCCGGGAATCTCGGTGGCTCGTTTAGGGTCGATTCGTTGGAATCGTCCCGATCTCTCGTTTTAATGCTTGCATGTGGGCTTTTTAGCCTCCTAGAGTGGTTTTTCATCGTCGAGGGTTGTTTTCCCTACGCTTCGGCGTGAATGGGGCGTGGAATGGGCCGATTTGGCGAACCCTCTGTTTTCCCGCTGTGACTGGTGTGGTGGTCGTTCCAGGGATCGTCACAGTCCCTGACGGCCCCACGACAGACCGTCATAGCGTCTGGGTATTTTTATGTTTTCAGTGGTTTTGGGAGTGTGACGGCCCAGGGGTGGTGCGTCACAGCCTCCTGACGCGTCCGGTGCGACGCGTTACGCCTATCTTGTCGTTTAGTGCTTTGGTTAAGTCGGTTCCCCTGACGCGCCTGCCCCTGTGCGTCAGGTGGGAGTAACGCGCCTGGTGTAGGCCGTTATGTTCTGTTTGACTTTGTGTTTGACCGTGAGTCGGTTTGTGTAACGGTGGTGTCCCCGTGCGTCACAGCGTCGTAACGCGCCTGCCCCAGGCCGTTACATGCTGTTCTGGCTGAGTGGGTGTTGTGTCGTTGGTTCTAACGGCCCTGCCCTTGTGCGTTAGGTGTCTGTAACGCGTCCGAGATGGACTGTTGCGTGCCTGTCGACCAGTGTTTTCTTGACTTGAGCCTGTTGCCCCTGACGCGTCTGTCTTGGAGCGTTAGGCCGGTGTAACGCCCTTAGTCTCGTGCGTTACGTGGTTCGAGTGTTGTTTTGGCTTGAGGTCTGTTGGCTCTGACGCGCCTGTGTTGCTGCGTTAGGCTGGTGTAACGCGCTTGTTCTCATGCGTTACGTGCCTCGAGTTTCGTTGTGTGTTTGCGGTCTGTTGGCCCTGACGGCCCGGGTTGGGCGCGTCAGAGCGGTGTAACGTGCCTGGTGTAGGCCATTACGTGCCTTCTGTGTTCTAGGTGTCGGTTAGGGCGGTGTGTGTGACGGCTCCCCTGTGACCGTCACGTGGTTGTGACGCGTCTGCATTAGACCGTCACGGTTGGAATGTAACGGCCAGCGTCAGATCGTCACGTTCGCGTAACGGTCTAAGGGTGGTGCGTTTCAGTCCTTCTGCTCCGATTTCCGTCGTTTTGGTTTCTGCTTGTCTTGGCTTGTCCTTGTGGTCTGCCCGCTGTCCCGTGGATGTCTCCTGACGTCCTATGAGGTCTAAGACTTCGTTGTAAGGTGGCCAGGAGTCTTCTTGCTTGGGGAAGGATTCTCTATCCTACTCTTGTGTGCGTCTTTGTCTGGTTCCGGTCAACCCGGGGTGACCCAGTGGTTGATAGGTGACCTTGTGTGGGTGTCTTGGCGGTTCTGTCCAGTCCGAGACATTGGTTTTGGATACTTCGAGGTGTTGCCTTACCTCGGTCCGTGTGTCCAGGTGTGCTGAGGGTCTCCGGTGTCCCCTCAGGTCTCTGTGAGTCGTTTTCTATGGAGCGTTGTTTCTCGTGGCTTAGGATTAGACCGATTGGCGGCTTGTCCCGCTGTCTGTGACGATCTTGCCCTTGAGTCGTTCGACTCAGGATCGTTACGTGGTAGGTCTAGTTGCCTAGTCCTGAGTCTGTTGGCTGTTGTCGTACTGCCGGTGGTGCTTCGTAGTACGTGTCACAGCGTGTCTGCCTGTCAGTACTCTAGTACTTGTGTTTCGGAGTTTTATGTTTTGTACGCCTCCGATTGCTTTTGCCCTAGGCCTTAGAGTGCCGATCCGCCTGGTGGTGGCGGAGGGGTGTTCCCGAGGCACGGTTTGTAAGCTAGTTCCATGGGCTCCCAGCCAACGGTAGCGTCCTACTGAGGGAGAAAACTAGCTGGAGTACCGGGCTTAGGCTAGAGCCAGTGTGTGCACACGTGGTCAGGGGCCGAGGACATGCATCGATGGGCGTGACCCTGACTGGTTACTTGATGCTGTTTGGTTCTGTGCGGGTGTCTGCGACTCTACCGTGGCTTCGTCGGTATTGTAGGCGAGACACCTGTGGCACATCATAAGACGTCAGTGGACGCAGCTGGCCGTTGCTCTGGTGGGGAGGTGCGTCCGTCAGTGACGCGTGGCTCTCCACTGCTCTTCGCGTTTTTTGCGCATCGTGACCATTCCGGGTTGGCCTTTCCGTGGCTGCACCCGAGGTCAGTGTCCTGTCACATGCATGATGTTCTGGTCGTGCGTGGGGCAGTGTGCACGATGTTCTGGTCATGCGTTGGGTAGTGTGCATGATGTTCTGATCGTGCGTGTTGTCGAGTCTGTCGGTCGTCTGTGTGGGTCTTTTCTAGACCGTTTGTCTGTTCTTGCAGGTCTTCGTCTTAGACCTGGTGTTGGGTCGGCAGATCGGTAACTTCTGACTTTGTTAGATCAGAGTCACCCTTCTGTCGCTGCTTGGAGTAGTTTGGGGTGCCGAGGTTAGTTCGGCCGCCGCTTGTCTGGCGCGGGTTCTTCCCCTTCCTTGTTTGTACCCTACTCCTACTTCCGTTTGTTTACTACTACTTGTAGCGTAGTTTTATAGCTTTGTAGTGTCGTTTTCCTGCTTTACTACTCTTGCTATTTTGTTGTTGTTGTTCCGTGTTACTACGTGTTTTTAGTGGGGATCCGCGTGACCCCTACTGAGCCAGTGACACGTGGCTCACCCCAGCTTTTCAAGTGGGGTGACGTTGTTCATTCTGCTTCCTCGTGGTTCCGGGAGTGCGTGCTCGTTGCGTGCCGTTGCTGCCAGCTGGTACCTGCGTCGGGCTTCCCCTGACTTCTTGGTACGTCTTTCCTTTCTGTCAACTGTACTGTGCTAGACTTGTTGTCTTCAGCTTTGGACTGACTCTGGGATATAATTGATATTTTGAATCTATTAATTAAAAAGTAATTTTATTTCTGCTACTTTAGCAAACCGATCTAATGAAATTTAATTGCTTCTGTTATATCTCTGTGGCTTCAATGTACTCTACACATGCCTTTTTCCCTTCGGAGCATTCCCGCTCTTGGGAGGCCTCGCGGGTTCCATGCGGTATCACATGTATCCGGTAGTCCTACCGGGTATGTCAGGTGTCCGGAATCCGGGTCGCTACAAGGCACCTTTATCCTTGGGTTGGGACTCTCCAAGAGAGTCCCGTTCGAAGCTATCATAGTTTCCACTCACGCGGTCTATTGAGCGACTGCGGGACTGTAAACACGGTCTTGCACGGACCGTTTACGTGCCTTCTACACACTTCGCCTCCCAGTAGCCTCGACGGTCAATGAGAGACCGTCTGTGAAGTTCAAACGGTCAAGATGGGACCGATTTCCAGAATCCACGGTCCAATGGGAACCGTCTATGTCATTCTATGGAGCCTTGGCCGAACAAGCATCCGCGGCCCACCGTGGGGCCGTCTGGCCCATGGAGCGGTTATCTGAGCAACCGTTTATCTACCTGAAGCCCCAATTTTTGTCGTTCTTGTACTAATCCCACTCAAAGCATTTTTGTCTCTTTCTTTCACTCTCTCGTGTCAGGTTAGGATTCGTTGTTAGTCAGTTAGCATCAGGCATCCACACATTCATATGCGAAAACCAAAAAAACTATCATATCATTCATAAGCATATGTGCATAAGTCACATCAAAATACATCAGGCTGGTCCCTCTCCTAGACCCCCACTCTCACCCGCGCCCTCATGCCTCTTCGATGGCGGGGGCATCGCTGAGCTCGCCTCCTCTCGGGGCTGTCGGCACTGCTCCTCCTCCTCGTTCCTCAGGCGGTCGGAGGAGCCCGTAAAGTAACTCCTGTAGGAGCCATGCATACCGTGTGTGCCGCTCGAAGCTCCGCTGGACTCGGATCTCCGGCTCATCCTCTCGTAAGTCTCCACTGCACCCTCCAGCTTCGCCACCTAAAGCCGGGCTCGCTCCGCCTCAGCTCGGTAGCGCTCCGCCTCTACAGCCCTAGCCCGGAGTCGCTCCAACTCCGCGCGGAGGAGTGCCACCTCGATCGCATCCACCAGCCAGCTCCGCTCCATCTCCTCCAGGAGACGAGAAACCTCATCTCACGTCGCTACACGGCTCTTCTCCATCTCATCTCGAAGCCGGGTCAGCTCGGTCGTCTGCATATGCATACATCATGGTTAGCTAAGCGCATTTCATAATCAGAATCAAAAAGGAAAGTACAAGCGTTTACTTACCCTCACAGCGAGAGCGGCCTCAGCCTCTGTTGAGTAGTGGATAGCAGATCTAGAGGGGAGGGGTGAATAGATCTGCCCCTCTTTTCATGATGCAACCCTCTTTAAAGCTAGATAATGGTAATAGCAGTGGAATATAACTAGTTTAACGAAGGACACAACGATTTGCTTAGGAAGATGATTACTAATATAGATATTGAACCTAAGCATGCATCTAACACAAAGCAATCCCACAAGCAAATCACAACACACGAGATTTTAATATGGTTCGGACTGAATCCCCAGTCCTACGTCCACCCCTCACCAAATCCGGTGGGGCTCCACTAGTGCCACACACTGAACGGTAAATCGGAAAGACCTCCGATTGCCTTCCTACTAACCACAGGTAGGGACGTCAACACCGCAAATCGGACAACTTCCGATTGCCTTCCTACTAACCACCGGTAGGGACGATCCTCAGTTCCAAATGTTTGAATGAAATGGAAAAAGAACAAGATATGAAAACACTCAAACAAGATATAGAATATGCTCATGGAGAGAAGATCTTGTCTGAGCTTCGATGTTGATCAACAACAAGGGCTTCTTCTCTCTTGCAAAGACTCCTCTTGATTCACCAACAAGGGTTCCATCTTCTTTGCAAATCGATCTTCCTTGAATCTCTTTCTTTGAATCTCCTTTGAGTTGATGTGAGAGATAATGGATGTAGCCTTGAACCTTGATTGATTCTACACCTTCTTAGAGGTTGATGGCTTCAAAAATAAGCTTGAATCACCTTGGATGGATGAAGAACTCCAGCTCGAAACACTATTCACGGAGGTGCTACAGTACCCGTGAGTCACCTCCTCTAGCCTCCCTTGATCTCTCTTGTTCCAATTGAAGCATTAGGGTTTCTAACCCCTCATGTGTTTGTTTTATATCATTTGAATGGTCCTTGGACATCCCCCAGACCAGATCTACAATTCATGAGGGATTGTGTGACCTTGGGGTTAAAGAAATACAAGAAAGGGGCTCTTCTCGAAGTGGAAAATAAAGTCAACATTTGTTGGCTCGGGGCTGGCGGTCGACCTACAGAAGCTGGCGGTCGACCGCTACTGAGAAATCATGTAGAAATTTGATCTCTGGAATTTTTGGTCGACCGCTACTAGGCTGGCGGTCAACGGCCACTAAGAATCCGTCAGCAAGTGAGCTGCTGGCAGGGGCGGTCGACCGCCCCTGGGCTGGCGGTCTACTGCCAGCTGGGCAGACCCCGGGTTATGCCGGGTCAGTCCGTTAACCCCTTTAGCTCAGTCGCTTGAGTCCTTTAGTAGCCCGTTCTCATCTGTGGCATCAACCTTGACTGTCTTGAAGGTGCCAACTGAGTTTTTGACCTTGGGCTCTGTTGGCACTCAAAATATGATCCTTCGGTGACCAAGCCGCAAAGATGAATGATACGGCCCACTAAAGCACAGAAGCCGATGAAGATCAACTGATGGAAGGCTTCTCAAGTTGCCAGAGCCTCGAGTCACCTGGAAGTGAACACCGGGGACTTCGCCTCAGGAAAGTCGAGATAAATCCACAACTAACCGGCAGTGCGACCAAGCCTGCCCAATGATCCGACATCGACCTCATCATGCCGCAACCCTACACCCGTTGCCCGACCAAGGACGACGGTCTACCTGGTGGCTCGCCACCTGAATGAAGACTCTTCTGAGGAAGAAC